>JAJHZJ010000322.1:8327632-8676236 GCA_023548195.1 Bettongia penicillata ogilbyi | reverse complement strand
AGTTTTGGGGTCCTAGAAGATATGTTAACAGTAACTCTATTACAACCATGACCAAAAGACACAATAAACATAAAAAACAAACCTGCAGTAGCAAAAACAATGCCCCCACAATCCCTTCACCTTCTAAAATGCAAAAAGAAAATAATCATATTTTTCATTTCATTGAAAATTGTATAATATCACAAAATTAAACGACAGTCCTCTGAGTCCTTTTTCTTGAGATTTCTATAACTGTTCCCTTTATTTCTGATGGGCTTCTAATAACGTTGTCCATGTGGCTTGGAAACAACAGCAGAATGCTAATTTATTCCCCAGTGCTACCTAGAGGACCTGACATGGATCCAAGATTGGTGGCACCCTAATTTAAATAAAGGAAAGAACCCGGGTTGATCAGGTGGCAGAGGGATAGCACAATGTGCTGTGAAGGGAGGACCCACTCCCTGATCAGGGCAGATCGGGAGTATTTCAAATGTAATTGGTCTCCAGGGAGAGTGTAAGTCACTGCTGTACACCCC
Source organism: Bettongia penicillata ogilbyi (assembly GCA_023548195.1). Taxonomy (NCBI): domain Eukaryota; kingdom Metazoa; phylum Chordata; class Mammalia; order Diprotodontia; family Potoroidae; genus Bettongia; species Bettongia penicillata. Next base: position 8,675,721 of record JAJHZJ010000322.1, on the reverse strand, counting down.
TTTTCAGACCCTCTTAATGCCTTGCCAGCTGGAAGGAAAAGGGCCTTCACTGCAGGCCCCATGAAAGAAAAGGGGCATGCAGGAAAGAGAAACTGAAAGAATTATAGAGGAAAGGAGATAGCTGGAAAAATGAAAAGATAGATAATAATGTAGTACATATGAAAACAAAATCTGTCATTAAAAAGGGTAACTTGATGGGCAATAGACAGATCCTGTTCTCTAATTAAAAACACTAACTAATTAAATAAAGTTAAAGGAAATTAACACAGGAACCTTGTCTTTGGCCAACTCCACATCAAAATGCTATAAAATCAAAGCATGAATTTAATCTACTGTGGTTTTGAAGAAATCATAATTTCTGAAGTTTGGAACATCTGCCCAAGGCCCTCCAAAGTATCACAAGACATACAGGATGTTCAGAACTTAGCAACTAAACTTTAAAGAACAAAACAAAATAAAAACACACCCTTGTTTTCTAAACTTCCTTTTCAGCTATGTGCCTTGTATGACCTATTAAGCTATTTCTTTCTATCTAAGATGATATTCCCCAAATTTTCTCCCCCTCTTTACCTATTCATGTACAATATACCATATGCTTAACAACCATTTGCTAAAATGCAAGTGCATCTTTAGATGCTTAATGAGTATTGAAAACCTAGCTTTTTGCTAATGTTTGAGGAGTACTTTGTAATCTTCCCTCTTGCCTTAAATTTAATGCACCATTCTGAATCTTTGACTACATATAATTTCAAATTCTAATGTCAAAGGGAAGAGTTTTACAAATTTGAAAGAGACTTTTGCTGCTCACAATTGACCATCTGTAGAGAGAACACTTTGGTTCCAGACAGGATTGGCCACTTGTCTCTCTTTTCAACTACAATTGGCTAATTCTGTTATACTCTATGAAACTGAACAAGAAAAGTGTCCCTTACAAAGATATGCAGGAAAATAACACAAGTCTACCATCCTTTAATAGATATGTCCTTGGAAAGTCACACATATGTTGAATTTTGCAAATTGAAATGTATTTTCTCAGTCTCCCATTGTAACTTCAGAGATTCATTTCCACTGGGAACCTTGGGGAAAAAGTGAGCATGTAATGTAGAGTTTGTAATCAGTAAGGAACTGAATGGTTGCTTAGCACCATCTGATATATCTCTCAAACTTTGATCCGAGGGAATTCAATGATTTCAGAAAGTGGATATAGAGGAGCCCATGGCATTTTACAGAAGTTGCCTGAAGAATATTTGAGGGTTCTAAAGAATGGAATTCTGAAAATACTAGAGATTCTGGGGAGGAGGAGGGTACAAACGAAAGTCAAAAGAGACCAAAGGGACATACAAGTGAACTCCTACATAAAATCGTATGAAGTGAAGATAGAATCAAGATGGTCAAAAGAATGGTGTGAGTCTGTAAGAATAATGTCAGGAATGCTCAAGCTCTGAAGGAGGAAAAGAGAGAAGGAAAAGAAAAGCATCTTTAGGTGGGAGCTCTGCCATCACTTCCAACTCTGAACATCTATGACAAGAAACTTTAACAGCATTTGAGAATGTGGCAAACTTTTTTAAAAAAATGAAATTTAATGAAAAACAAGAGTTGTTCCTTGGCACAGTAGAAACAACCCTAAGGGACCTGGGCTGAAATCTCACTTCTCACCCTTATTACCTCTGCCACCTCAGGTAAGACATTAACCTCCCTGGACTTCAGTTTCCTCATCAGTAAAATGAGGGGTTTATATGACTTAGCCTTTAAAGGGTCTCTTTTAAATTTACATCTATGAATCTTTAAATGATTTCTAAAAAACAAAACAAAAATAGCATCTGATCAGTAGCATCCTTAAATAGTCAAAGGGACACCAGACCAAGTGTCTACTAGATTGTTATTTCTTAAAGGCAAGGCACAACCATTAAATGTCCACTAAGTGTCAGGCACTGATAAGGGTTGGATAAACAAATACAAAAATTAAAAAATTCCTGCCCTCTAGGAACTTACATTCTGACAAAGTCATATTCAACTGTGTTTACCTTATAGACTCTAGTATGTTATTTTATGAATACTCTGTTGTTATTCAGTTGGTTCAGTCATGTCTGACTCTTTGTGATCCTGTTGGGTATTTTTTTTTTAGTGTTGTTTTTTTTTTAATATAAATTTATTTATTTAACTTTTTACATTCATTTTCACAAAATTTTGGGTTCCAAATTTTCTCCCCATTTATCCCCTCCCCCCACCCCAATACACCAAGCAATCTAATTTTCCCTGTCACCAATCTGCCCTCTCTTCTGTCATCCCTCCCTTCTCTTGTCCCCATCTTCTTTTTTGTCCTGTAGGGCCAGATGACTTTCTATTCCCCGTTAACTGTATTTCTTATTTCCTAGTAGCAAGAACAATACTCAACAGTTGTTCCTAAAACTTTGAGTTCCAAATTCTCCCCATCCCTTCCTCCCCACCCATTCCCCTTGGGAAGGCAAGCAATTCAATATAGGCCATATTTGTGTAGTTTTGCAAATGACTTCCATAATAGTCGTGTTGTGTAAGACTAACTGTATTTCCCTCCATCCTATCCTGCCCCCCATTGTTTCTATTCTCTCTTTTGATCCTGTCCCCTAACCAAGAGTGTTGACTTCAAATTGCTCCCTCCTCCCATTGCCCTCCCTTCCATCATCCCCCCCACCCTGCTTATCTCCTTCTCCCCCACTTTAATGTACTGTAAGATAGGTTTTCATATCAAAATGAGTGTGCATTTTGCTCCTTCCTTTAGTCGAATGTGATGAGGGTAAACATCATGTTTTTTTTCTCATCTCTCCTCTTTTTCCCTCCACTAAAAAGTCTCCTACTTGCCTCTTGAATGACATATAATTTACCACATTCCATTTCACCCTCTGTCCCCCCACTACATTTCTCTCTCACCATTTACCTTAACTTCTTTTAAGATATGGTCCCATCCTATTCAATTCACTCTGTGTTCTCTGTCTCTGTGTGTGCATGCATGTGTGTATGTGTGTGTGCGTGCACGCATGTACATGTGTGTGTGCATGTATGTGTGTGTACGTCTGTGTGTGGTCCCACCAACTACCCAGATACTGAAAAGTTTTAAGAGTTACAAATATTGTCTTTCCATGTAGGAATGTAAACAGTTCACCTTTGATAAGTCCCTTCTGACTTCTCTTTGCTGTTTACTTTTTCATGCTTCTTCTCATTCTTGTGTTTGAAAGTCAAATTTTCTTTTCAGCTCTGGTCTTTTCATCAAGAATGCTTGAAAGTCCTCTGTTTCATTGAAAGACAATATTTTCCCCTGAAGTATTATACTCAGTTTTGCTGGGTAGGTGATTCTTGGTTTGAGTCCTAGTTCCTTTGACTTCTGGAATATTCTATTCCACGCCCTTCGATCCCTTAATGTAGAAGCTACTAGATCTTGTGTTATCCTGATTTTATTTCTACAATACTTGAATTGTTTCTTTCTAGCTGCTTGCAATATTTTCTCCTTGACGTGGGAATTCTGGAATTTGGCCACAATGTTCCTAGGAGTTTCTCTTTTTGGATCTCTTCCAGGTGGTGATCGATGGATTCCTTCAATACTATTTTGCCTTCTGGTTCTAGAATGTCAGGGCAGTTTTCCAGTTTTCCTTGATAATTTCATGGAAGATGATGTCTAGGCTCTTTTTTTGATCATGACTTTCAGGTAGTCCCATAATTTTTAAATTGTCTCTCCTGGATCTATTTTCCAGGTCAGTTGTTTTTCCAATGATATATTTCACATGATCTTCCATTTTTTCATTCTTTTAGTTTTGTTTGGTGATTTCTTGGTTTCTTGTAAAGTCATTAGACTCCATCTCTTCCATTCTAATTTTGAGAGAACTATTATCTTCAGTGAGCTTTTGAACCTCTTTTTCCATTTGGCTAATTCTTCTTTTGTAAGCATTCTTCTCCTCATTGGCTTTTTGAACCTCTTTTGCCAATTGAGTGAGCCTATTTTCAAGGTGTTATTTTCTTCAGCATTTTTTTGGTCTCCTTTACCAAGGTATTGACTCGTTTTTCATGCTTTTCTTGCATCTCTCTCATTTCTCTTCCCAGTTTTTCCTCCACCTGTCTAACTTGATTTTCAAAATCCTTTTTGAGCTCTTCCAAGGCCTGAGCCCACCCGACATCCCCCTGGGATGTCTGGGATACAGAGGCCCCGCCCTCCACATCTTTCCCTGATGGTAAGAATATTTCCTCGTCATCAGAATTGAAAGGCAGGAACATTTGTACCTGCTCAAAGAAGCTCTTTTTCTTCCCTTTTTTTCTTCCCTTTTCTGGGCATTTTCCCAGCCAGTTACTTGACTTCTGAGATTCTTCTGCACCCCTGCCTAGATCCGCCCAGCTAGTGCTTGGGGTCTGAGATTCAAATGGGCTTTCCGAGGTGGCTGTGGCTGCTATTCAATGTGAGCTTAAGTTCTGGTGCTGGGGTGGGGGCAGGGCCGCCTCCCAGGCTCAGCTCTCTCAGGGGCTTTATGCAGAGACCTTCAGTAATGGAGCGGGTGGGGGCAGGGCCATCTCCCAGGCTCAGTTCCCTCAGGGGCTTTATGCAGAAACCTTTAGTAATGGAGCGGGTGGGGGCAGGGCCACCTCCCAGTCTCAGCTCCTTCAGGTGGTTTATGCAAAGACCTTCAGTAATGAAGATCCTGCCTACTCGGGGAGTCCCGGGGGGGCCGCTGCTGCTGCCGCTGCCCCTGCCTCTGCCTCCGCCACTTCCTGCCCCTGCCTCTGCCTCTGCCGCTTCCTCCCGAGGGGGCCCAAGTCACGGAGACACCCCGCTCCCCTCTTGGCCAGCTCCGACATCTCTCTCACTGACCTGTAGTGTCTGTGGGCGGAGGGACCTTCTCAGATGCCGGAGGTTCCGTCCCTGAATCCTGCTCAGATCTGCTCCTCTGGGGCTGCCCGACCAAGGCAGGGCAGGGGTGGGCTCCACTTTCCTGGGCACAACAGACCCTGGGGATGGCTCTCCAGGGCTCTCTGGAACAGAAATCTCTTCCACTGTGTTTCTGCGCACCTTGCAGTGATCCAGAACTTGTGGGGAGCTCTTCTTACATTAAATCCATGGTCTGTGGGTTCGGAGCTAGCATACATGAGTCTTTCTACTCCGCCATCTTGGCTCCTCCCCCGCATCATTATTTCTTACTATTTTTTTGGAGATCATCTCAAAATAGTTGACTCACAATCTTGCCCTTTTTCTATGTAGACTCTTTCCAAACTGCCCAATAATGATGAAGTTCTTAGGAGTTACATGAATCATCTGCCAATATGGAGGTATAAACGGTTTAACTCCATCAATTCCCTCATGATTACCCTTTCATGTTTACCTTTTTATGCCTTTCATGAGTCTTGTGCTTGAATGTCAAAGTTTCTAATGGCTCTGGTCATTTTATCATGGATTTCTTGAAAATCCTCTATTTCATTAAATATCCATGTTTTTACCCTGAAGGATTATATTCAATTTTGCTGGGTAAGTTATTCGTGGTTGTAATCTCCGACCCTTTGCTTACTAGAATATCATATTTCAAGCACTCCAGTCCTTTAACATGGAAGCTGCTACATTTTATGTGATCCTGACTATGACTCCATGGTATTTGCACTTTTTTTAACTGCTTGCAATACTTTCTCTTTGACTTGAAATGTGGTTATAATATTCCTGGGAGTTTTCATATTTCAGTCTCTTTCAAGCTGTGATTGCTAGATTCTTTTAGTTTTTATTTCACCCTCTGAATATAAGATATTGGGGCAGTTTTCCTTTATAATTTCTCCACATGTGATGTCTAGGCTCTTCTCTTAACTATATGTTTCAGGCAGTCCAAGAATTCTTAAAGGATCTCTCCTAGATCTATTTTCCAGGTCAGTTCTTTTTTTCAATGAGATATTTCACATTTTCTTCTATTTTTTTAGATTCTTTATTGTTTTTTGGTGTTTCATGAAGTCACTTCATTCCATTTACCCTGTTCTCACGTTTAAGGAGTTTTTTTCTTTAGTGGGCTTTTGCACCTTTTTTTCCATTTGGCCAATTTCATTTTTTAAGGAACTTTTTTCTTCAATAGATTTTTATATATTCCTTTCTGTTTGGCCTATTCCACTTTTTAAAGAATTCTTCCTGCAGCTCAATTTATTTTTATTTTATTTCTTTTACCATTGGGTCAATTCTACATTTTAAGAAACTTTTTTTCTTCAAGTCAGTTCTATTTTTAAGGTATTATTTTCTTCACTATTTTTGTGCCTCTTTTTACCAAACTGTTAATTCTCTTTTCATGATTTTCTTATATCACTCTCATTTCTTTCCCTAATTTTTCCTCTCCCACTACTCGCTTTCTTTAACTCTTCCAGGAATTCTTTCTGGGCTTTGGGTCAAATAGTATTTTTCTTTGAGGCTTTGCTTGTAGCTGTTTTCTTCCAAGTATGTTGTAATCTGTCCTTCCACTGTGGTAACTTTTTATGGTCAAGTTTTAATTTTTTTCTTTTTCACTTACTTTCCAAGTCTATTTCTTGACTTTGTCTTTTATGTCAAGTTTTTTTTCTCTGCTCACCTGAGGATGGGGAGGGTTTTTTTTTTTTTTTTTTTGGCTAATGTTTTCAGGGCTAGTTCTTTAGGTCTTCAAGTTTCTGGTTTCCAAGGTAGTGTGATTCAGAAAGAAGTGTAGTTACTATCCTTCTGTTCTAATCTGATCTTTACTTAGGTAGGGCTCGTGATCCTCTGCAGCCACAAGAGCTTGTGCTCCTCTTGGCCTTGAATTGTGACAAGGTCCCCTGCTCTGATGCAGCCACAAGTGCTAGTACTGCTCTCTACCCTGGAACTATGCCCAGGGCCCCTGGTCCCTTGTGACTGTTCACAAGTGATTCTCTCTGTCCTGGAACTGTGACTCAGAGCTTCATATGGGCAATACAATTGCCAATCAGTATCTGCTTCACCCAGTGCCAACTAAGGGCTCCCTGAAATATCTTTCTGGCCAGTGTTCTAACCCTTTTACCATCTCTGTACTGAGAGCTCCCAAGCTGCTGCTACCACTATCATGGATCCAGTGGATCTTTAAAAGGGAATGAACTTTGATCAGTCATTCTCTTTTCTTCCCCATTACAGGTCATGGCAAGACCTTTCATATTAGGGGAGGGAGAGGAATGATACCTTTTCTTCTACTCTAACAGCTCAGAGGCATCTAGAACTGGGCCTCAGCAAGAGTAGTTTGAGCTTGAACCTCTGACTGCCTTTTTTCCTTTGTGTTTTCTTGCTTAATTGTTAACAACAATCTTGAGAGAGACATGATCATGTTTCAAGGTAGCCTTATGAGTTTAGGAGGTCTTAATTAGATCAGACTGGTAGCAGGGTGCTATGAGCTAGGATATTGGTAGAACTGGGACAACTGTTGAGTTCAACCCCCATATTTGGACAACACCAGCCAGGATTGTTTTAAGTAAGAAAGCTGTGGTAGAAACTGAGGCTGTTGGGGTTTATATTACCCTGGTTAGATTTGACCCAGTTATGTACCTGAAAAATAAAAGGATTTGGTTTTGGAATGGTTTTGGAGACTTTGTTAGCAAATTTGCTAGAATGCAGGGAACCTCTTGACCAATCAATTTTTAAACATCTTGTAGATGGCTCTAATAAATGAATGAATGAATGACTAAATAAAATAAATTTGTTAATCTGTCTGTCCATTCATTCATCTCTTTATCTATTCATTTATACGTTTATGTATCTATCTAGCCTCACGACTATTTTTAAACCACCTGAAGCATTGGGTTATGATTTTGGTAGAAAGGACAGTTTCTGCTCACTCTATTGCTTTCTTGTGCCAGATGTAGAAGAGCAATCATGTGATGGAATGAGAGGATTATTTCATTGATAGAAGACACTATTGATAGGGGGAAAGTACTATTTCTGCATTGCCTGGCCAGAAGACAAGAAGACAAAGGGGAGCTGGGGTAAACTGCAAAAATGACTAATAAGCAATGGAGCAAGTTATTTTCTTGTCTTATATTTGTCAGAACTTCCCAGGGGAGTATACCAGTAGTTCCTTAAACTGCTCCTTGTTTTTGTATTTGTTAGTGTTCATTGAGTACAAACTAAGGAGAAGGACTACACCTGTGATTTTGTTGGTGTAGAGGGTTCACAAGTGAGGAAACATCCTTTACCAATTTGTATATTCTTTTGCAAGTTAAAGTCTTAAGGAGTCTTTTTTTTTTTAAGAAAATTGAGGGGGTTAAATGAATTACCTAGGGTCACATAATCTATATCTGTCAGAGGCAAGATGTGAACCCAAGTCTTTTTGGCTTCAAAGTCAGTCTTTATTCATTATTTCCAGTATGCCTTTATTTTAACTGGGAATGAATTCCAATCCAGACGGCTTAATTCCAATCCTGATTACCAAAGTGAATTCTCCTGTTTACAGGCTTTAATATCTCACATCAATAGATGCTCATGGGCTTAAGAATACTGTTTTAAGTCTTTCTGTTGATGAACAAATCATGAAAATCTTTTATGTAAAGCATTTCTTTTGTGAATAGGGAATAAATACCTGTCCCATACCTGCTTTACATTGTACATTGGTATTTTTCTGGACCCTTCTTTGGAGAGACCCAAGAATATGAGTCAAAGCATTAAAAAATTAAGTAATTTTCCCTAGAGTACCACGAAGAAATATCCTCACCTTTCTATTAAGTAGTCAGGTTCCCTCAGGACTGAAATTGCTTTGAAACACCTGTGAGGGTCTAGTTTATGGACCAACCCCTTAATGGAGAGGGGAATGGTTCAATGCCACTAGATACAATTCTCATATGAAACTCTCCCTTTCTCTCTATTTCTCTCCTCCTTTTCCTCTTCTTCCTCATCTTTCTCTTTCCTTCTCTCTCATTTGTATGTTCACGCATATTTTTTTGAATATTTTATTTTTCCCAATCATATATAAAAACAATTTTTGCCATTTGTAAAAATTTTGAATCCCAAATCTTTCTTTCCTTCCCTGTCCCCGCCTCCATGAGACAGAAAGCACTTCGATAAAGGTTCTGTATGTGCAATCACACAGAATATATTTCCATATTAGTCATGTTCACACACATGCAAAAACATATACATAATACATATGCATATTCATATGTATATTTATGTATGTATATTTGATGGGGACGGTGGACTCAGTGAAGAGACTTCCTTTATTGTCACCTATTCTATAACTTATTGTCTTAACTCTGAGACCACTTCTATCTTCTATGTTATACTGCCAATGGAAGAAAATACATGATCAAGTAAGTGCTAAGTGCTGAACTGTCCATTACAGATAAGAAAATCATCCTTCTTCTTTTTTTAGGACTTCTCCCCTTTTGGTAAAATTCCTTTAAGAGCACTTAATAAGCTTCACTTTCTATTTTGAAAATTCACTCTTCTTCCAAATACATAAAACTATTCCTATTTTGATGACAAAAGAATACTCTCCCATTTATAAGCTTTCACAAGTCACCTCACTGAATAGTTGAAACTACTCCATAGACACAGCAGACACAGTTCAAACTTTATTGAACACTGTACAAAAATTAGGCAGCTTTCATGTGTTCCACCTATAGCATTAGTGGGCTGAAGGAGATTGGTAAATTACTTAACAAATACAAGCTTCTTTACAGCAGGGCTGAAGCAATATGTAACATTGTCTTCCTATCTAAAAGTAGCTGAACACCATATGACTACTTAGATAGCCTTTTTCCTTCTCTCCTTCCTTTTTTTTTTTACTTGTGCAAGACAAATGATTCCAGTCCTCTTGCTGAGAAAGCATGTAGTGAGTTGTAAAACTGTAAGTCCAGCAATGCAGGCGATACTCTAACCTTAATTTGCTAAATGTAGGCAGGTATATGAAAAAAATCTCATAAAAACTCCTTTCCAAAATTGAAATATACTAAACTTTCAGTACCAGATTGACTAGATTTTCTAAGTATTTCTAATACTAAGAGGATAATCTGAAAGTGAAGAAAAACTTACCATTGCTACAATTTTACTGTAGTTGGAGAGGATGAGTTCTCCTTTTGCCCACAGCTTTGTTCAATCTCGCTCTGCCTCCTCTCTCTTTGACCCCTCCCTTTGCTAAGAAGAGATGCATAGGGGAGAGATCCAATTCTAGTTGGTTATTCTCATGTCTCATGACACTTTATTCTTACTGAGAATCCTTTCTGAATTGGTGATGTTTAAGAAATAACTGTCTCTGAGGGCATCTTTAATCACCCAATGTCATTATGAGGTGGCTAGTAGGTATAGTGGAAATACTAATGGACCTGGAATTTGAAAGACCTGCTTCAGAGAGTAGCTGTGGAACCCTGGAAAAGTCAGTTCACTTCTGTTTGCCTCTGTTTCTTCATCTTTAAAATAGAGATACTAATAGCACATATATCCAAGGGTTGTTATACACACACTTTTATATCTAATAGTGGGGTAGGAACAAAAAAGGCAAATATATATATATATACATATAAATTTATTATATATGCAAATGCAATACTACATTGTACATAATAGATTTTCAGTTTCATATGCAATCTTTTTTATTATGTTATAGAAATGCTTGTTTTTTTGCACAAATTAACATTATAATAAATTAGAAAAAAATTAATACTTTCCCATCGCTATAAAATTTTTATAAAAGTAATTTATATACACATCAATCAAGTTTCCACAAGCAACATTTTAGTTGTTTTCTCAATGGGACTAAAAGTTAGCCAGTCAACCACAATTTATTAAGTGTTTAAAGTGTGCCAGGCACTATGCTAAGCAGAATAAAATATAAGCAAAAAAGACAGTCCTTGACCTTAAGGAGATTGTGGGGAAAGATCCCACATAAGGAAGCTGAAAAGGGAGGGAGTGCAGGAGTATGGGAGTGTAGCCAAAGGAGGAATGAGGCTGGTCTGGGAGCCCTCCTTAAATAGAGATTCTGAGAGAATCCATCCAATCAGAGGGAGAGGGTATTTTCAAAATGGAATATTTTCAATGTATGAAATCTAGTGCTGGATGAGCTTCTAGGATGAAGAGGTTTCTGGGACCTGGTAGAAAAAGTCATGTAGCCTACAGAGCAATGAAAGATGAAGAGAACACTATATATGTCTGTGTTTATTTTTTTTTACTATAAAAAGTAATTGATTTGATAAAGCAAAATGGCACTTTAAAACCTCTCCATCAATAATGTGTCTCTCATGCACATGCCATTACACATGACTCCCTGAAAAATAAAACAACATTGATAAACTTGCTTTATAATCGTTTAATCATCAATTTTAAACTAGATTTGGAGGTGCCTCTCTAACGCCATGGATTCAACCCCAGTGGTTGTACTCCTTCCACTAGCACCTGTTAAGTGCTGGTGACTAACACCTCAGTTTCATTTAAACACTTAACATCCATTCTTTTTACAAAGGGATATTTCTTTTAAAGGTATGCCAAGGGGAAAAAAGTATAAACATTTTCTTCATTGCTTTGTTGGCATACTCTACCCTATCTTGCCTTGGTATCTGGGAAAAGTGGACTCTGACTTAGCCCAATTTCTACATGACAGGTCTCATCAAATTCATGTCCAAATGTGAGATTGCTATGTGATAAGTTCTTGTCTCATCTACTGTTGAACTGAGTACTGAAGATCACTCCCAAAGATCACTCCTTGATCATCAGGGTAGTGATGCAGAGCTCATTGCAAAACTCATCATGATGTGTGACTCTTGCAGGCCTAGAGGCCAATTCTCCTAACCTTTTGAAACTTAAAAGGTCAAAACCTCCCAGTTCAATCTCTTTCATCTAGAAGGAATGAAGAAATGCGGAGATCAAGGATTGACATCTGTTTCAGAGGACCATATATTGATTGATCTTTGTGGGGAAAGTCCAAAATCTCTGCTCTTACACTATTGTCTATCACTGGATGCCGCCAACAAAGGAGTCAGATAGAGGAGTAGACAAAGAGAAAAAAATAATGAAGGTTCTGGTTATTAGTCCTTCTGGAATACAAATTTAATCAAAGAACCTTCTCCCTTAGTGATAAGCTGATCTGAATCAGTTATGGAATGTTTCCTTACATTCTGCCTTCTCTCCAAGGTATTTCCAATATACATCATCATGCCCTTTCATATATTGCCGCACCAGTCTTTCAATATTAGGAGGTTCCTTCAGAGGTGCCATATGCATGTGCTGCTCCCTGTTTCACACACACACACACACATACGTGCGTGTGTACATGCATATTAAGAGAGACAGAGAGAAAGTAACAAAGAGGCAGAGATTGAGGGAAACAGAAACAGAAAGATAGATTTAAGAAACTAGAGCAAGCATGGGTTCCCAGTATTCTTCTGAGGAGTAAAAGTAAACTTGAAATTAAAAAAAAAAAATAAAAGGAAATGAGCTAAGTTTAATACAATTAAATCTTGGTTAAACTATGTTGATTTTTTCTAAAACCTGATGAATGATCCCTATAACATATTTTAGAATTTCCTAGGAATCAAAATCAAACAAACTTCAGTTTGTAGACTCTATGCTCCCCCTTCTTTTAAAAATTGGGTCTACATTTGACTTTCCATAATACTGTGGCATCTCTCCCATAGTTCACGGTCATGAACAGTATCTCGGTAAACACATTAGCCAGTTTTTCTGTGTCACAGATTACCTCAGGCCTGGATAAAGCATGGCCTGGATGTAATCAAGGAGCATTTCCACTGGCTCTTCCACCACAAAGGAGAATTTCCATAGTGCTTCCTCAAGAAATGTTGACACCCTGGACTATACTCTATGCAAGTCTGTGCCCAAGGTGTAGTTTGTTCAGAAGTGCGGTTTGCTAACTTGAACTCGTTGAAGGACAATTTGGTATTTACTTATTATGTCCTTGCTGTGTTTCAGGTTGGTGTAATTCATTTTTATCCTACCTTTCCCAGTTCATGTAGTCTCCTCAGCAGGTAAAAGGGGAACTAGATAAGAGATGGGTATTTTTGCCCTCTTTCTGTTTCCTCATGCAGGCAATTGAGCAGTGACGCTGTCCAGTTTCTGATATTTCACTTTTCCCATGGATAGATAAAAACACAGAAACAAGTAAAATGGTGCCCCTTCCTTTTTCTCATCTTTAGCATGCACAAGAAATCCTGATTCTTCCTTAGAGGATCTTGGTACTTTTTTGTGTTAATTTTCTATTATCTATCCTTCTTCCATTCTCTCTCTCTCTCTCTCTTTCTCTCTCTCTCTCTCTCTCTCTCTCTCTCTCTCTCTCTCTCTTTCTCTCTCTCTCTCTCTCTCTTCCCCCTCCTCTCTCTCACTGTATATGTATATATTACATATGTATATGTATTACACACACAGATTGACATAGATATCTAGATATACATATTTGAGGTAGTTGGTTTTCCATGTTTCTACCTCTTTAAATAGCTTGTCCCTTTCTCATTAGAATGATTTGTTTATGTCCTTACAGGAGACCAGGGTGAAGCAACCCCAACTGTTGGGATGGCAGGTCTAGCTCTTCCCTTCTATTATCTTACCTTTTTTTAAGATCAGGGACAATTCTAAATATTGTTGTTGATTTTGGATGCTGAAAAAGTAAATGGTGAGAAAAGTAATCACTTGACTAGTTTTTCATTTATCCCTATCATGCTGGAATAAATGAATTACAAACACCATTAAATAGACTTTGGATTAACTGTTGAAAGTTTTGCTTGATTATAAACATACAATCTATTTACAAAAACAATATGACTGAAGTAATGATGTGACTGACTTTCTCACATTTGTAAGATGGTCCTGTTACTTTATAGTTACAAGAGTTGTATTCATATATATGCAAATTAGAGTATTTGCAAGGAGCATCACTGCTGAGTAAGACTACTTAATGGGTGGTGCTCCTACCCTTAGCAGTAGAGTATGACAACATCTGTAACATATCAGCATTGTTGTCAATATACAAATTATCTATTGGAACCCATGGAATTTTTCTTAAAAGGATTCCAGAGAAATACCATGACAAATAGGCACAATCTAACTTCAGCCTATTCACTAAATGTTTTATTCTTGGCATTTATAAATGCTCATTAAGGTTGTGCATTCTTGAGCAAATTCTGGTTTTGGAAGATAATTTATCATCTTTTTCAATCCTTCTTCTGCATGCAGTTAACCTTTGCTCTTGACCAGCTGAAATAAAGTATGACAAAGAGGAGGGCCAAATTAATTTTTTTTTTAAAGTCCAAACAAGTATTTCCTTAAATGTGGATTATTTGCTAAGTGGAGCTTCCAATTTACAAAGTCCATGAATTTAAAGTATCTAGTAATAACAGGTCTGCTTTCTTACTCTAAGCTGGGAGGTCTTTTTGAAATGGTATCCTGCCAAATTGCCACTGAAATCATACCATGCACCCCCATGCCCATGTCAAAGCACCAGCCCAACAGGGACAGGCAACAGTGTAATTTGGAAGATCTTCCTGTCCCATCTTCCTCCACTCCTACTGAGCCACCATTAGCTATTCAGCATGTCAACTGCTCCATTTTGAGGAGTGTGAAAAGAAGGGGCTCCGAGGTCCTAATAATTACAATGTACTTCCTTTCACTTAACAGCCAGGCTTCCTTCCCTCTCTACTGATCCATGTCTGAAGACAATGGGAACTGTTCCCATGTCAGTGCTGTGCACAGATAAACAGACCTCTTCTTTTTGTCAGGGCAACTTTTAGTTGAAGCAAGATTCACTCATCTCTGTGATTTATAACCTGTGATATTTCTACAATATGTAGCATTTTAACAATCACCCTCATGCAAATTGCCTGGAATGATGGGTTAAAGTAAGATTCGACTGTTATTCCCCTTAAGTCTTTATATTTCCTTTCTCATGCATTCCTTACTATTTGAAAGTGAGCAATGGATAAAATGTGTGTATGTGCATCTATAAGTGTGTGCATCTATGTCTATCGTGTAGAATGACTTGAAGATCAGAGTACTGCTGCTGAAAAATTAGATTAGTTCTTAGATAAAAATTAGATAATTAGTTCTTAACTTTTTTTCATGGATTTTTTTAGTAGCCTAGTGAAATCAAAGGACCTCTCAGAAATTTTTAAAAATGTATTAAATCACATAATTACAAAGAAAACCAATTATATTTAAATGCAGTTATCAATATAATTTTAAAAAGTCAAGTTTATGGACCCCATCATAAGAATCCCTGAATTCTAAACAAAGTTCTCTAATGTTTTGGAGTAAGAGTGTTACAAAAGGTAGACTTGGACAACTTTTCTTTATGTAAAAGCAGTTATTTTCCTCCATGGTAACAATTTAGTACCATGTAAACAAAATTGAATAGAAATGCTTTTTTTTCCAGTCTTTCTCTTCATCCATCCATCCATGCATCCATCCATGCATTCATCCACCCACTCACTGCACAGCCACTAGGGGTTCAGGGCAACGTTTGAAATATGTGTGCCAAAGTATGCACGTAAATAGCCCTGGAATTGTTTATACAGCGGGTGAGTATAATATTAGAAGCAAAATAATTAAATAAATGAGCCCTGGTGCACATGAAAAAAAGTTGTGGTAAAAGAAATATGGCCCACAGAGGTCTTGACGCCTTAATCTAAAAATGACTCGCCTTAAGGCAGAGATCCTCACTGTGAAGCTTGTGAACTGCACGCAACTCTTAACAAGTGGTTTGTGGCTCATTACAGAGTGATTTACTACATGGTACCCTGTGTATGCTTCTGGGTTCCCCTTATAAAGTGACTTCAAATAAAATCTGTAGGCTGTTCCCTTTGTATCTTCAGCCAGGGAACGGGGTTGTTCTAGTCATCAACATGGAGCACCTAGGACCCCAAGGCAATACCTTAATTTACCCTGGTAATAATGAGGGATAAAGGCAGGCACACACCATCACTATAAGTGGTTAAAAAGAGTTGTAAATGTAAACATTTTACACAGGCAGTAATAGAAGAGAGAACTTAGCTACTGCACTAATGGGGGTCAGCAGGTTTATGTTGTTAGAGGGTCCCATCAGAGGCATGATGAATCTTAAAATACATGTAACTTTATCACAGTGTTCCAAAGATCAGGAGAAAGGGAAATGATTTGTGTGTGCTCTTGGAACAGGAAGAGAAAAAAAAACAACTAGTTCTCAAATGAGAAGCTTTTGTTTTCTCATATTTCTTTTCTTGAAACAGGAAATTCCCTGTTCAAGTTATTTCTAAAAGTTGTCTATGATACAGTATGTGTATGGCAAATGGGGTTTTTACCCCCTCTATATTATTTTTGTGAGTAGAAAAATGATTAGTTTAATCTCGGAGGCATTGGCAGCCCTGATTGTACTTTTTTGAAATCCCCTATGATCACACCATTGGACCTCTAGCACATCTTCAAAAGATACCTCATTTTCATTTTCAATCAGCCTCTCAACACGATTTTTCACATAGGCTTCCTTCACACCGCTAATTTCACTTTAGAGCCGGCATCCTATCACACATCCCTGGGCTTGCTGTGCTAACATGTTTTAACATGATTAGCCTTGATTAACATAAGAAAGACAAAGCTTCTGGAACCATACACCTCTTAATTTGCCAAAGCTCCAAAGTGGGACCTCAGCCCTTGAAATTGGACAGGAATGACCCAATAGAGACACAGAATAAATTAAAAAAGAAAACTGGGCATTTTCTCTTCGATAGGAAAGCCTGTCTATGTAATTGTTCTGTGCGTGTATGTACTTATGCTGTGTTCCAGGTCAGACCCTGACACAGCAAATGCCATTATGGTGAAACTGAGTAATAAAAACGTCTTTCCCCTCAGACTTTAGGCAATGGCTCATTTATTTTGAGCTATGATCAATACAACAATACAATAAAACAGTGGTGAAATAAAAGGTTTTGGATGCCCCTTTATAGTCCTAACAGGATTTAATCTCTACTGTAATCTTGATAACAATATCTTGTCAAGACCATGTTTACTTATTCATAAATTTATCCATCCATCCATCTATTCATCTATCCATCCATGCATATATACAACTTCACTAAATTCTTATTAAGAACCAAATATTAGAGAAATACACATAAAGATTACAAAGATGTAAAACAAACATACTAATACAACTGGGCTCTGTTCTCAGTGACTTCATAATCTAGTAGATTTCAAAGCCATTATGATCATTTTAAATACTTCATTTTACCTTTGGTTAACCATGGTGAAAGATTCATCACCAAGTTGCCAGCCTACTGGTGATGAACCTTGCTGAACACCTAGAATCATCTCCATGCCAGATTGAGGCAGTAGAGTAAGATTTTGCGTAGGATGCTTTGAGATCTGAATTACTGGAAAGAATTCCCACAAACTGAATTTACATAACTATTGAGGTAAGTTTTCATGAAGATTTACTGTCATTAACTAGTTTATACATACATTCAAGGCAATGAATTGTTTCACAAATGGAAACTGAGGAAAAGATGCTTGCTTTTGTCCCATTTTACCAGTTTAAACTTTCAAAAACTAAAATTTAAAACTGAAATTGTCTTAGAATGTTAATAGTATATGAGACTTGGGTGATCCAATCTGCCTAGTTGGTAATAGAACTAAGGCAAGTCTTTTGATTCTCAGGCTGGTGCCTTTCCCATTATACCACATTATCTACCAACCTTCATTTTTTGCGGGGTGGGCAGAGGGTAAAATGGTGATGGCGGTGGTAGTAGTACTTCCCCAACAGTTTTCTCTTGTGGTAAGACACCTGACAATCTTCTCTGACCTAGTACAATATGCCAAAAAGAAAACTTGTGTAATTCTTAGAAAGAAATTTGAGCTTCAAGGCTCACAGATTTGGAAGGGCACTAACATGAGGGAGCAACTGCCACACATAGTATATGAGAATTTTTTGCATTTGTTCAGGAGATCCTTGGATTTTGAGTGTAGTTCTTATTCAGAAATGCAGAGTTCTGCTTAGACCTGCATTCTTAATAGACAAGATCAGTCACATGGATTCTCATAATGGCCAGATTACTTATCAGTCTCTTTACAATGCAGTATGAAGTCCTTGGATTTATCACAGTAATATCCTTCCTTATTTTACATAGACCATGCAGGTCTCATTATGTCTATGTTGATAGCTTTGTCACATCTGCTGATGACCTGAATTCTCTTTGCTGTACCTTGGGCTTTTGTGGCTTTAGTGATTGTAACAATTAGATAGAACATGGCATCGGATGCGTAGAGTAAAGCAAGGGTCCACGATGAGTTAACAATTCCTCTTCTAAGGGACCAAAAGGTTGTCTGAATTGATCAACAGCATTTCGTAGAACTATGAAGGTAATGTTACTAAGGACTCTCCTTGGCTCTATAAATTATAAGGGTGAATCCATTCTGCTCATCTTCACCCTGTAATTTGGAATGGAAAAATCTCTTGTGCATAAACTGCCTTTCCTGAATCTAACAAAATTAATCCAGAAGAGATGTGGGAATGTGTAGCAGCTTTTTTCAAGTTTTGTTGTTAATTAAAAAAACAATTATCAAGGATTTCTAATTACTTTATAAGTACTGTATAGCCAGTACCTGCTCCTCAGCAAATTAGTAAGATAATGCTTAAAACATCTTATTAAACAGAATTACTCCTTTTCCTCCTCCAGATTCACACATCTACTTAATAGTCTTCTCTTCTTGTGCGGCACCTCTGTGCAACATTTATATCCATTAAGTTATCTGACTGTTATTACCACTGTGCATTAGTTTCCAAAGGTTTTCTACCCAGGATCCTACAGGACTGGGGAGGAAGGAAAACTCTTTAGAAACTTAAACACATGGCCTGTGAGAGTGGGATGAAACAAGTCACTAAGGGGATAGTGGTTAAAGCAGATGTTTTTGAACTTTTTCTTCCAATACCTCATTTACACTTTTACTATGTTCAGGACCCCCTTACTCTAAGAGCTCTTTTATGGGTTATAGTTATTGATAATTACCCAATTATAAATTAAAATGTCAGTATAATTGTGAAAATAGTTTTAATCTCTTAAGAGCCTCAGGGATACCAGGAGGTTCCTGGATCATAGTATGAGAAATTTTGGGCTAAAGTATTGAATTACAGATCTTTATGTCACTAGAAGGGAGTGGGAAGTGTGGGGGAAAATGAGGGTAAAGAGTGACAAGACCTGGGAAAACTAAGAATGAATTTGATGCAGAAGTTTCCGACGAAATATAGGAGGGTTTTGAAAAGTAGACGCAAGGTGACATATGGCTATATTTTCATTCTTAGTTCTATTTAAAATAATTTTCTTACAAAATGGAAACTATTGATTTCATTAATAAATGAATGAATGAAAATGTATTCATTAAACATCCACTGCATGTCAGGCACTGTGCTGGGGACACAAATACTAAAATGAGACAGTCCCTGTCTTCAAGGTGTTTACATTGTAATAGAGGGGTGACAATGTTTATGTAGGGAGTAGTGACCAAGAGAAAGAGTTTATATCTGAGGAATTTTATAAGGATGGTCTTTGAAGTCACAGGGCATTGATTGCTGCACTCTTCCTATAAGTGATGGTAATATTGATTTGAGTTCAAATCCAGCCATGGACACTTACTAGTTGTATGATCCTGGGTAAATCACTCAATTGGTTCTGTTGCCAGTTGCTTGCCTTAATTTCCTAATGTGTAAAATAAGGATAATAATATCACCTAACTCCTGGGGCTGTTGTGAGGATAATATGTCATAATATTTATAAAGTGTTTTATAAACCTTAAAGTGTCATATAAATATTAATTATTTTTCCTAGTTATTCTTATTGAATAGCCATTATGCTTGGCAAGATGCTTACCATTCTTTTGACTTTAGGAAAATCAATCCTTACGTTTGTTGTGTCCCTAAAGCTTTTGATGGAGTCGAAGTGAATGAGAGAGAGATATAGCGAGAACTGTACTATTGAAAAATTATTCTATTAATTAATTTCATGACATCTAAGGAAATAAATGTAAATCTCAAGTTGGAGAGCGGATATGGTTAGTTCTGTGGGAAACACTCTGTTTGAAATCTAACATCATATATTGCTTGAGTAATTATAGCAATAAGAATGGTAATGGAATTAACAAAGATATATTAAAAGGTTTTCTGGATCTTGTAAACTTTCAGGGAACCTTAAGATGAATCTATTTTCACTTATTATTATTTCTGTATTGCATGCTCAGAGACCATGAATCACTTTATGGTGACTGTACTTTTTTTGATTCTTCGAATGACATTTTAGGAATATAGGTCAAGCTTATTATTCCTGTTACACTCAATAGGAAACTGAGGTACAATAGCCAGCTTGGATTAAGCCTCAGGCTTCCTTTCCTCTTCACTTCCAGTGCAATAATTAGTCAGCCATGCATCTTTCCCTGTTTTTTTATATCTTGCACATATCATCACAGTCTAAAGATGCTCTGAGGCCAAATATGCCAAGAAACCACTTTTCAAGAATGATATTTTTTATTTTTAGCATGAATTGGCCATAGATATTTGTGACGAATTGGTGAAGCTGTAGAAACTCTTTACATCTGCAGAAACAACATAAAATTCAACCAGAAAAAGTGGCATCACTCAGAGACTTAGTGATAAAGGCACAGATAATACTAACCCTCTCAGTGCTGTGTGTGACTTTGTAACTCTAAAGCTGTATGCAGATGTGAGCAATCACTGTTATTATTAATAGTTACTATAAGGCGTCTCCATATTTAGAATGCTTATGGAGGATTTCGAAAATGTTCAGAAAAAAGAATTAAAAATAATGAAATGGTTAGAAAAAAAATTCTGAGCCCAAGGAGTTGGGATTGTCTAGCATGAAGAACAGGACACTGAGGAATAATTTAGTCACTGGGCTCTAACGTTACAAGATAACCTTGTCTTCTCTCAAGTTAAGTCAAGAAGCATTTTTTAAGCATCACCTATGTGCCAGGTGTTGGGGATACAATGAGAGGCAAAAGCAGTTTCTGACCTCAAGTAACCCCCAGTCTAATGAGGAAGTGTTAATAATGCAGATTAAACTCAGATGTTTACATGCATGCATTTTTTTAGGAGAGTTCACTTACTAAGCATTGGCCATCACACTCCTGTAATGCTTTCTAAGCAGTGCTTAAGCTTAGTAGGAGTGCGTAGAAGGTTTCAGGAAATAAGTCATCATCAGATTGCTGTTCTGGTGACAGTGGGCTAATAATATCAATAACAATAATAAAAGCTGGTAGTTATAGATTTTCAAAGTGCTTTATGTCCAGTATCTCGCTGAACTTCATACTATCCTTGGTTATATAATGGATTTTGGATATAGCTGTCAATTAATAGGATTAGATTGCCTTGGTTGAAAACTGGAAGTAGTGATATTTTTGCAACATTAGAACCATTTTGGACCTCTCACTATCTCTTGCCCCCCTTTCCCCTGTCCAATCTGCAGTCAAAACCTTTAAATTTTGACTTTGTAGCATCTCTCCTATATGCCCTCTTCTCTCTCTTAACATTGCCACACTCCAATGTAGACCCTTATCATCTCTTCATTATTTTAATAAGCTGCTGGTGGGTCTGACTGTCTCAGGTCCTTCCTTTAATCCATCCTTCAATTAGCCTTTAATGAAATTTTCCTAAAGCAAAAGTCTGATCATGTCAGCCTCTTTCTCAAGAAATTTCAGTAGTGGGGGCAGAGCAAAGATAGCAGAGTAGAAAGACATATATACACCAGCTCATCCCCCACAGTCCATAAAATACCTGTAAAGAAAGACTCTCAACAAATTGTAGAGCAGCAGAAGCCACAGAACTATGGAGTGGAGGAGATTTCTAGCCCAAGGTGACCTGAAAGGCCGATGGGAAAGGTCTGTTGCACCAGACACAGAGCCCAGCCCAGCTTTGGCCATGCCACATGGAACTGGAAGGAGGAATTGAGCAGGCCTTGGGGGCAGAATCTCCAGTAGTAGTAGCAGCATTTTGCAGATCCCTCAACCCACATGTGCCAAAGGTCAGTGAGAGGGTTTTTCCAGCTGGCCTAGAAGGGAGCAGGGTTTTCCTATAACTCCAGCCTCAGGCAACTATGGGAGAGGCCACATTTGCAGCCAGGCAACAGCAGCTCCCACAGCAGCCCACATCCATTGTTGGATTGTAAAACCCCTGGGGGAACTAAGCAGCTGGTCCTTACCTCAGCCCTGTATGGAAGCTCTGCCCCCACCTAATGCTCCTTAGGGAATTGAGCAGCTTATCTGAATCTCAGCCCCTCCCTTCCCCATGCTGACTTGGTGGAACTGGAGGCCAGGTGGTTGTGGAGAGGAAACTCCATCACTCACAGATTCTGGGCACTAAAGTTTTTTGTTGCTCCCAGACCAGCGAACATGCTTGATTATGCTATGTGTCACCTTGGAGGAACTGAGATCTTACAGATCCCCAGAGCATACTCTGCTCTTGACAAAGGACCCAAAAGTCAAGTAACTGGTTGGGAAAATTCCCAAAGAAGGGAAAAAAATAAGACTGTAGAAGGTTACTTTCTTAGTGAACAGATACCTTCTCCCATCCTTTCAGATGAGGAAGAATAATGCCTACCATCAAGGAAAAACATCAAAGTCAAGACTTCTGTGTCCCAAACATCCAAAATAAATATTCAATGGTCTCAGGCCATGGAAGAGCTCAAAAAGGATTTTGAAAAATCAAATAAGAGAAGTGGAGGAAAAATTGGGAAGAGAAATGAGAGAGATGCAAGAAAATCATCAAAAGCTAGTCAACAACTTGATAAAGGAGACCCAAAAAATGCTGAAGAAAATAATACCTTTAAAAATAGGCTAGCTCAATTGGCAAAAGAAGTTCAAAAAGCAAATGAGAGAAGAATGCTTTTAAAAGCAGAATTAGCTAAATGGAAAAGGAGGTTCAAAAGCTCACTGAAGAAAATAGTTATTTAAAAATTAGAATGGAGCAGATGGAGGCTAATGACTTTATGAGAAACCAAGAAATCACAAAACAAAACCAAAAGAATGAAAAAAATGGAAGATAATGTGAAATATCTCATTGGAAAAACAACTGACCTGGAAAATAGATCCAGGAGAGACAATTTAAAAATTATGGGACTACCTGAAAGCCATGACCAAAAAAAGAGCCTAGACAGCATCTTTCATGAAATTATCAAGGAAAACTGCCCTGACATTCTAGAACCAGAGGGCAAAATCAATATTGAAAGAATCCACTTATCACCACCTGAAAGAGATCCAAAAAGAGAAACTCCTAGGAACATTAGCCAAATTCCAGAGTTACCATGTTAAGGAGAAAATATTGCAAGCAGCTAGAAAGAAACAATTTGAGCATTGCGGAAATACAATCAGGATAACACAAGATCTAGCAGCTTCTACATTAAGGGATCGACAGGCTTGGAATATGATATTCCAGAAGTCAAAGGAACTAGGACTAAAACCAAGAATCTCCTACCCAGCAAAACTGAGTATAATACTTCAGGGGAAAAATGGTCATTCAGTGAAATAGAAGACTTTTTTTCATCAAGCACTCTTGATGAAAAGACCAGAGTTGAAAAGAAAATTTGACTTTCAAACACAAGAATCAAGAGAAGCATGAAAAGCCAAATAGGAAAGAGAAATCATAAGGGACTCACTAAAGTTGAACTCTTTGCATTCCTACATGGAAAGACATTACTTTTAACTCTTGAAACTTTTTTCATTTTCTGGGTAGTTGGTGGGATTATACACACACATACACACAAAAATCTCTATCTATCTATCTATCTATCTATATATGTATATATATATGCATATATATATATATATATATATATATATATATATAGAGAGAGAGAGAGAGAGAGAGAGAAAGACAGAGAGAGACAGAGACAGAGAGCACAGCAGGGTAGGGGGGATGATGGAAGGGAGGGCAGTGGGAGGAGGGAACAATTAGAAGTCAACTTTCTTGGGCAGGGACAATATCAAAAGAGAGAATAGAAGAAATGGGGGCAGGAGAGGATGGAGGGAAATGTAGTTAGTCTTAAACAACATGACTATTATGGAAGTCATTTGCAAAACTATACATATATAGCCTATGCTGATTGTTTATCTTCCCAGTGGGGATGGGTGGGGAGGAAGGAAAGAGGTGAAGTTGGAACTCAAAGTTTTAGGAACAACTGTTGAGTGTTGTTCTTGCATACAACTAGGAAATAAGAAATACAGGTAATGAGGTATAGAAATTTATCTTGCCCTACAGGATGAAAGAGAAGATGAAGATAAGGGAAGGGAGGAATGTTAGAAAGGAGGACAGATTGGTGGTAGGGGTAATTAGAATGCTTGGCACTTTGGGGTGGGGTGAGGGGAGGAATGGGGAGAAAATTTTGAACTCAAAATTTTGTGGAAATGAATGTTGAAAACTTTAAATAAATTAAGGAATTTCAGTAGCTTCCTACTGCCTACAGGATCAAATACAATATGTTTTGCTTGGCATCCAAAACCCTTTCCAATCTAAACTCTCCTACCTTGTCAGTCCTCTTATACCTTGGTCCCTAACGCATACTTTTAGATCCAGTGATAATGGCCTTGCAGTTCCATAAACAAGGTACTCCATTTCTGTCCTCTGAGCATTTTCTCTGACTGTCCTCCATGACTAGAATGCTCTCCCTCTTTTGCTACAACTACTGATCTCCTTGGTTTTCTTTAAGGCCAACTAAAATTCCATCTTCTAAAGACACCTTCTCCAACCCCTGTATTCCAGTGCCTTCCCTTCATTAGTTATTTCCTATTTATCATGTACACTGCTTGCTTTGTCTATATTTATTTGCATGATGTCTCTCCCATTAGATTGTGAGCTTGTTGGGGGCGGGATCTGTTTTTTGCCTCTTTTTGTAACCCCTGTGCTTCCACAATTTCTAGTACATAGTAGGTACTTAATAAATATTTATTGCTTGACTGATATTCCCACCCCTCCATCCTCACTAATGAACCTAAGATATAGTATAGGCATTACAATGTAAAAAGTTTAAAACTGCCTCCAGCTGAAGATGTTCTGAGGAACTTACGATAGTGTGCAAAAAGCTAATTATATGTGACTAAACTACATCAAAATTAGTGATAAAGGCAGTGAGTCAATCAAACTATATTAAACACCCACTTTGTATCAGGCACTGTGCTAAGTTCACAGGAGAGGCTTAAAGTTATATCCATATTCCAAAAGCATCACTCTCCCCTCTTTGGTCCCTTCCTGGTATGTAGATTGACAGAAGTATGGCTTTCAACTTTATTTTGAGATCCTTCCTGGTAGGTATATCAGATATATGTCAGATAGAATCCATGTTCTTCTCTTGCCTTTCAAATATATCTCTCTCTGTAGCTGAATTGCAACTGATTAGCCCCTGTCCAGTAAGAAATACATAAGGAGAAATAACTTTTGTTCATTTCTCATCCCAAATGCTGGAGATGAATTTTCTCATTTGTAGTAACTTCCTATCATATCACAACAATATGTTAAAATCTTTTTATGTGGTATAGAATCTTTGAACCAAGAAGCTCCCCAATACTTCAAATGTATCATCTCAATACTCTTCAGGACAGTAGTTAGTTTTGAGGGAAGCATTCAATGACTTCATGACTAGTTAGGACCCACTGGACCCAGAAAAGATCTTCTAATTCTGTCATATTGTCAGAAATGCTAGCTTTTTTTTTAGGACTACTGTTAAGACAACCTTAAATATCATTTTGCTATAAGAAATGATAAGCAGGATGATTTCAGAAAAATCTGGAAAGACTTGCATGAACTGATGGAAAGTGAAATGAGCAGAACCTTTGTATATAGTAACTGCACTATTGTATGAAAAAGAATTGTGAATGACTTAGGTATTCTCAGCAATACAGTGATCCAAGCCAATCCCAAAGTATTCAAGCTGAACATGTTATCCACCTCCAGAGAAAAGAACTGATGCTGTCTAAAACCAAACTGAGATATATTATTTTTCATTTTGTTTCATACTTTAAAAAAAATTTGAGTCTTGTACAAAATGACTAATACGGAAATGTTTTACATTGCACATATATATAACCTATATTGAGTTGCTTTCCATCTCAGGGAGGAGGGAAGGAAGGGAAGGATAGAATTTAGAAATTGAAACTTTGAAAAAAAAGTTTTAATATATTATTGGGAAAAATCATATTTATATCTCTATCTATGGGAAAACAATAATAACATCTCCAGTTTATAGAAGTTACTATTTTGTATTGAACTAGAAATTTCCCTGAACATCCAATTGTTTGCTTGTCTCCCTAAAGTAAGTTTCTTCTTCTCTCTGGAGCAAAATTACCTCCATTTATTTAGTAGAATTAAGTCCTATTTTCCACTGTGTAAAAGATCCAGAATGACTAGGAACAAAGGATTATTCCCCTTCCCCTGCTAAGTCAATTCTTAGAGTAGAGGTTTTAATGAATCTGGGAATTTGAAAATGAGGAATTTTAGAAAAGAAATTTAAAGAATGACCACCATAACTCGGTATTCGCATAATGGCCCCAAGGAGGGAGGAGTAATATGTGGAAGCTTGTTCTCTTTAAGTCCTAGACCAACGGAAGGCTTCTAAAAGATCTTTTCAGAGTGACTCTTCATAGATGCTTTTAAATGCCCTTATGCCTAAATACTTATATACCAACACAAATGCAGAAAATCATTACTATTTTGTGTGTCCTAAATTTAGGATTTGGGAATGACCATTCTTCATCTACCTCCAATAATTCCTGATTGAAACATCACTATTACTATGAAGCATGATTGAACGTGTTTGGTGCACCATGACTGAGTGCTCCTTGGTGCTTCTACTTCAATAAAGAACATGAGTATCAGATCCTTAATGTCTCTGCTTAATTTGTTTGGGATAGTTAGTGTCTCTTGGCCTAAATCATCTATTTTTGCTCCCACCATGTCCCCTCTGTAAAGTACAGTTTCTTCGCTCTACCTCTCTCAACTATGTTTTTTATTCTTCCCTTCATGCCTTTGCTAGTTCTTAGTTCAAATTTTTATAAGCTATAAGGGCAGCTGATTGCCCATGTTATATGAACAGAGGAATAACTAGAAAACTCCCTGCTCCAAGATATCTCTCTTATGCATGTGACACATGCTTAAAATCTCACTATTACAGATTTATTTCTCAGATTTAAGTATTTCCTTGGTATGGGAGCTGTAACACATTTGGTAAGTGACGGTTTGCCATAGGGAGGTATTATGCTGTAAAGGACAAACAGATAGCCTAGGCATCAGGAAGACTGGGGTTCTAGTGCCACCTTTAACACATACTGACTGTGTGACCATGGGAAAATCACTTAACCTTCCGAGGCCCCAGACATCTACCTAAGACTGTTTGTGCATAGTTGCTGATCTGCAGTGGTAGAGATAACTTCCTCACCAAGAATTTCCAGTACCCAGTGAAATCTCAACTACAGATAACCTCTTCCCAAGTTAAAAAAAAAGTCAATCATGACTCAGTTTATCACATCAATTTTAGTGTAGGTTAAAAGGGAACTCAGCAAAAGCCAGGAGAGAAAGGGTGATAGATCGTTTGTTCTAGAGCAGGAAGGTAGGAGTTTAAATCCAGCCTCAGACATCTAATAGATGTCTGATCTTGGGCAGCTCACTTAATCTCTGTTAGCTTCAATTTCCTCAAACTCCTGTAAAATAATGAGAACAACTGCATCTACCTCCCACGTTATTGTGAGGATCAAATGAGGTAATTTTTTAAATGAGGCAATATTGTGCTTAGCACAGTCCCCAGCACATAGTAGGCACTATGTAAATGCTATCTATTGCTTTTTTCAGTTTTGTTTATTTTAAATTAAGATTAAATACAGGCAATAATTAGGAAGGGAGACTAGAACAAGGAGGTAATGATCTAATGAACTAAAGAAGATACCAATTTACTGTTAGTTGAATAGTAGAAGAAACTTGGGCTAAACATTAGTAGATGAAATTAAGTGATAAGATTTTCAAAAAATATTTTCCATTACAGATAAACATTCACAACCACTGTCAAATCATTAATCAGGATTGTGAATATTAATTTTAGTACAATAAATTTCTTGGATAGAGGTGATGCATCTAGAAATACTTTTCCTATTTTAATTTAAAAGACCAAATAAGTAAAAAAGAAGCCCTAAATAATATAATTTTTACTAAGCAACTTCAGTGAAGATTCTTTATAACATTTAAGAGTTAGCATTGCACATCTCAATAGCGAAAGTGGCCTTTGCAGAAAAGGCATACTTTGAGATAGAACTTGTTTAATTCATTTAGGGATCACATTTTGAAATCTGTTAGCATGTATAATAATTTTAGAAGTATCTTAAGATACAAAAGAACCAAAAGATACAGACCCTACTCTTCATGAATTTACAATTTTGCAAGGAAAACATAATCCTACATTTGAGAAGTAATCACAGAATGAAAACAAAAAGTGTGCTAATATAATTTTAAGTGTAAAAGGATAAAAAAGTCATAAAATTTGGGTAGGTTAGGTAGGAAAGTTGGGATCAAATTAGGGATGATTTCTTGAAGAAAGTTTGGAGCTGAAATGAACCATACAAGAATTAGAGGAATACTGTGAATGTTAATCCAGGTAAATGAAAACCAATGAGTAGGAGAGAAAATTATCAAGTTGGTAAATATCATATACAATGCCCTTTGCCCCTTCTTTCTATTCAACTTTCTCTTCTTCTCACCTGGCTTGTGCTGTCTGAATTCTTTTTCAATAGGGAAGGGGGATGATATGATAAATTGAGTCATGCAGAGATTTTGTTGTTGTAGTTAAGGAGGAATTTGACAGTACCTGAGATTTCACTGGTATTGGAAACTCTTGGTGAGTTAGCTATCTTTTTCACTGTAGATCAGAGGTAACTATTCACAAACTGTCTTAGTGAAATATCTGGAGTCTGGGAGGGTTAAGCGATTTATTTGCCCATGCTCACATAGTCAGTATGTGTCAAAGGTGGCACGTGAGTATCAGTCTTTCTGATCCTTAGCCTGGCTCTTTGTCCTCCATGACAGATTGCCTCTCTATGGTAAACTGTCAATGACTAAATGTGTTACAGTTACCCAAATAAAGAAATACTTAACTCAAAGGAATAAATTTGCAATAGTGGGATTTTAAGCACTCTGTCACATGGGTAGGAGAAATATTCTGGAGCAGGGAACTTTCAAGTTATCCTTTATACCACATGGGCAATCATCTGCCCTAGTGACTTATAAAGATGTGAAGTGTAGATTGGCAAGGACGGGGAGAGGGGAATGAAAAAATGTATATAAGAGAAGTTGTATAAAGAGACTATGCTTTACAGAGGGGGAATGATGAGAGTGGTGAGAGATGATTTAGACCAAGTAGTTCTAAATAACTATTACAAAAAATTAGATAGATATATTACAGTAAAACCCCAAAGGCCTGATTACCATGTCCTTGACTGAAGTAGGGCACAAAGTAGTGCCCGGTCATGGCGTACCAAGTAGATTCAATCAAGTTCCATGGTAATAGTGATGTTTTCATCAGGGATTATTGGAAGAAGGCAAAGAAAAGTAGTTCCAAACTCTAAATTTAGGACAAATAGTAATGATCTCCTGAATTAGCACTGGTAAAATATTGAGTGATGAGGGTATTTAAAAACATTTACAAATAAAAATACATTATAATCATTGCACTGCATGTAGTATGCCCCCAATACATGTTTATTCAATTAAATTACATTTTTGAATTGGGAGTGCTCAAGGCAAATTCTTAGGCAAGACTATGGCATTTTATTGTGGTGGTGTAAACATGCCTTTGTCCTTTCAGCTGGTCAAGAGAATAGGTTCCTTGTCAAACATTAAGTGTCATTTACGGTTTAACATCAACATTTCCTTACTGCATGTTAAGAAATTTTTGAGACTATTATTGTTCAGTAATATTTGACTTCATGACCTTGTGGACCATACTCTTCATGGGATTTTCTTGGCAAAGATACTGGAGTGATTTGCCATTTCCTTTTCCAGTGAATTAAGGCAAACAGATGTTAAATGACTTGCCCAGAATCACACAGTTGGTACTTGTCTGAGACCAAATTTGAACTCAGGTCTGCCTGCCTCTTGATCCAGTGCTGTATTCACTGAGCCATCTAGTTGCCCTTTGAGGTTATTATTACCCCTCAAATATTATTTCTAACTCTTATAATGCAACTCTTTCAATAGTGACTTTTGGTCTAACATATTTAAGGATCCTTTTTTTATGCCTGGATTTAAGTTTGAAGGTTCCATGTGAACTGGAAGTGTTAATTATGTTCTAATTATCTACTCCACTGATATATAATCAATCTTTCATTCAATTATGGATCTTATGATTAGCTTTTAAAAATGAAAATTACTTTGAACAAATCAGTACGCTAGGAAAAGTCCCAAATTGTTTCAGTGGAAATTAGCTGCCAGACACACAAAAAGGTGTACCATATAAGTTTGAAAATGGGAAGTTCTGGGAAGGAAAAAGGTAGCTTTTTTTCTTCCTTTACAGAAATGGTGACAGTCATGTTGACTAATTCTTTTTTTCTTGAACTATTTCTAATGGTTCTCTTCTAATTTAAACACAACCATAAATCAGCACAATGGTCATGATGAGTCAAACATATGACACAAAGGACTATAGGATTGAAATTTGGAACACAAATTAGGGATCATCTAATTCAATACTCTTATTTTCCTGATGATTGACTAAGGCTTAGAGAGATGAAGTGTTGTTATAGGAAATCAAATAGCTAAGATTTGAACTCATCTTTTCCAACTTCAAAAACCTTTCTCTTCCTACCTTAGTTTGGCTTGGAATCATTCTACTGAATGTATAGCCTGATGAAATGTGAATTTAGTGATACTCTGTTATGACATTATTGTGTTGATTAGGCTATAACTCCACTGTGAAGTAAGATGATTTCTAATATATAAACACATATATGTGAGTGTAATATATTTGTACATTTTGTTCACATACACACACACATATATATACACACACCTCCATCTGTCATCTATCTCATCTATCGCTTATCTATCTATGACCTATTCATCCACCTATCATCTTTCACCTATTTATCTATCATTTATCTATCTCTCTATCATCTATCAGTTGAGAGAAGAAAGAAAATTAAACAAAAAGAGTTCTTAAAAAAGCTCTCAATGTCCTTTTAAATTACTGTATTTATTGCTATTTGCAAATGGTATAAGCTTTTTTAGCAAAATTTTGTTCATTAAAAGAACCATTCCATGACTACTTCTTAGAGAGGCCTATTCACTAAATGGGCATTACTTCCCTCTAATTGAGCACCTGAAAATGGCAGTCTAAAAAGACCCAGGCTTTCCGTTGCATCCTGGATCATCTTAATATCTGGTCACTGGACCTTGATGGCTCAGGAGGAGAAAGTGAGATTGACAACCTTGCACAGCCCTCCCTCACTCAAAACAAAGTTAAGTGCAAGTCATGTCATCATTTCTCTGATGTCATGGTCTTCTTTGAAAATGAAAGATGAACACAGACAGACAGACCTCATGTATAAATCAATCAGAAGAGAAAATATCCTTGCACTTGTTGGTCTCAAAGGTCAACAAAGATGATCCTTTATCCTAATAGCAGGCGCTGATCTTACAGGTGTTTATCACAAGCTATATAGTTTTAGGGGTACTTTTTCATAGCATCATAGTAGATTGAGGGGAGTGAATTATTCATGCATTTTTAGTATTTTAAACTTAGGAGAGAATTTATAGGCCATTTAATCCACAACTGGAAACTGAGGCCTAGAGTTAAGGTTAAGTTACTAGTCTGGCACCACACAGTTTTAGAGGCATAAAACAAATTTCCCATCTCTGAACTAGTATCCATACCTTGTGCAATGACAGATTTTGAAAACACCAACAACAGCAACACAAATTTTATGGAAGGATATAGGTTACAAGGGAGGGCTTCTATCCAGGATTGAGTGGGAAATTTGGTCAATACATAGTAACATATGAAACAACAAAAAAAAGAGAAACTTCAAGAGCATATAAGAGAAATGAAGAATGGACACAGGAATTTTGTTTCTTGTTATACTTGTTACATACCTTATTTTATTTGTCATACCTGATCATGCTTAATATGCACATTATATTTCTTAATAAAACCTTTACATATCAGGAATCCACAATTCTTTCATGTACTTTTTTCCTATTCTTCTTTGTACTTTGGAATTTTTTTTTTTGGATGATTAACTTCATAAAAAAGTTGTAGGAAAAAGAATGTTAGCATCATGGAACTTTTGAAATCTTGGTATCCCTGAGTAATTTAAATTCTTCAAGTGTAATCTTTTAAGCTTAAAAAAAATTCATCTAAACAATTCAAGAGATGATTTTAATGGGTCTTCCTTTAAAGCCACTAGAAACAAGGTTGCTTTTGAAGTTGTTATTGTTTAGAAAGAAAAAAAGTGTTTGTAGTAGTGAAAATTAGATACTTAGAAATTTTCAGCTGAGACTTTCTCAGAAAATTCACAAAATGCCATTGAATTCCATTCCAAAGTCAACTTTTGCACTTGAGCCTCAGATGCCTTAAGGGTCATATAACTGAAACAAACAAAAACCATCCAAAAATGCACTTAAGGCACATATTTTGAATCATGAGATGAGAATTATTGGCTGTAGTTATAAAGCTGAGAAAGATCCAATGAGTATTAATCAGGATCCCGAAACACCAAGGACTTGATGAAAATGAAGTTGGGCTGTCATTTGTTGGCAATCATCCTTTTTCTTGTGTTTCTCTCTTGCACTGAACTTCATTAGTACCAGTTACGGGGCTTTGCACAGAGTAGGTAGTCAATGTGATCATTATTTAACAAATGATCAAAGTATCTTACCATACTATAAAATTCTATTTGTAGTAGTGAGATTATTCCAAATTTGGAATTCCAAATTCCAAAGGATATTACTTCTTCTAAAATATTATCTATTGTGAATGATGATGATTGATGATGATGTTGATGATGACGATGGCAACTAACTCCTTGCAAATAGAGACTGGTTTTGTTTTTGCTGTTATTATGTTTGGCCTTTCTTTGTATCTCTAGAGTTTAGTACAGTTCATGGCATAAAGTAGGTGCTTAATAAATGCTAGTTAATTTACCAAAGTTTCTCTAAATAACAATCCCTTAAGGTGGATAGTGTAAGCAATATTATTTCCATTTTGCAAATGAAGAAACTGAGGTTCTGTAAAGGTTATTTGCCCATTGTCTGTGATTTCAGAATTAAACCCAAGTTTCCTTACTCTAATTATAAAAGAAATTTGAGTTATTTTTCCTAACTTTTTTCCCCTAAAATTCAAATTTGGGCTATTTTAGCAAAGTTTCTTTAAAGAGAAAAAGTAAAATCTAGTTACCTAACTAATTAATGAATTCATGAATGCAGTTTAAAATTATAATGGCCATCCCAGGATTGGATACCACATGAAATATCACAGAAGGATCTTGACTATCTGATGGGAAATTTCATCATTATATACTCCAGAAGGCTAATTCCTCCTAAAGAACACCCAAGAAGGGGAGGATGGGTATTATTTTAATTGGCCCTGGCCTGTCTCAGGAAAAATCGTAAAGGGTTGAAGTTTTCCCTTTCAACACCCAATTACTCCCTCTCGGCCTTCAGGAACTTCCTGGAGTCTTCATGCTATTTCTGCTTACTGTCTTACAAAACCCTATTCTTAAGAAATAGTGACTGCTCAGGAGCAGGAGTAAATCAACACCCATCTGTCATCACCTAGCGTAACAACTGGAGTAAAGGTACCATTGCTTAATGGGAAGGATGAGAAAATCAGTGCTACATCAACATTTTTTTACCATCAAGGGAGATTCTTGTCTAAGGCTTAAGTGTCCTACCTTGAGGCCTGTCACCAAGAGCTTCAGTTACCAGGAAGGGTGACAAAATAAACTCTTCCATCCTCTGTTACTATTAATGGGGGTTCACTTTGCTTAATGGGAAGGATAAGAAAACCATCTATGCCTCGGTCCTCCATAAGCATCAACGTTAGCTTCCAGGGGTCCAGATCTTAGAACTCCATACAAGATGAAGACTTCAGACACCAAGCCAGACCAGGAACTGAGTAGACACAGGGTATCATCTACCTGCATCAACCAACTCCAGCTCTCTGATGATGAGTCAAAGAAACAGTGGATATGAAATCAGTCAGTCAATCTCCTGGTATCCCAGTCACTAGATTTTCCTTTGTTATCGTCCTCATTTCCCTTCTTTCCTACTGTTTGAAAAATAATACAATATTCTCTTTTATTGTTATAAGAGGGTCTTGCGGGGAGGGATCAAAACCAGCTAACTTTTCATTTGTCTTCCTGTGATATCTGTGATTCAGAATTACAGGCTGTCAGTAAAGCTTCTGCTATTCTCTGCTCTCTCACCCCTTCCTACCTCCACAGTACCTATCCTGCTATTCCCTCTTTTTCTATTATCTCTTCAGAAATAAGTGAATGAATAAATGACTTAAAAAACTTTTATTTGGTTACTATTTGCTAGTAAGCACCATGATAAGAATAGGGGACATAAATACAAGTGAGCAAGTGAGATATATCTTGCTTTAAAGGAACAAACTGTGACAAATGAAAAACTCAAGACACAGAATTTCTGAGTAGTAAATAATCTATAAATTAATGGCCAGTGATCTCTCTTGAGAAGATAACCAATCAGAGAATCATAGAGATGGTAATCAAAGAGAAGATAACCAAAGAGAAGGCAAAACCACAGAGTTCCCTGAATGCTTAAATATCTTTGGAGAAGATATCCCTGCCAGGTAAAAATCAACCTGGACTGGTGAACAATTAATGAGCAAATGGGCATATTAATGAAGAGGTGGGCTAAAAGCCTTCAGTTTCTATTGTAAAGAACATGACTTGATCTTGAGATTCAGATGCTTCCATCAATCTGAACAGAGGGATCCACTTCTATCCAGGCAAGTCTGTTTAGTTCTACTTAATAAGTTGGGTCACCTTACATTCTGATAGATGATTTATAGGACAGGGACTCATTGGCTTCAGGCAATGAAGCCTGATATACTGGATTCCATTTATACTTTAAACAGAAGTAAAGTATTCTAGTTGAGTGGGGACCTGCTCAAGATAGAGGAACATGTGACCTGAAGATTTGAAAAATCTCATCTATCAACAGTGTCCCTCGGGGACTCACGGAATGACCTGTAAGGGCTAGTCCCTGAATGAGGAAATAGAAAGGAAAAATCTCCAACCCAATTTAATAATTATTGATATCATAGAAAAATAATCATGTCTCTTGTTATATTCTAATGAGGGAGGAAGGCAATCGGTGAAAGAGAATAGCTACTAGGAAAAGATGTCACTTTCCCTTCCTTGTATGACTAGGAAGTCATGGAGATGGTAAGTGGAAACTTAAGGTAATCAATTCAAATATTCTTTCCAGAAGCAACGCTAATATTGAGATTACCATGATTCCCAGTGCAAGAAATGGAAACCAGTATGTGTGTGTGTGTATGTGTGTGTTACACAACTGTGTACATACTGGATTAAAAAGAACATTTAGCTTTGTCATCTCAACAGGTTTTTGTTTTGTTTTGTTTTGTTTTAGTCTTATCTCCTAATGAATTTATGAATTTCTTCTTTTAGGGGAAAAAGTGATTAACTCATTGATTTGTTAGGTTTTGTCGTTATTGTTGTGTGTTGCCATGGTCCAGGTCGGACTCAGGCTGATACAATGGTTCAGAGTTGGGATTAGACTGGAAGGAGGCATTTATAGACCATCTAACTGGTAAATAAGGTTTAGTTAGCTATGACATGGAAAGGATGCCGCAATAATTTATAAGTACAACTCCCCTCACTGTGTTGGTAATGCTGGTGTATGGTCAAAAGCATATGCCAAGTTTGAAGAAAGAAGTCCTCATTGGCTTTTCAAATTAAGCCACCAGAAAGCTTTGTTAGTGGTTTGAACCATAGTCTTTACACCAATTTAGTCTCGAGGACTTTTCCAATGCTGTTTCAGAAAAAGCTAACTTAAATTCCATGGGATTGATGTCACTTCTAAGACATGAATTCATTAATATTTTACTTCTCTTTTTTCTTCATTCTGGACATTTTCCTACTTTCTACTATGAACATATTCCTTCTCACTCCATTCTGTCCCTAAGAACTGAAATCAAATTAACATTACCAGTAAATTATTACCAGTGAAATATTCTATTTTTTCACTTATCATCCCTGTGACTTCCCAGACCAAAATATCTCTCCTTGCCTACCATTCCCCTATGTTGGAATACAAATTCCTTGAAAAAAAAACTGCCTCATTTTTGTATTTTATTCCAAACACTTATCATAGTGCTTGATCTGTATAAGGAACTTAACCATTATTCTTCATTGATCCATGTAGCTGTTTCCCAAAGGACTTTGGCTACATCTAGTAAATTTTTTAATGTTTTCTCAATTGTTATTTGGTTTTCTATAATAATTTAGTGCAACTATAGTATGATTTGTTCTTTGACTCATTCTCATTAATTCCTTAGGGTTACATTCATTAACTATTCTTAATTTAAATTTTAATCTTTTCTTATACTTTACTTGTCACTTTGTTGCATATTTAATATTCTTCCCTTTCACCATTTGCTTATGATTTTTTAAATTCCCTATCAAATTTTTGTAAGCGTTTCAGATAACGCTGAAAAATATGTGTATTCTCATACTTCTTATTAAGTTTTCTCTAAAAAACTATTATATCTATTGTTAAAATATCCTCTTAAGATCCTTAATTTCTTTATTGTTTGTTTTTCAGTAATTTTATGTGAGTCTGAAAAGGGAATGTTGTTAAGGTCTGGAAACAAAATTCTGATTTTGTTGTTTTTATTTCCATGTAGTTCAGTTTTTTTTTTAATACTTAAATTCTATGCCATTTAATTCACATATATTTACTATTGATATAATTTTATTAACTATCATTCCTTTGAATATAATATAGTTTCCCTGCTTACACATGTCTATTTTTACTGTTGTAGGAGTTGTGTGTGTGTGTCTATAATTTTAAGTGCTTGTTTTTGTAAATAAGGTTTTGTTTTCTGTCCATTCTATCATATTCCTATTTAATGGGAGGATTTATCTTATTCACATCCAGAGTTATGATTTTTAGATTTGCTTTTCCTTCATTTTTATCCTATTATAATATTTATTTTCATTAGTAATCACGCTTCCACTTTGATAGAAAAATTAAAAGGTGAAAAATGGAATGAAATCAGCACAAATTACCTGAGGTTTGGAAAGTATGATCTTCCCTCTTCTTCTTTCCCCAGATCACAGATCACTGTTGCCCTTTCCTGCACTTTTTCCCCTTTATAATGAATCCTATATTGTTGAAATTTGTTTTGCTTGTCACTGTTCCCTCTGACTCTACTCTCTCTTTTACCTTCTATTTATCCCACTGCGTCCTGGGCCATCTCCAGTCATACGGATCTGTATCTTGCCACTGGACACAGATGGTTCCAGTTGAGAGAGTAAGGTTGGTGATTCTTCACAGCCCTGCCTCACTTAAATCCAATTAAATCCAATTGGAAGTCAAGATGTAACTCCTGATGGCATTGTTCCTCTTCCAGAATGAAGGACAAACAGAAAAAATAATCCCAGATACAGGTCAGTTTCCTGTTTGCTTTTTGAAAAACCAGTATTTCTTTGCTCAACACAAAGAAGGAGATTCATGAAATTCCAGTTCCCCCCATCTCCTACCTTCTTAAGCTCTTCTCAGATGCTGTCAATTACGAGAAATAGGAAGTTCCAGCTCAACCTTCCCATTCCTTCCTTAGGATATCCTCCTTATAGTCAATTTTTGTTGTACTTTTAAACATCTAGATCCTTAATTTGTCTTTCTTTTTATCCCCTCATTGTCCTCTATGCTTATGGAGGGAAAATTGTGTCCTTGCCTCTTTTCAGAATGTAAACAGTTGATTATAATTTAGCCCTTTTAAAATGTTCAACATCTCCCTCCACTTTTTTCTGGATTTCTCTTGTCTCTTACTTTAGCATTACAAAAATTCTTTCCACCTCTGGTTTTCTCAATAGTAATGTCTGAAGGCTTATTCATTCTATTCAAGGTCTGCCGTTTTTTCCCCTGTAAGGATTAAGCTCACTTTTGCAGGTAAAGGTCTTTCTTCCTCCCAGGTATGTTATTTATTTATTTTGCTTTTTATGGGTTTTTTTGTCTATTTTTTAAATTGAATTATTTTGTTTTCCATGTCTTACAATCATTTTCATATATCTTAGATTTTTTTCTGCATCCTCCCCCACATTCTCCCCTCCCTCCCTCCTCTCTCCCTGAGATAGTGTACAATCTTATATAAGCTCTACACATACATTCCTATTACATGCATGTCACATGGGAGAATTAAAATGAATAGGAGAAACCATGAAACAAAACACAATACAAAAGAAAATGATGTGTTACTACCTGAAATCTAATTCCATAGAACTTTCTCTGAACATGGAAGACATTTTGCCTCAAGAGTCCATTGAAATTTTTTTAAGTTCATACATTTTAATGAAGTACTAAGTCTACCAGAAAAGTTCCTCACACACTGTGGTTGTTGCTGTGTACAAAGTTCTCCTGGTTCTGCTCCTTTCACTCAACGTTAGTCCATATAAGTCTTTTCAGGCTTCTCTGAAGTCTTCCTGTTCATTGTTTCTCATAGCATAATAGTATTCTATTCCATTCATATACCACAACTTGTTCAGTCATTCCCCAGTTGATAGGCATCCCCTTGATTTCCAGTTTTGGGCCACCACAAAGGAGCTGTTATAAATATTTTTGTGCATGTGGGGCCCTTTTCCATTTCTAATCATCTCTAAGCGATATTGCTGGGTCAAAGGGTATGCACATTTTTATAACCCTTTGGGCATAGTTCCAAATTGCTCTCAGGAATGGTAGGATCAGCTCACAGCTCCACCAACAATGCATTAGTGTTCCAACTCCCCCACATCTTCTCCAACATTTATTATCTTCCTGTTCTGTCATGTTATCCAGTCTAATAGGTATGATGTGGTACCTCAGAGTTGTTTTGATTTGCATCTCTTTAATCAATAGTGATTTAGAACATTTTTTTCATATGATTATAGATAGCTTTAATTTCTTCCTCTAAAAATTCCCTGTTCATATCCTTTGACCATTTATCAACTGGGAAATGACTTGTATTCTTGTAAGTTTGATTCAGTTTTCTATATATTTTAGAAATAAGACCTTTATCACAGACACTAGTTGCGAAAATTCTTTCCCAGTTTTCTGCTTCCCTCCTAATTTTGGTTGTATGGGTTTGTTTGTGCAAAGCTTTTCAATTTAATGTAATCAAAATTACCCATTTTGTACTTCATATTGTACTCTATCTCTTGTTGGGTCATAAATTTCTTCATTCTCCATAAATCTGACAAATACACTATTCCTTGCTCTCCTAATTTATTTATAGTATCAATCTTTACACCTAGATCATTTATATGGACTTTATTCTTGTGTATGGTGTCAGGCACTGATCTATGCCCAGTTTCTGCCACACTGTTATCCAGTTTTCCCAGCAATTTTTGTCAGTGAGTTCTTGTCCCAGAAGCTGGAATACTTGTGTTTACCAAACAGTAGATTGCTATATGCATTAATCACCGTGTCTTGAGTACCTAATCTATTCCACTGATCTACCCCACTGTTTCTTAGCCAGTACCAAGTGGTTTTGATGATTGCTGCTTTATAATACAATTTGAGATCTGGTAGGGCTAGGCCACCTTCCCTAGCATTTTTTTTTCTTTAGTTCCCTTGATATTCTGGACCTTTTGTTCTTCCAGATGAATTTGATACAATTTTTTCTAACTCTAGAAAATAATTATCTGGTAGTTTGATTGGTATGGCACTGAATAAGTAAGTTAATTTAGTTAGAATTGTCATTTTTATTATATTAGCTCAGCCTACCCATGACCAAGTGATATTTTCCACTTACTTAGACCTGACTTTATTTGTGCAAAAAGTGTCTTGCAATTGTGTTCATATAGTCCCTAGGTTTGTTTTGACAGGTAGACTTCCAGATACTTTATAGTGTCTACCATAGCTTTAAATGGGATTTCTCTTTCTATCTCTTGCTGTTGGGCTTTGTTAGTAATATATAGAAATGCAGATAATTTTTGTGGGTTTATTTTGTAACCTGCAACTTTGCCAAAGTTGTTTATTATTTCAAGTAGTTTTTTTTTTTACTTGGTTCTCTGGGATTCTCTAAGTATATCATCATATCATCTGCAAAGAGTGAAAACTTAGTTTCTTCTTTGCCTATTCTAATTCCTTCAATTTCTTTTTCATCTCTTATTGCTATAGCTAGCATTTCTAATACCATATTGAATGACAGTGGTGATAATGGACATCCCTGTTTCACTCCTGATCTTACTGGAAATGCATCTAACTTGTCCCCATTGAATATAATGCTTGCTGATGGTTTTAGGTAGATACTGCTTATTGTTTTATGGAAAGTTCCATTTAATTCCTATGCTTTACAGAGTTTTCAATAGGAATGGGTATTGTATTTTGTCAAAAGCTTTTTCTGCATCTATTGAGATAATCTTGTGGTTTCTTCTAGTTTTGTTGTTGATATGATCAATAATGCTAATAGTTTTCCTACTATTGAACCAGAGTTGCATTCCTGGTATAGATACTACCTGATTGTAATGTATTATTCTCCTCATAAGTTGCTATATTCTTTTTGCTAATATCTTATTTAAATTTTTTGCATCTATATTCATTACAGAAATTGGTCTATAATTTTCCTTCTCTGTTTTGACTCTTGCTGGTTTAGGTATCAGAACCATATTGGTATCATAAAATGAATTTGATAGGGCTCCTTCTTAGACAATTTTCCCAGATATTCTATATAGCATTGGAATTAAATGTTCCTTAAATGTTTGATAGAATTCACTTGTAAATCCATCCAGCCCTGGAGACTTTTTCCTAGGGAGTTCATTGATGGCTTGTTTAATTTCCTTTTCTGGCATGGGGTAATTTAAGTACCCCTCTTCTGTTGATTTGGGCAATTTATATTTTTTAAAACAATCATCCATCTTATTTAGATTGTTGAATTTATAGGCATAAAGTTGGGCAAAGTAATTTCTAATTATTATTTTAATTTCCTCCTCAATGGAGGTTATTTCACCCTTTTCAGTTTTGATATTAGTAATTTGATTTTCTTCTTTCTTTTTTAATCAAATTGACCAAAAGTTTATCAATTTATTCTTTTTTCATAAAATCAACTCAGTTTTATTTATTAGTTCAATAGCTTTCTTAATTTCAATTCTATTAATCTCTTCTTCAGTTTTCAGTATTTCTAATTTGGTATTTACTTGGGAATTTTCAATTTGTTCTTTTTCTAGCTTTTTCAGCAGCATGCCCAATGCATTGATCTCCTCTTTCTCTATTTTATTCATGTAGGCATTCAAAGATATAAAACTTCCCCTAAGGACTGTTTTTGCAGTATCCCATAAGATTTGGTAGATTGTCTCATTATTGTCATTCTCTTGAATGAAGCTGTTGACAGTTTCTATAATTTGTTGCTTAACCCACTCATTCTTTAAGATTAGATTGTTTAGATTCCAATTAGTTTTTGGTTTATATTTCCATGGCCATTGATTACATATAATTTTTATTGCACTGTGGTCTGAGAAGGATGCAATGACTATCTCTGTTTTTCTGCACTAGATTGTGAGGTTTTTATGGTCTAGAACTTGGTCAATTTTTGTATATGTACTATGTACTGCTGAGAAAAAGATATATTCCTTTTTATCCCCATTTAGTTTTCTCCAGAGACCTATTATATCTTCCTTATACAGAGTTTTGTTCACCTCTTTCACTTCTTTCTTGTTTATTTTGAGGTTAGATTTATCAAATTCAGATAAGGGGAGGTCTATTTCTTCCTGTAACTCCCTTAACTTCTCCTCCAAGAATCTGGATGCTACACTACTTAGAGCATATATGTTTAGCAATAAAATTGCTTTGTTGTCTACGGTGACTTTTAGCAGGAAATAGTTTCCTTACTTATTATCTGTTTTGACTAGATCTGTTTCTGCTTTTGCTTTTTCTGAGGTTAGGATTGATACCACTGCTTTTTTTTTTTACATCAACTGAAGCACAAACTATTCTGCTCCAACCTTTTCCCTTTACCCTGTGTGTATGACCCCATTTCAAATGTGTTTCTTGTAAACAACATATTGTTGGATTATGATTTTTAATCCATTCTGCTACAAGTCTGTTTTATGGAAGAGTTCGTTCATCCCATTCACATTCACAGTTATAATTACTATCTATGTCTTTCCCTCCACCCCCTTTCCCCTTGTTTATGCTTTTAGTTCTCTCTTCTCCCTTCCCCTCCACAATAGTTTAAATTTTTGATGACGGCTTCCGTCAGTCTTCTCTCCCTTCTTTCAGGTCTCCTCCCTTTAAATCTTCCCTTACTCCTTCTTCCCTCCCCGTTTCTTTTCCCTTTCCCCTCCTACTGCCTAAAGAGCTAGTTGTATTTCTGTACTTAACTGAGTTTGTTGTACCTTCCTTGAATCCAATCAGATGAGAGTACTGCTCAGACAGTGCTTGTCTCTCTCCCCTTTCTCTCTACTGAAGACAGTGGACTTGAGTTCAAATTTTACTATTTTTGAGCAAGTCCTTTTACCTTTCTGGACTTCAGTTTCCTCCTCTGTACAATAAGGGACCTGCAACAACTGATCTCTAAGGTCTTTTTTAGTTCTGGATCCAATAAATCCACCAAGCAAAGTTGTCATTTGGGAACATTTTAA
Organism: Bettongia penicillata ogilbyi; assembly: GCA_023548195.1. Lineage (NCBI taxonomy): Eukaryota > Metazoa > Chordata > Mammalia > Diprotodontia > Potoroidae > Bettongia > Bettongia penicillata. The sequence goes on along the minus strand of JAJHZJ010000322.1, from coordinate 8,632,937 downwards.
AAATAACCAAAGTACATTAGCAGTCATCAGCCCTGCTGATTCCCTCTATGATACTCCAGCTGCTCACTAGTCACTCTGAGGCAGCTTGAAGGTGAAAAATTTTGCATTTTTATCATTAAGGTTGACTTTAAGAGATAATCCAGGCCCAAGACTCCTCCCATACCATGGATCTTCGTTTGAAAGAGCAAAAGATACAGTTCCTCTCAGGAGGGGTGAGTTTATTTAGAATTACCAGGGACAATCCAGTCCTTCAAATTAAGTTAAATGGGAAGAGCGCCATACATATGTGAGGTTGGTATTGCCATGGGATGAGTTGTATAAAAGAGGGAGAAAGATGCCTCAACTTACACTCACTTTGTATTGAGAAAATGAAGTTTTATGAATAAGATAATTTTCCCTCTCAGTATAGAGTCAGTGTCAAGGATTGATGTCCTCATTTAGCTTCCTTTTCGATTTAAGCTCAAGATGCAAGTTATATATTATTTAGTCTGATTTCCCAGATTTAAGTGGGCAGGAATGGAGATGTTCTATTTTGCCTTGACACAAAGCCTGGGCTTCCTCTTCTGCTCTCAAGCAGACAGTTTTGGATTTTGGTTAGGAAAACAAACACTCTTTGATGGACGACATTAATAAATAAGTATTATACTTGCACTGCAAGTACGGTCCCTCTTCATCTTTATCTTCTTGTTTAAATCCTAGGGGGTTGTATATTGCTCTTTATGGAGATCAAGAAGATTAAGCAAAATTAGCTTGCAACCACATAATGGTCTTCACTTTCCTGGCATGTCTCTCTCGACTCTGCACGGGGTGACTCCCTCTGATGTCAATAGGAGGTTCACAGATGGAGGAAATATTGTGCTGCAGGAGAGCAGAGCACATATGATTTTGGATTTCTCTTTAGTTCATTTTTAATCAGTGTATCTGTTAAAAGTTTGAAAAAATAACCTGAAAATGACAGCTACTAAAAAGGATGTGAAGCTTTCATTCAAGCATTTTTTTGACCCCAAATTAACCTGCTGCATCTCAATCAACCAAGAAGCAGTTATTTAATGCCAACTGTGTGGCAGGAACTAATCTAAGCTCTGGAGATACAAAGGCAAGAATCAAACAGTCTTTAACCTCAAGGAGTTTGCTCTCTATCAGAAAAGACTACAGGTAAAAACATAAATATATCCCAAATGTTTTCCTTTTTTGGAGGGAGGAAAGGGTTACCTGTGATTTCAATAGTAATGGGACCTGCCTGCTGAGGAAATACTCTCTACTCAATGCAGATCAATATCTGCCCAGCAAGTTATAGTCTTAGAGACTTTCCTAAAGCACCAAGAAGTTAAGAGACTTGCCAAGACCACACATCCAGTATGTGCCAAGATTTAACTCTGTGTCTTCCTTGGCTCTGAGGCTGGCTTTTTATCCACTCTAAGTCGCCTTCTCTCATATTTATAATACATATAAAATAAACAAAAGGAATTTTTTTGTGTGGGTGAAGCACTAGTTACTAGTAATCTCCTGGGAAGAAGCTTTTATCCCATAGCTAAGAATTTAAAATCATAGCCTCCTAATGCTGAAGGGGACTGGAAGAGGTCACATGATCTTAAACCAAAGAAGACAATAAAGTCTATCTTGCGTTTGAAGCACTTTGCCAGAAGAGAGTAGGATTTTGCCTAGGATAGTGTGATTTGAGGGATACACTTTGAAAGTTCCACCCTTCTCCCAAGGTATTCAAGTCAATTTAAATAAACACACATTAAGCACCTCTTTGTGTATAGGCACTGTTAAATTCTAGAGACACAGAGATGAAAGATAACACAGTCTCATAAATATCTCACTCCCAGACATGCAATAATGCATGGAATTCCCACAACTAGAATTTATTCCTTAAGGATCCTTAAAGAAATGGATGTATTTTCTAGTAGGTTACATTGTTGTATTTCCCAGGAAAGAGTTAAAATACTAACTAATTAATTAGATACTTCAGTACAGATTCTTACTTTTTAATTAGTAGAAAATCCAGGGGTATGGAACCAAGATGGAGGAGTAGAAAGACGCACATACACTAGCGCTTCCCTTACAACCCATAAAATACCTGTAAAAGATGACTCTCAACAAATTCTAGAGCAGCAGAAGCCACAGAACTACAGAGTGAAAGAGATTTCCAGTCAAAGGTAACCTGGAAGGCTGACAGGAAAGGTCTATCCCATGGGACACTGAATAGAGCAGAGCCTAAAGCTGGCAGCACAGTGCTAGGAGGAACAGGACTTGAACATGTCTCCAAGGCAGAATCCCTAGCAGGGAGGGTCTCAGATCCCTCAACCCACAAGCCCCAAAGAAAGCTTCAAAGGTCAGTAAGATGGCTTTCCCAACTGCATGAGAAGGGAGTAGGGTCCCCCCCACCACTGACCCCAGGCTGTAGCAGTGGCAGCAGCTGTGGCAGCAGCAGCAATGGTGATGACCCTGCCCCTGCCTAAAGCCCTGGGGGAATTGAGCAGCTGATCTGAACTTCAGTCCTGAGTGGCAGCCCTGCCCCCAGCTAAAGCTCCTGGAGGAAGGAATTGAGCAACTGATATGAATCTCAGCCCTGAGTAAGGTCCTGGGATGAGAAGGAGCACTAGAACTCTCCTCTTGACAAAGGATTCAGAAGTCAAGTAACTCACTGGGAAAATGCCCCAAAAAGGGAAAATAAATAAGACCATAGAAGGTTACTTTCTTGATGAACAGGTATTTCCTTCCATTCTTTCAGATGAGGAACAACAATGTACACTGTCAGAGGAAGTGAAGGCTTTTGCCTCCAGTACCTCCAAAATGAATATGTAATGGACTCAGGCCATGGAAGAGCTTGAAAAGTGAGTCAACAGCTTGCTAATGGAGATCCAAAAAAGGCTGATGAAAATAACACCTTTAAAAACATGTTAACTCAATAGAGAAAAGAGGTCCAAAAAGCCATTGTGGACAAAAAGGCTTTAAAAAGCATAATCAGTCAAATGGAAAAGGAGGTTCAAAAGCTCAATGAAGAAAATAGCTCTTTCAAAATGAGAGTGGAGCTGAAGGAAGCTGACTACATGATAAACCAAGAAATTACAAAACAAAACCAAAAGAATTAAAAAATTGAAGATAATGTGAATTATCTCATTGGAAAAACAACTGACCTGGAATATAGATCCAGGAGAGACAATTTAAAAATTATGGGACTACCTGAAAGCCATGATCAAAAAAAGAGCCTAGGTATTATCTTTCATGAAATTATCAAGCAAAACTTCCCTGATATTCTAGAACCAGAGGGCAAAATAAATATTGAAAGAATCCACTGATCAATCCTGAAAGAAACTAGAAAAGAGAAACTCCTAGGAATATTGTGATCAAATTTCAGAGTTCCCAGTTCAAGGAGAAAATATTGCAAGGAACTAGAAAGAAACAATTTGAACATTGTGGAAATACAATCAGGATAACACAGGATCTGGCAACTTCTACATTAAGGGATCAAAGGGCTTGGAATAGGATATTTCAGAAGTCAAAGGAACTAGGATTAAAACCAATAATCACCTACCAAGCAAAACTGAATATAATACTTCAAGGGAAAATAGTTATTCAATGAAACAGAGGACTTTCAAGCATTCTTGTTGAAAAGACCAGAACTGAAGAGAAAATTTGACTTTCAAACACAAGAATCAAGAGAAGCATGAAAAGGTAAACAGGAAAGAGAAATCATAAAGGACTTTCTAAAGTTGAACTGTTTACATTCATACATGGAAAGATAATATTTGTAACTCTTGAGACTTTTCTCAGTATTTGGATAGGTGGAGTGATTATGGAAACACACACACACTCACATGCACACATATAGACAGAGAGCACAGGTTGAATTGAATCAGAAGGGATAATATCTATAAAAAATAATAAAGTTAAGGGGTGAGAGAGGAATATGTGGGGAGGAGAAAGGGAAAATGGAATGGGGCAAATTATCACTCATAAAAGAGAAGAAAAATCTTTTTCAATGGAGGAGAAAAGGAGAAGGTGAGAGGGGAAAAGTGAAGCTTACTCTCTTCACAAGCTTAAGGAGGGAATAACATGCTCACTAAATTTGGTATGAAAATCTATCTTACACTACAGGAAAGTAGGGGAGAAGGGCACAAGTGGGATGAGGGGGAATGATAGAAAGGAGGGCAAATGGGAGAAGGGTGAGACTAGAAGTAAAAACTTTTGAGAAGGGACAAGGTCAAAGAAGAGAACAGAATAAAGGGTGGACAGGGTAGGATGGAGGGCATTATAGTTAGTCTTACACAACTTGACTAATATGGAAGTCCTTTGCAAAATGATGCAGATATAGCCTGTATTGAATTGCTTGCCTTCTCAGTGGAGATGGGTGGGGAGGGAATAAGGGAGAGAAGTTGGAATTCAAAGTATTAGAAACAAATGTTGAGAGCTGTTATTGCATATAACTGGGAAATAAGAAATACAGATAATGGGGTATAGAAATTCATTTTGCCCTACAAGAAAAGAGAGAAGATGGGGACAAGGGAAGGGTGTGGTGTGATAGGGGAGGGCACATGGAGGGAAGGGGTAATCAGAATGCAAGGTGTTATGGGGTAGGGAGAGGGGAGAGATGGGGAGAAAAATTAGAAGTCAAAATTTTGTGGAAATGAAGGTTATAATCTAAAAATAAATTTTAAAAAATGAGTGGAAAATCAGAGAGAGAGAGAGAGACAGAGAGACAGAGAGAGAGAGAGAGAGAGAGAGAGAGAGAGAGAGAGAATTACCAGAATGGATACTAGGACAGAAAAGCTTTAAAGAGACATTAGTATTATACCAAAGAGGATTTCATCCTAGACCGTGAGTTCAAATTCTAACTCAGCTACTACTATCTATGTGACTTTGGGTAAGTTGCCTCCCATTTTTGGACCTCAGTTATTTTGAAAGTACCTTCCAGGTCCAATTGTTATGATTCCACAGTTAGAAGGGGGAGATACAAACCTAAGTTCTTCATTGAAGTGCTGTAGCAAGTACCCTCACCCCCAATTGGGGGCAGCAAAAAACTTTGAATTTGGAAGAGGCACCAAAATGGTGACCATTAAGAGTGGTGTCCAGAAGAGGCATGGAAGAGCTCTAAAGACACACACACACACATACACACAAGCACGTAAACGCACTCACACAACCTAATCCACAACTAATTTTGTCTCCGTCTGTTCCTGATCCATAGAAGGAGATACTGTGGCCTCTCTCAGTAAAACAAGGTCCTGTTTAGTGTGAATAATGAATCTTCTGAAACCATTGCATTATTCAAATTCATACAACTAGAACCAATGACCATATTTTATATAATTATAACTTTGAATAGTGCAAATTTGCAACCAACTGTACTGCTTTTGCACCTACTTTCACCATTATAGTTATAGTTCAACTAAGTCTCCTCATGTTTCACTTTAAGTAGATCTTTTCAGTTCATTATTGATGGAAATAGTTATCATTCTTTAATACTATTTCATGGACTTGAAGATAATAATTTCTCCCTTTAGCCCTAACTTCTCCAGCCTAAGTAACTATGTTTCTTTTAGTGTTTCCTCCTAACCCCTAGTTTTCAAATATTTAATGCAGCCACAAAAATAGACACTCTCCAATACCCTAAAATAAATCATGGTGGGCTTAATTGGCATGAGGAAGTTGGAATAATGAGAATCAGATTGTAGGCCTACCAGGAATATACATGACCTCTACTTTCTGTTCCTCTTTCCTTTGGTTTTTATGGAAATCTGTGTTTTGATGGAACTCTGAGTGACATTGCTGCTGGCACATGCTTTCTTTTCTCTTACCCTATTGAATTGGGCAGTAGCAGGGAAGAGATAAAGATGTCAAATAGGGAGAATGGTGGCATTTAATCTTAGTGCCTAAGTAAGGTTTCATCTCTATCTTCAGCCATCTGGGTCATAGAATAGTACCGAGATCTCTTGGTATCATCTGAACTTCAACTGTACCTCTGTTTTGGCTGGAGCTGATTTTGTCTCCCGAGATGAGGGATTGGCAGTATGAGATTCAGCCTAATGTATTTTGTCCATGCTGTTCCATCTAAGAGAGAAGAGAATGGAATCAAGATTTTAATCGCGATACCTATAGATCTAGAGAAACGGTTTATCTACTACTTTGGCAAAACTAGGCTAGGGAATAAGATTAAAGGGAAAAAATCTATGGAGCAACCAGACCTAGCAATAGAAAGAATAAAAAATGCCAGGGTTCTCTGGAGATATCTTCATGGGAATAAGAGCTCTATATGAAACCACTGCCCCATTTAAAATTTTATTTTATGTATATCTTAGCACTGCAACAAACTTAGCACCATTCTAGTGTATTATTACTGGAATTATGACAGTCATATTTGCAGACTTCTGATGCAAATGCATTTTTTTTTTTACTCTGCATGTACCAGCTGCCTTCACCAAGAGAAGAAATGACCTCTTTCTTTCAAAAACTATTTATTACAGTTGTAAGACCTACATATTTCATTTTCATATGTGCTCTGCTGGTCCATGGAAAATTCCAGCTTTAGGCCGATTCCTTTCAGTGGAGATAAAAGCCAATAATGTATGAAATAAAAAAGCTAATAAAAGACAAATAATAAGCCTAACATTACTGAAATATGGAGCATTTTAAAGCACTTGTTTTTGTTAGTATTAATGGTTTAGGAACATCACTAAGAATGTGATAACTAGATAGCTTAGTAGATAGAACACAGAACCTAGAATAAGAAAGACAAGGGTTCAAATCCTATTTCAGAAACTTATTAGCTGTGTGACTCTGGAAAAGTCATTTCTTGTGCCTTGATTTCCTGTAATACCAATAATAATTGTACCTATCTTACAGGATTATTATAAGAATTAACTGAATTTATGTATGTAAAGGGCTTCACAAACCTAAAACTGGTATCCAAAAGCTAGTTATTAAACAAAATCTCAAAGTGACTCATATTGGGAATAGATCAAAGTCCTCAGATTCAATCCCTTGTGTTTAGACATATGAGTATCCAAATTAATTTTTTTCCTAAAGAATTTTAGAGATTGAAATACTTAATTCTCCCAGCAGCTTCCACCAATGTTTTCAGAGGCAGGTAAAAAGATATAGAGAAGGGATGACTGGATTTCTAATGGGAAAATTTGGGTCTGATCTTGGAAAATTATGAGGCTTTCTGAGTAGACATTCTGAAAATAATGTAAACATGACTTCCTTCCACTGTTGTAAGAATTGAATGAGAAACTCTATGTGAAACACCATGACTGTAAAAAGCTAGAGAAATCTAAACCATTCTGATAATTTCTCACTCAGAGTTAAAGTTTTTACCTAGCTATAATCTCTCTATTTCTTCTTCACTCCTTTTTAGAACTAGTCAGTGATAGTTATTGAACAACCTTTTTGAAGAGAATGATAAAGCTATCCCCTCAAATTTTAGGTAATCTAGAAAAAAATCATCACTTTTTGATGCAGTGGAAAATTATCACAGAAATCTATGAAACTTAGGCAAAATCTCCCACTTTTCCCTGAAATATTCAGATTTATGTTTAAATATAGATAATTTCATGTGAGTTAAATATTTAGACATTTAGATATAATCTGGTAGATATGGTACAATTTACCTAAGTTTTAGCTCTATATTTGATAAATATAGCTTATATTATTTTTAGGAAAATACACAACAATGTAGGCTAAATGATATCATGCTTCTTTGGATTTGGCATTGGCCAGGACCAAATAAATAGTAAGCAATTTACTTTCAGTGGTTCAAAAGCTCAATGTAATCTTGGAAGGATTTCTCAGGTGGAGTGCTCCAGGGATGCCTATGTTTTGCCTCATGCTGTTAAGCAGTTTTATTTGTAATTTGGAAAAAGTCACATAAATGGCAAGTTTGTTGAATATATAGATGACAAAACAGGGATGATAAAAAATTGAACTGCAGAATTAGAAATTTAAAAAATTTTTCGATAATCTAGGACACTGACTTGGGTATAATAATACGCAGTTCAATAGGAATAAATGTGATGTTTTACACTTGGATTTAAAAAACTCAGATTCTGAACAGTTCATGATCAAGGCATGGCTAGCTAGAAGATCATTTGAAATGGATCTGGGGGTGGGGACTAAAGCAGATTTTAAGAGAAATGAGTGAACAGTATGATATGGTCGCAAAGGAAGTTAATATGATCTGAAACTGAATTAAAAGAGAAGGAGCATCCAGGAACAAGATATTGGTTCAGCTAATCTTTCTCCTGGTCAGCCCCAGTAATGTGTTGGTAAGTGTTCAACAAGCAGGACCTCTAGGGGAAACACACACACACACACAAACACACACACACACACATCCCACATGCACACACAATTAAAATGGAACAAGCCTCAAGTAAATGTCATACGAATGTCTAAAAGAATTTGATATAAATGTGCTTGAGAAGACAATATTTAGCAGAGACATGAGAGCTGCCTTCAAATGTTTGAAGGACAGTCATCTGGAAAAGAGATTAGACATTAACTGGCAAACTCCAGGAGACAAAACTTAGCAGCATTGGATAGAAAGTGAAAATAGATTAAGTTTAAGTTTGAGGTAAGAAAAAACTCTTCAACAATTAGAGCTTTTCAAAAGCACTTTTGTTGTTTCTTTCTTCTTGCTTTTATAAAAACTATGTCATCAAATTTAAAAGTTGGGAAATATCAGTGGGTGGCTAATCTATTCCATGACTGAAAAAAGTGACACATACCCTACAAAAGACCAACGGGGTGGGGTGGGGTGGAGCCAAGATGACTGTAGAAGGATGGACCTGCTCTAGCTCTCCCCCCATAGACCATGAAACACCTGGAAAAAAATGGCTAAACAAATTCTAGAGCAGCAGAAGCCACAAAATGATAATGAAACAGATAAGACAGTCTGGAAGGCTGACAGGAAAAGTTTATTGCACTGGACTCAGAGCAGAGCATAGCCCAGCCTTGGCCACACAATACTGCACTGACAGGACTGGAGCAGGTTTCAGGGCATGGAATCATGGGTAGCAGCTGTGGTTCCCAGATTTCTTAACCTAAGTTTCTTAACTTTGGTGTCTTAAACACCAAAGACAGCTTCAAAGGTCAGTAAGAAAGCTCTTTCATCTGGGTGAGAGGGGAGTGCGGTCTGGCCCCAGTCCTAGCTCCAAGGTGGTGGAAGTCACTGCAGGAGCAGCATCTACTTTTGGAGTCCTCAGTTAAAAGACCCTGGGGGAACTGAGCAGCTGATCTTGGTCTCAGTTCTGAGTCATAGTCCTGCGGAAAGGAGGAGCAATGGTGTGGTGGAGTTGGTTGTGGCTGTGGAGAGTGAATTCTACTTTCATATCCAGGGCAGAAAAGAGTGCTTGTGGTTGCTCACAGACCAGAGAGCAGGCCAGGAGAGGAGTAAACTCCTCTCCCCTGATTGTGCTACCTTAGGGGAACTGAGAAGTTACAGGTCCCTAGAGTATGCCTTCCACTTGACAAAAGACTCAAAAGACAAGTAACTAGCTGGGAAAATGCTCAAAAAAATGGAAAAAAATAAGACTATGGAAGGTCATTTTCTTGGTAAACAGGTATTTCCTTGCATCCTTTCAGATGAGGAAGAATAAAGCATACCATCAGAGGAAGACATCAAAGTCAAGGTTTCTACATCCAAAAACTCCAAAAAAAATGTGAAATGATCCCAAGTCACAGAAGAACTCTAAAAGGATTTTGAAAATCAATTAAGAGAGGTGGAGGAAAAATTGGGAAGGGAAATGAGAGCAATATCATGAAAAGTGAGTCAACAGCTTGCTGAAGGAGACCCAAAAAGTGCCGAAGAAAATAACACTTTTAAAAATAGACTAACCCAAATGGCAAAAGAGGTCCAAAAAGCCAATGAAGAGAAGAATGCTTTAAAAAGCAGAATTGGCAAAATAGAAAAGGAGGTTCAAAAGCTCACTGAAGAAAATAGTTCTTTAAAGATTAGAATGGAGCAGATGGAAGCTAATGACTTTATAAGAAACCGAGGAATTATAAAACAAAACCGAAAGAATGAGAAAATAGAAGTTAATGTGAAATATCTCATTGGAAAAACCACTGACCTGGAAAATAGATCCAGGAGAGATAATTGAAAAATTATTGGTCTACCTGAAAGCCATGATGAACAAAAGAGCCTAGACATCATCTTCCAAGAAATTATCAAGAAAAATTGTCCTGATAGTCTAGAACCAGAGGGTAAATTAGAAATAGAAAGAATACACCAATCACCTCCTGAAAGAGATACCAAAAGGAAAACTCTCAGGAATATTGTAGCCAAATTCCAGAGTTCCCAGGTCAAGGAGAAAATAATACAAGCAGCCAGAAAGAAACAATTCAAGTGTTATGGAAATACAATCAGGAAAACACAGGATTTAGTAGTTTCTACACTAAGTGATTGAAGGGCTTGGAATATGATGTTCCTGAGGTCAAAAAAGATAGGATCAAAACCAAGAATCACCTACCCAGAAAAACTGAGTATAATACTTCAGGAGAAAAAAATAGAATTTCAATGAAATAAAGGACTTCCAAGCATTCTTGTTGAAAAGATCAGAGCTGAATACAAAATTTGATTTTCAAATACAAGAACAAGGAGAAACAAGAAAAGGTAGACAGAAAAAAGAAACCTTAAGGAACTCATTAACGTTGAACTGTTTACATTCCTACATAGGAAGATATTATTTGTAAGTCATGAGACCTTTTTGAATATTAGAGTACTTAGAAGGAATATATGTGTGTGTGTGTGTGTGTGTGTGTGTATATATATATATATATATATATATATATATATATATATATATATATATATATATATAGGTATGTGTGTGTTTGTATGGCCATGTATGTATGTGCATATTATATATGCACAGTTATGTATATGTACATGGCATATGTATATGTGTATACTTATATATGTATATAAGTGTATTATATATAGAGATGTATATGTGTATACATGTGTATATATGTGTGTGTGTATATATATACACACATTTATGTGTGTATATATATATATATAAAATATACACACACATATATACGTATACATATAGAGGGCACAGGGTGAGCTGAATATGAAGAGAGAATACCTAAAAAAAAAATTTACTGCTGAATGCTATGTACTAGGAATAAGAGAAAGGGAAAGGTAGAATGTAGCAAATCATCTCACATAAAAGATGGAAGAAAGACCTTTTACAATGGAGGGGAAGAGATGATAGATGAAAGGAAATAATTGAACCTTACTCTCATGGGATTTGGCTTAAGGAGGGGATAAAACAAACTCAATTGCATATGGAAATCCATTTTACCCTGCAGGAAAGCAAGGTGGAAGGGGATAGGAGAGGGAAGATAATAGAAGGGACAGCAAATTTGGGAAAGGGATAATCAGAAGCAAACACTATTGTGGGAGGACAGGTCAAGGGAGAGAATGGAATAAATGAAAGGCGGGATAGGACAGAGGGAAATGTGGTTAGTCTTTTACACCATAACTATTACTGAAGTGCTTTGTATTGTTACACATATATGACCTATGTTGAATTGCTTGTTTTTTCAGTGAGAGTAGGTGAGAAGGGAGGGAGAGAGAGAATATGGAACTCAAAACTTCAAGAATGATTGTCAAAAATTGTTTTAGTATGCAACTGGAAATTAAGCTATACAGGCAATGGAATATAGAAATCTATTTTGCCCTGCCTAGGAAAATAGAGGGTAAGAGGGATGGAAGAAAGGTTGGTAATAGAAGGGAGGACAGACTGGAGGAAGAGTAGGATGGGGTTCATGCTGTCCTGTGGTGACACCTGGGGAGAGATGGGGAGAAAATTTGGATTCAAATTCTTATGGAAGTGAATGTTGAGAACTGAAAAATAAATAAATTATATATTGAAAAAAAAAAGACCAACAAGGAAGGGAAGCCATCGTCTTCATCACCTCCAGCGGTAATATTTATGTGGCTGAGTTTGTTTCTTCGCATTAATATCTTTACTTCATCTTGTTGCTGCCCCATACTCTGAGCATTCATTGTCAGAGATCATGGTCTTTATTAATGCCCTTTTTATATCACCTCCTAATAATGACTGATCTTCCTTACTGGTGTTTGCCTACCTGTATTGTAACTGCTATTTTCTGTAGTCTACCTTGGAATTGCAGCAAGATACCATGCATGTGCAGGGGATTAGGGCAATGGGGTAGGAACGAGCAGTCTCTGGCTATTCTGACAGTTTGTTTTCTAATTTCTTGTTTAAATCTACCTGGCTTGAAACCTCCACTCTCTCCTTCACCTTTCTATTTCTGTGGAGGTCTTGGATGCTTGGATTCTGAAATATCTCTGGTTCCTGACTTTGCCCAGCCTTTGGTTTATATTCTTTCTTGAATCTCATTCTGGAACACACCATCTTTTCTCTACAAGGGGTTTTTCTTTCAACCTTAGTGAATTCCTTAATCACCAGCATATCAGTCCCCTGAGGAGGATGTGACATAGATGAGAACACCATTTTTCCTCCCTCTCCATTTTCAGTTTATAGTCCTATTGATCAGATTCACACATGTCTGAGCAGATTTAATTTTACGGGTCCTCATGAGAAGTATGCTATCTTTGACAAAAGCCCATTATTTCTACATTTTAAACACTGTCCCAGCAATACAAATTCCATTCTTAGACATAGCAATACAAATTCCATTCTTAGACATAGTTTTCTCAAACTAGTTATTATTTTCCCAAACCTACTCTTTTCAGGCTCCTTTTTTCAATCAGGAGTAGTGAGGAAAATACCATCTATGTCTCTAGGGTATTCAATTGGTGTCCCATCACCTCACCATTCCTTGCAACATTTCTCCTTTCCTCATGGAAGTATAATATTTCCTTGCAAATGATGTCCTCAATTTGTAAAGTCATTTCCAATGAATTTGTATATTTGACCTGAACTAAAAATTTTCCTGAAAGCGTCATGGACTTGTAAGTGGTCTTTTTGAGCAAAGTTCCTTATATTCTCTGGCTGAGGAGGAAAATCAATGCCATCTCCAAATTCCTGAAACAGTGCTCACAGCATGCCTTAGACTAAATTTCTTCATAATGGTGCCTTGACCATCTTGTTGTGAGGGAAACAACAATGACAAGAAAAACATGTTCTTCTCTCAAAGATATCACTTAAAGCTGAGGCTTTTCAAGCAACTCTGGTTTGGGTTAGCATAGACGTATATAGCTATTTCTCCTCAGTGAATATTAAGTAGTTTTTTGGGCTGTGATAGACTCTTGCTGTTTAGTCATTTTCCAATTGTGTCTGACTCTTCATGACCCCTTTAGGAGGTTTCTTGATAAAGATACTGGGGTGGTTTGACATTTCTTTTATTAAAAAAATATTTTTAGTTTTCAACATTCACTTCCATAAGATTTTGATTTTCATATTTTCTCCTCCTCCTTCTCCTCCTCCCTCCCCAAGATGGCATGCAATCCGATATAGGTTCTACTTATGCATTCATATTAAATTTATTTTCACATTAGTCATGATGGAAAGAATCAGAACTAATGGGAGGAATCACAAGAAAGAAGAAACAGAACAACAAAAGAAAAGGACAGCAAATAATCTGCTTTGATTTGCACTCAGACCCCAAAGTTCTTTCTCTAGATGTGTACAGCATTTTCCATCGTGAATCTGTTGGAGTTATCTCATATCATTACATTGCTGAGAACTAAGTCTATCAAAGTCAGTCATCGCACAATGTGGTTGTTACTGTATACAATGTTCTCCTGTTCTGCTCATTTCACTCAGCATTAGTTCATAGAAGTCTTTTCAGGTTTTTCTGAAGTCTGCTTATTCATCATTTCTTACAGAGCAGTAGAATTACATTCATATTCCACAACTTGTAAATTCCCCATTTTAAATGGAAACTTTTAATTCCTCCAGCCATTCTTCAGTTTGCCACCACAAAAAGAGCTGCTATAAATATTTTTGTAGATGAGAGTTCTTTTCTCATTTTTATGATCTCTTTGGGATATAGACCTAGAAGTGCTATTGCTGGGTCAAGGAGGATGCCCAGGTTTCTAGCACTTTGGGCATAATTCCAAATTGCTCTCCAGAATGGTTGGATCAGTTCACATGTCCACCAATAATGCATTAGTGTTCCCATTTTCCCACATCTTCTCCAACATTTATCACTTTCCTGTTTTGTCATATTAGCCAGTCTGAGACATTTCTTTCTCCAGCTCATTTTTACAGATGAGGAAACTGAGGTAAACAGAATTAAGTGACTTGATCAAGGCCATGCAGCTAGTATCTGAAACTGGGTGTGAACTCAGGTATTCCTGAATCCATGTACAGCATTCTATCCACTGTACCACTTAGCTGCCTTGGAACAGACTCTTCTTTTTAATTTTTTCATTCACAAATACCTTACAGCAATGGACACTCAGTGGCTCCCAAATGGTGTTTTATTTAAAAGCAATATTTGAGATATAGTTCTCATACTCCTGAAAAAGACACCTAATCAACAACCGATACTCACATACAAGGCACCCCTCCTTTTCTCCAGAGAAGTGATATTCATAATGTCACAGCAATTTGGATAGTATTGTTAATATGCTGCTATATTTGGTTTTGAAGTCTAGTGGCAGTGGAATGGGTGCTATGGGAAAGAATCCATTTATGTGGTTTCTCCTTCTGAGCTAGGTCGGTTAACTCAAACATGAGGACAAACTGGTGTATTTTTAGGCTTATTCTTCTTTAGAGAAAAGATGGGGTGAAGTGATACGTGGGAGTCAGCAGCAACACAGTTGTCAGGTTGAGACACAGGGGATGCCCTGTAGCCAAAATGGCCTGCTTGTCGAGAGGGGTATAATTTGCCTTGTACAATGTGAACTACATGTTATTAAAGATGCAGTGTAATGTTCTTTTCCAAGAAGGTTGTCTCTGGTGTTTTTATTGTCCAGGGAAATGTGGCACCAGAAACAATCGCATTTCCTGCAATTTTCTTTGAAAAGGGGTAAACTTTCTTGGAGTTTTCTCTCCCTTCCATTAGAGTTGATAATGAGAAATTGTGAGGATTATTAAACACTCAGCTTTCAGTACAAACTTATTTAGCACAGATGTTTCTATAATTGCAGTACACTGGGAAAATTCACA
Source organism: Bettongia penicillata ogilbyi (assembly GCA_023548195.1). Lineage (NCBI taxonomy): Eukaryota > Metazoa > Chordata > Mammalia > Diprotodontia > Potoroidae > Bettongia > Bettongia penicillata. The sequence goes on along the minus strand of JAJHZJ010000322.1, from coordinate 8,617,815 downwards.
GTGTTCAATGGCCCAAGACTCATTATTACTTATTACTTCTACCTGTGTATTGTGGTGCTAGCAAGTTGGGCTGAAATGTTTAATGTAGCAGGGAGTTGTCGTCGTAGATGCCCATTACTTTTCAAAGGCTACTAAAAAAGGCTGGGGGGGGGAGTTAATGGGTGTTCTTTCCCAACCCCTTATTACTTACAATTATTCTTTCAGTTGTTCTCATACTTTGTCACTTTTCGTGAAAAGACCATAATCTTGGAGAAAGAATAGGCCCCCCAAAAGAGAAACATTTTGGATTCTAGCCAATGGCTTCCTATTCAATGCCCATGAGAGAAATGCATCAAGTCCTTGGGGACTTTCTAAATCCCACAGCACTGCTGACATTTTATTGGGGATAAGAAGCAGAAAGTGAAAGAGTACATCAGGCTCTCAATGACATCTCCTTAAGCTACATGTCTCTCCCATGAGCAGCACAGTTCACACTTATAATGAGGGCTTAGAAAGTATGGCAAAGGGCCATAGGAGATATAGTGAGAAATATTGCAAAAGTCCATTCAGAAGAGGGGAAAAGTTCCTCATCTTCTTGATCCCGGTGCCTTATGTGTGATACTGAGAAGGAAAGCACCTAAATAGCATGTTTTATTTCTTTTGCGGGGTGGGGATTTTTTGCTTTCCTAAATTAATTTATGAATTGTTCCAGCTATAAAACACCTGAAGGGTATGTGACCCCAAAGGCATGATGTCCAATGGGTCTTTTTGCTGAAAGATTTTTTTGTGACTGGGTTAGATAACCTAAGGTGGTGAGTTGAAGGAAGCTCTTTCCTCGTGTACCAGGAAAACTCAGTACTAACACTCTAGAAGACAATGTAGGGTGACGAACAGATCTCTGGAGACAAAGGACCTGTGTTCAAATAATGCTTCTGATTCTTAGGCAAGTTACTCAGCTTTGCCAACTAACATTTTCCTTACTTTTGAAATGAGGAGATTGAACTAGAAGGCTTCTTAGGTCCCCTCAACATGATGAGAGTTTAACCTGGGATCTGTGAAATTTTTTATGTAACAATTTGATTATTTTTCAATTTAATTGGTTCCCTTGTAATCCTATCTTATCGTAATCATTTAAAATCGTTTCTCTCAAAAGGGATCTGTGGACTTCATCGGACTGACAAAAATGTCCATGACTACCCACCAAATGATTAAGAATCTTTGTTTTAGATCTTTATAATCTTATTCTTAATTCATATCCTTAATCTTATCTGAACTCTTCTGACTTCAGACATGCACTGGTTGTGTGACTCTGGGCAAGTCACTTAATCCTGCTTACCTTGGTTTCCTCATATGTAAAATGATCTGGAGAAGAAAATAGCAAACTATTCTGGTATCTTTGTCAAGAAAACCCCAAAATGAAGTCACAAAAAATTGGATATGACTAAAACAGCTTAACAACAAAACAGCAAAATCTCATTTTAAAAGACAAAGAAATGAAGAGAACAGTCATCTTCTATTCAAATTCACCTACCAGGAACAAGAGAGTTCAAAGTTTCAACCACAGAAATAATCTAAATCAGAAGTAAAGATCATGATTTAAATTTACCACATCTAGAAGTTTTATTAATGATTGTAGGATTGCTTTTGAAGTGTGCATGCTTTTCATAAAAATAATCTTGGGGCCAGAATTTAATAGGAGGAGGAAAGCAGGCTAGATTGCCTCTAGGAGATGTGCTTTGAGAAGCCCCAAGCTTTGCCCTAAAAAAAAATGACCCATCTTTGGAACACCAATATTCTTTTGCTGATGCTTCCTGGCTGTGAGTCATGGAACATTATTGTCTCTGAAGAAGTCTCAGATTACTTAAGGGTAAGCAAGTGGTGAGTTTCAGTAGGCCGTAGCCTATTACTGGTGAAGGGCTGAGTGGAAATGACAGAAACAGTGTCATCAAAGAAATATCTACCCAGAAAAGGAAGTGGGTAACCATTCTGCATGTGCTGGGATTAGCCAACAGACAGTCTGCAGACTCAGTTTGTATGCAAAATTTCCACAGGTCTATGAGAAGGCTCAAAGTTTGAAGGATGGACTCCATGTAAAGTATTAACTGGAAGATAGCCAATGCAGCACAGTAGGAGAAGGGAGAGATAAGTTACAATGATGCATGTATCATTGTAAGGAGTACATATATGTAGATCAGATAGATCAAAATCTCAAAGAAGCATGGATGGTCTTTCACTAGTCATGGAAATTAGAATACATTTCTTCAGAAGGCATTGAGTTTGCTGTTCCTGAAAGTCTTTTGTTTTTAAATTTTTATTGAGTTCATTAAATATTTCCCAATTACATGTAAAAAAATTTAACAATCATTTAAAAAAATTGAGTTCCAAATTCTCTACCCCATCTCCTACTCTTCTCCCCTCCTTGAGAAGGCAAACACTTTAATTTTGATTATATGATCTAAGCCATACAACCTGGAAACCTTTAGGCAAATACAAGGGAGTTGGGTTTGATGGCCCTCATCACCTCACACCTGGGCTACTGCAATGACCTGCCGATAGCTCCTGCCTCAAGTCTCTCCTCACTGCAGGTTAACTTCCACTCAGCTGTCAAATTGTTCTCTCTAAAGTACAACTATGACCATGTTACACCCCTTCCTCTCTATTCAGTAAATCCTAGTTACTCCCTGTCAACTCCAGGATCAAATATAAAATCCTGCTTGGTTTTTACAGCATTCATAGCCTCGACCTTTTACTACCTTTCAAATCTTCTTACCCATTAGTCCTTTATATGTTCTCTCTGATCCTGTGACACTGGATCTTCTTACTGTTTCTCCTGACATTTTCCCTGGCTGTTCCCCATGCCAGGAATTCTCTCCTTCAGTTTGGACTCCTGGCTTCTTTGGCTTCCTTCAAGTCCTAGTTGAAATTCTACCTTCTTCAGAAGACCTTTCCTGATCACCCTTAATGCTACTGTCTTGTCTTTTTCAGTCATCTTCAATTTCTTTGGTATGTCTTTTGTTTGTACATAGTTGTTTCCATGATGTCCCTTTGAACTCCTTGTGAGGAGGAATTGTTTTGTCCATTTCTTTGTTTCCCCAGCACTTAGTATGACTAGCATATAGTATGCCTTATTGACTTGACTTCTAGGTCTAGCTCTATAATCCTAGGACCCTATGAAGCAGAAAATCATTCATCAGATATGTTTAATAAGGGATCCTTATTCAGGCATTTTGTAATTTTTGAGGTTCCTTCCAACTCAGGAATTCTTTAAATTAGGAATCTAAATATGTAGTTCTTATCAATTAGGAATATACTCAGTCTTTGCCTAAACATATGATTGACAGTTTCAAGAGATGAAAAGTAATTAATTACTCAGTTTATTGATTTTTTTTGTCTAAATCTTTCTGATTAGTTGTGTGCAACCTGCAGCTCACTAGATAATTAAGTCCCACTCCAGCTATTACTAAATGGATATTTTCCACCTAAATAATTGGTCTAAAACCAAAAGTTATTGAGCACTCATAACTGCCCTTAGATCAATTACATGTAAAGGAGGGTACTATGAACCCCATTTTTCTAGGCCTGAATGTGGAAAAGTCTCAGACCGAAAGCAATGTCTGAATTGAATTATTCTAGGGAACAGAAAAAAGCAAGCAAATTTTGCTTCTCACAGGGCATCTGGGTATGGCAGTGGACAGAATGCTGGGCCTGGAGTCAGGAAGATTCATCATCTGGAATTCAAATCTGGCTTCACACACTTATTAGCTCTGTGACCCTGGACAAGGCACTTAACCCTGCTTGTCTCAGTTTCATCATTTGTAACAATGGAACACCACTCTAATATCTCTTCCAAGAAGACCCCAAATGGAGTCACAAAGTGTTGGATTCGACTTAAAAGACTGAACAGGAGCAACAAAATATTTCTCAAACTTCAAACAGTTGATACTAGTTAATTATATATTTCAAGAGAAAAGATTCTTTTCCACCCCTCCCCACCAATTCCAAATTCCCTTCATGTACCCAGCGAGGTGATGCAGTTTTGGACTTGGAGACAGAAAAACCTGAGTTCATATTCTGCCTTAAGAGCTGTGTTACCCTGGGCAAGTCACTTAGTCTCTCTAGAGTACAGCTTCATGAAGAAAAGTAGACTGAGAGCTGGAAATGACCTTAGAGTTCTTTATCTTCCAATCACTATGAGGGACCTCTAACCAACTAGGATCTATAAGGTCTTTTCCAGCTCTAAATCTATGGTCCTAATGGAATCACTAGGAATCTGAGAGGTCAAATGTTTACGAAAATTTGGGGAAGCATTGGTGACTGAGAAAGGAACTATTTTAGCTCCAAAAATGGCTTTAAAAATGAATGCAAATGTGCAGCAAATCTGCTTTCTCTTTCAGAAAACCCAGTAGACTTGGAACAATGGTACAACATACTTAAGAAGGCTTAAATATTTCATACACATGTAATGCCAGTACTGAGCAGATGCTCCATTAATTAAAGTGCCTTGCTAACTCCTACAAGTTGCACTTTTTTATTGTGGGGGAGAAAAAAAAATCATCTCAAGGTTAAAGTATTTATGAAAAGCTTCTCATTAGCATTCAAACTTTTTAGATCAGCATGCTTTCTAGTGAGATCTAAAACACCTAATCGACTTGATCATGAAAATAAGCTATTATGAAACCTGAAATAGCATCTACGTTATTTCCTATTTTCAGTTTCAGTTGGGACTCAGAATGATAAAGATTTATTGAAGTGGAAACTAATTAAAAGTTAACTAAAATTCACTGGATATCACCGTAGCATCACTCTGGCTGAATGCTGCAGGGTCAGATTGTTGAAGCTGGAAGAGGGAGGGGGTTGAATTCAGGTCTATTTAAATATGTTCACCCCTTTCTCATTTGGGCTTGCTTTTTCCAGGCTCTAAATCAAGTTCTTCTATAGGATGGAAAATAAGTGACAGAGATAAATCTAAAGCCAGTGACACCTGCACAGAATATGCCAGCCTCAGATGGAGTTATCAGCATTTCATCCACACTGTATTGTACTAAAATTCTTCTCACCCATTCCTTCCCTGGAACATGTCTATTGAGTAAGAGCGGTAATAACTGCACTGCCAATTAAGGTGGTGTACCTGGGGCCAGCTAGAGCTTAGTTTGGGGACAAGGTCACTTCCTGGGATGGAGTTGTAGTTCCCCAATTACGAGTTGTGCCACTACCTCTTCTAACTTGTCAAATAATGAGGAGACTTTGAAGGCTAAATCCAGCAGTAGCTCCTAGCAGGGTTAGTGCCAAGTGAATGACAACGATCCGTGGAGCCTGAGAGTCTGACAATGTCTGTCAAGTTCTGTTCACAAGGATGACGAAGTTCATTTCGACTCTGCACCTATCTAGGAAAGGTATTGGACCTGATCCCATCAGTGAGAAAGGAGCAAATTACTCACTTTCTGGAAAGTGCATTCACTCTTTCAATCTACCATGACATTCCAAACCTATTGACCAGAAAAAAGTTTTCCTGCAGAAAAGTGAGCACTTCTTCCAGAAGTCCATGTCCTTTCTTTGTCATAGCTCAAGTTGTGCGTCTGACCGATGATTTTTTTTTTCCTTTCAGACCTTTGACATTAGTGCTGTCTTTCGGTGAAACATATCAGTTGACAACAGCTCTAAAAAAAGTGTAAAACTTTTAAAAGCAAAAGCCCTAAATAGCTTGAATTTATATAGCACTTTAAAGTTTCCAAGCACTTTACTGCATTATCTCATTTTATGCTAAACTTGAAAAAAAGATAAAACATTAAGAAATGAAATGTATCTCAGTGCTGATATCTCACACTGTAGCTGAAGATTTCCCCAAGTGTTTCATGTCAAGATTGCAGGGAAAATCTAAAGAAATAATAATAATATTAATAATAAATTCATTTAGTGAGCCAACCTCAGTAGGAGACATCCTAGATGACCTGAGAGCTAATGTCTTCCAGGCTTTATCTGTGTATTTTTATCTTCCATAGACCTCATAAGTAAATAACTAGAATGTTCAACTATTTTTGGCTAGCAGATCATTTAAAATATGTTTTTCTTTCTATCCTGTTTATTTATTGCAACAGTGGGGGGACATTGTTGATCTTTGACTATGTTTGAATTCAGCTGTGCAAAAGATCAGGAGGGTGAATGACTTTACTCTCTCCCTAGGTGCTCTGTGACTCATTCTTGGAATTCTACTTAGATTTACTTTGGGGAGGCTCACTCCATGATGTACTGACAAAATTCCCTAAAGAGAACCTGATTGCCTTATATTCCCTTCCAAATCAATCATTCAGCTTAGAGGTCTATATCAGAATTGGATTTTTTTTCCATTGAGAAAAGAGAGAAGTAGTGTTTTCATATACTTGAATATTTTATAGGGAGCATCTTCGAAGATCTTCACAGATAACATATTTTACTAGCCTTCATTTAACATTCCTGGCCTTCAGTTCCTTCATCTGCAAAATGTAAAATAAGATGGCCTTTGAGGTGTCTTTCATCTCTAAATAAGTGGTCCTATGATGAATTACCACATTCGTTTTAGCCATTTAGTTTTAACTTACATGGTAAACCCACCGAGGATAGGAAGGGAATCTGCCTGGGTTTAATATCCACATAACCTAATTTGTAAACATCTATTCAATGACATGCAGTTAGGGTAAATAATAAAAAAATCTGCCTCTTCAGTTACAGTTATCCCTCATAGGTTATAACATTCCCTTAAGGACCAAGATTTCAAATAACTAATCTTCAAATTTATGCTAATGAGAAAAGCCTACTCCTAGGTAATTCACTTGTATTTTAAGTGTGACTTTCTGAGAATACTTCTGCCTTGACAGTCCCTTGGTTGTCTAACCAACTGATGACTCTATATGTGAGGTTTAATGATTCTGGGATGTTGGAACTTGTATTGTCTCTTAAATATCACCATTTCCCTTTCCTAGAGGAGGGTGGCCCCACTTCTCACAAACCCCTTGGACACAGGCACGGAAAAGCAACAGTATGTTGCTCCAATCTTTACCGGGTTTGTTGGAGTCATGAAAAAGGCCAAAATATGAGCTCAGTCTTTTAATATTTGTGTGAACTTGGGTAAGTTCTGGGCCTTGGTTTCCCCACTAATAAAATGAAGAGGGGGAGGACAGTGTTAGTTATGACCTCTAGGTGCCTTTTTATTCTAAGTGCATGAATCTTAAAAAACTGAAATTACATGAATATTCTTTCTGTCCAAAAGGGCCAAGGGAGTAAAGGTGAGAGACAGGACAACTTATCAATATTTCCATGTTTTTCAGAGAGGCCCCTGCCTGTCTCTGCAGGAGCTAGTTTTGGAATGTGGTCTAATACCATAGCTTTTCCACAGAAGAAAGAACTTCCTTATGGGACTTTTCTATGACTCAAAAATGCTTTCCCACTTCCTGGAGCTCCTACACAGACTCCTATGTAGCCCAATTTGTCTCTTTCTAACTGTAGCGTCCATCTTCTACTGTCTTTCTACACAAGAAAAAGGAGTCCCTCTTCACTTAGGGAATCTGTTCTTCCTCATAATTAAGAAGGTAACTTATTGGCCCTGATGAGGAACTCTTTATTTTCCAGGAAAGAGTCTTGACTGTATTATTAAATAACAAAGAAAGATAATTATAATTTTAGGGATTCTAATATTATATAATATATATAATATCTAATAATATATAATATGGGCAGAGCTATGCTAGAAACAGGGAGAGAAGTATTATGACTGTTGGACTTTTCCCAGTACCTCAGTCAGTTCAAAAGTATTTGCTATGTGCCAAGTATCCAGAAAGACAAAGAAAAGCAAAGACAGAGTGAGTCCCTGTACTCAAGGAGCTCATACTCTAATGAGGGAGACAATTTGAAGATTTTTTTTCTGTTGGATTCTTATTGTTTATATATACATGTATATGTTTTGTTTTATATATACATGTATGTGCGCACATTATTTACATATATATGAAAATAATAAGATATGTGTGGATATATACATATATATGCATATCTACATATATACATGCATATCTACATATATATATATATATATATATATATATATATATATATATAAAATGTGTGTGTGTTTTAAAGTAGTATCTGTTACGCTGCTGCACCATAAGGACTTTTCTATCTGACTGTAGGTGAAGCCTTCCGTATGTGTTGGTCTCTCCCTTAGAAGGAGAGCTCCTTGAGAAAAGGGGCTGTCATGCTTTTCTTCTTGTATCCCCAATACTCAGTATAGTGCTTCATACCCAGTTAGCACTTAACAAATATTTTATTCATTTGTTCATCCATTCGTCTTTGTGAACATTATATATATATGTATATATATATGTATTATAATATATATTAAGAGGACATTTCTAAAAGTAGAATTGCCTTTTGTAAGATTCACAGCAATTTCAAAATCTTATAGAACTGAATGTTAAAAATAAACAAAATTTTGTAAAATAAAACAATAGTTTGGTAAGTGGCAAAAAAAAAAGGAAAGATTCACAACACCTCTTTAAACAGATACAATTCTTCCTAAGGAACAAAGCTGTGTATTTATAAATATGTAAGTAAAAACTATTTACTCATACATCTGGAATAGATCTCCTTTATTAAATTCTTTGTTAAATTCTTTTGATCCCTGTAGAAATAGCATGTTTTATTCCTAAGGACTGTAATACGGTCCTCACCTAAGACACTGAGAAAAGCAACTCTTTTCCAGAGGAAAGCTCCTTACTATGGACAAAGAAAAAGAAACGTCATCTTTTAAATCTATTCTCCATATATATATACACACATATATTCACACACATATATATGTACATATGTATGTGTGTGGGTGTGTATATGTATTCCTTTCCAGATGATTATGGAATTAGGAATGGGTAAGCATTTTGTGATACAGGATTGTAATGTGATATTACTGCTGAGTAAGAAATAACAAATATAAAGAATATAGGGAAGCATGGTAAGATTAATTAACTGGTACAAAGTGGAATAAAAGGAACCAGGGAGAAATTTTTACGATGACAACAATATGAGTAGAAGGAAAAGTAACGAAAAAACTACCAAAATCTTGAACTCTATCTTATTATAAGGACAAAGTTTATTTCTGAAAAGAGGTGAGAAAATGCACTTTCCTCCCTTTTTTTAATGCAAGTTGGAGATTATAGTTGAGGAATATCTGCTAGCAAAGTAGGTAGATGGGTTATTTACTTTTGTTGTACTACTTTCTCCTTCCTGCCTTCTTTATTTCTCATTCTTTGTTTTAGGGTATGACTGTCTGAGTTGGGGATGGATAGAAATATGTGGAAATGAAAGTAATATGAACACAAAAGAAATACTTTTAAAGATCTTTCAGAAAAGCAAAACAAAATATTGCATAACCAAAAAACATCTTTCCTTATGTCAGTTTCTCTTTACAAGTATTAGTGCCTCATTCTTTTGCCCCGTAGGAGCTAATTGACTTAAGGAATACATTATTTTCTTTGATTCAAGGTATTGGGAAATTTCATATCAGGATTTCAGATTTCATTTGATAGTCTTCAGCATTAGATGTTTCATTAAATTCATTAGTTCACTTCCAGTCTCAATATCCTCACAGATCCTCTGGATTCTGCTTTGGATCTCATTTTGCATTTCTGGGCAAGTAAATTGTACTTTTTTTTAGCCTCAGTTTTCTCATCTGTAAAATATTTTTATTTTATATATGTAATTATAATGATAATAAGGATTATTATTATAGTGTCTAGTCACAGGGTTGTTCTCAGAATCCAATGATAAAATCTATGTAAATTGCTTTGAAAAAATTAAAGCATCAGGTAAGTGATAGCTATTATTGTTTTTAATTATTACTTATGCAACTCATCTCACAGACCTGTTGTAAAGAGTTTTGTTAAACTTTAAGCACTATATAACTAAGTTATTTGAAAATATGACAGTTTTTGTAATCACCTGGTATTATCTAATCATATATTCTCCTGACTCTAGCTCACCTGTTTGAACAATCACCCACGGGATGCCAGAAATCTTTGAATATTCATTTTGATAATCAGTTCCCTAATTTTCCTCCTTTGTACAATACCAATATTTACATGACAATAATTTAACAAGATAAAAATAATGATGTGCTGTATAAGAAAAGAAGTGGGTTGAAATTTAACATCCTCAACAATGCATTGGAAACATGAAAATATTTATATTAATTTAGCTGAGTTTAAGCAGCTTTTAAACAGTCTTTAGAGCATGAATGAGTAATTGCTATTTTATATAAGCAAAAGAAAGGTCATGAGGTCCTCAGATTGCTAGTTAGCCTAATGTGCACCTCTCTAGGTTTTATGCTATTTGAACTGTTGTCCTATCTTATTGACTCAGACAACAGACACTTTGCTCTCTTTCAATTTTAATGGTAGTAAATGACCCTACTGTAGGAGACTTAAAAAGAAATTGTAATGCAAAGCTTCTGATCACAAGTGAACCAACCCTTTACTCTCATTTAGCCTTGGGTTCAAGATAGACTTATGAGGTCAATGTAATCCAAAGCCTTCTTAAATTAGTTTTTCATGAAATTTGTGCATTATTTTTTTTTATTGACTTGGATATCTTACTGCAGAATCCAATGGTTGTGGAATTATAGAAAAGAATCAAATGACACAAGAATAAAAACAGCAGCTATCATTTCTGAATTACCTCCACAAGCTTCAAATTCAGAGAAAGGTTTGAGCATCTGAAGTTTAGCTAGGTTCTCTCAGGGACTTTGTTCTTATTTAGTCATGTCTGACTCTGTGATTCCATTTGAGATTTTCTTGGTAAAGATATTGTAATTGTTTGTCATTTCTTTCTCTATGTCATTTTTTATAGACTTTTTTATGAGGCAAACAGGGTTAAGTGACTTGCCCAGGGTCACACAGCTAGTAAGTTTCTCAGGCTAGATTTGAACTCATGAAGATGAGTCTTCCTGATTCCAAACCTATTACTCTATCCATTTTGCCACCTAGCTGCCCCAGTTTATTAATTAGCTTTTCTTGGGGGGGAGGAGGGAGGGAAGCACTGGGGATGGTGGAATGAGTTGTGGCCCATATTTCATCAGTGACTAGAGGCCATCCCTTGAGCAACTACTTAAAGAAGCCTATTCATTGAATTGGGTGTATCTTACTCCAAGTGAGAATGCTATCAGACCACAGTCTGAAAGGGCCAGGGTCTCACATTGCATCCTGGGCCATCTCCAGCTATCCTGATGAATATCAGGCCACTGGACCCAGATGGCTCAGGAAAAGAAAGTGAGGTTGGTGACCTTGCACAGCCCTTCCTCACTCAAATCAAAGTCAACTACAAGTCATGTCATCATCTTGATGCCATGGTCCTCTTCAAGAACAAACACAACACCTGATCTACACACTCTCTCTACTAATACCCTTGGGCAACTTGTCTGTAATTTAAGTCTTTAGTACTCTTGGGTCATTTGAGGCAGGTGGATAAGGTGCTGGCTGGATATGAAATCAGCAAGACATAAACTCCAATCCTACTTATGAAACTTACTAGCTATATGACCCTGGGTATCAGTAATAATATTTAGCATTCCTATAGTCCTGTAAGGCTCACAGAATCCTGTAAGGAAAGGCAATAGTTTCCTGGGACTCTGTTTCCTTGTCCATAAAGCAAGAGAATTGGGCTCAATGACCTTTAATGTTCTTTCTAACTCCAAATTAATAATTTGCAGCTCCTGGTCATGCTGCTTTTTATGTGGGAATGGTAGAACTTGAACCCATTTCTTCTTGACTTCAGGGTTGGATCTCCATCCACTATAAAACAAGGATGGCTCCTCTTAATAATAACCAAATACAGAAAACCAAATTTTTGATAAAACATTGTTGGAAGGGTTATGGAATTTCAACCTAGAAGGGACCTTAGCAAACATCTAATCCACTTCTGCCCACTCCTTGAAATCTGACAGATGAAGAAGGTGAGGCTGACAGAGATGAAGTGAGTTGATAAAAAGCAAGCAGTAGTAAAGTCAGGACTTAAATTCAGATCCTTTGAACTATAAATACAAATGCACTATTGCTCCTAAGCCATTCTCCTGACAGTATCATACATCCCTGAAGTCAGGATTGACCTGCTATCAGGTGGGAACCCACCTGGTTCTCTGAAGGTGGGGGAAGATGAGTAGCTACTGCCAGTACTAACTGTACTCTGTGCATTCCTTACTTTCCCATTCAGTGTCAGAGGGTAGAAATAGAGGAAGGATCATAGGTCGTTTAAACTGTGGGAATAGTCTGAGGAATAATGTTATGATTATACACTAAGTGAAGGAGAGAGCTTCTTGATGGTTGTAATGATAAATGATTCCTTCCAAGGTTCAAGAGGCACACTTAAGTGTCTATCTACTTGGGCCTTGTTCACCATAGGTAGTTGAATTTTAGCTCCAATCACATCTTCTTCTGGAGTCTTCATGTATTAGAGAAGATATCAAGACAGCATTTCATAAACTTTCTGAGTACAGAGAATTGTTGATTTGAAATGGAATACAGACTGTTTCTCTACTTGTCTTATATCCTCAGGGCCTAGCATATATTAGGTGCTTAAAAATATTTGTTAACTGATACAAAAATCATGGGGAAGGGAGTAACTCTGAGAATCCATTGTAAAATCCCTTTAGGTCTGAACCACATGAAAGAAGGCTGAATTTTCTTGCTAACATATGTCATCTCAGAGTAGTCAATGGAATTGTCTAGTGTAGGTTTTGCCACAGAGTGGAAGGAAGTCCTTCCCTATATCAGTTTTGGAAATAGATTCAAAATTACTCATTAGTGTAAAAGGCACTGGACTTTTAAATTCCTCTGCATTTAAAAGCAGGATCAGATTTCTTCGTTGTTGATGAAGGAGGCAACTACTCACATATACACTGCTTTAAGAGGCCCTAGAGGTTTTCTCTGTTTAGACATAGGTCCCTTAGTCACCGTATATGGTGCCTGAATTCCTCAGTCTTCTTGAAAGGAGGATCCATTGCCACCTGGGACACAATGAGATACAAATCAGGTAAGTTTGAATGGGAGGAGGGTGTTGGGAATACAAGATTTTACCCTGACCACAGGGTCATCATAGTGGAGACCTTCGGGTCACCAATGCAGTGCATATTGTAGAGGCGGAGTACATTTAAACAAAGGGAAAGAGTATGAAAGATAAATCTTTCCTACTTCCCAATTTTGCCTTGAACTGGCCTATGACTACTGTATCAAAGGAGCTTAGATTTAAGACTAAAAGAGAACTTAGAGGCCATTGAATCCAATCTCCTCATTATACAAATGAGGAAAATGAGGCAAAGTTAGTTAAGTAGTTTGCCCAGAGTCATATGCTAAATGTCAGATGCAGGATTGAACTCACATTTTCCTTACTCCAAACCCAATGCCTTCTTTAGCATACCAAGCTACCTTGGTAGCTACATTCCCTTGGCTACTGGAGAACATCAGGGCAATTATCCACTGTGGTTTTTTTTTCCTCTTTATTTTTCCCTCTGGCTTCTTTAGGTGGGCAAACTCCAATTTTATACCAGGATGTGGGGGTACAAGCAAAAGGGGACATGTGAAGAAGAAATCAGCAGATAATAAATTTGATGAAGATTGATAATGATGAATTATTCTGATGACAATAAGCTTACATGATGGAGTTGAATTTTAGTTTTACTTGAGAAAGATGATGACTCTAGACCAAGTACTACTGAACAAAGGGGAAAATGACATATTTTCCCAGGTGGACAGCACCCTTTATACATCTGTGTGCCTGATGGGTAGCCTTTATAATAAACCATTTTAAAATACACTTTTTTAAGTGGGCTTTCTTGCTCCTCCTGACCCCATAAGATTACAAGCAGGCAGCATCTTCATAAGGAAGCCCTGCCGAAAACAGGTGAAGCCAAAGGCTAATGTTACCTGTGAGTTCCTTTTCCGGTAACAGTTTGCTTAATTCAAACTCTTTCCCTACCTCTAACTGAAGCAGACAAGTTGAAACACATAGTCACATACAGCAACATGTGGATTTATTTACCAGGCTCCCTCTCCCCCTTTTAATTTCTTTGACCATTCCCCCTTTTTCTCCCCACAATAATTTTTTTCACCCTAAGAGAAGTCAAACTTTTGCCCTTGCAAAAAGGACACCATTTTCTCATCTCTGCTCTTATGGGTTTATGTAAGCTGACATTTACCGTGCCTATTCTCTCACTCTGAGCTATTTGAAAGTGCTTGCCCAGGGACTCCTTTGGGACCTGGTTTCCAGACTGAGGGCTGGTGTTGCTTTCAGGGTGAAACCTTGGAACGTCTTCAAAGAAGAGACAGGTTTGACCCCAGAGCCCTTATTTATAACAACCAGTCACAAGGTGACCATCTTACATGACCTATGGAATGTGCCCTGCACTATTTTTAGATACCATAGAATGTGCTCAAGGGCAAATGACACATTCCACGATTAGGAATGAATTCCTGCAGCAACATTATTAAATATTAAGAACTACAAATAGCCCCATCAAATGGTTATATGACCCAAAAAATCTTTTAGTAGAATGTTTTTATTCTGAAAATATCCAAACATTTTAAATTATAGTAGAATGGAGGTGTTTTTTAAGAACTTAAGGAAGTAAAGACACGTAAAAGGAAGAAATGGGGAATCTTAGAAATGTCAAATGAGCATATTTTAGAAATGAGCAACCAAGAATGATGTTTTTCTTTTTAACATTCTAAAAGAAGTTCAGTATATTTGCACTACTCAGTGAAGAAACAGTTGAATTATGCAGGGACCTCATGGACTATGAATTCTTTTTCAGGGAGGGGACATGATCCCCAAACAAGCGTAACAACTTATTCTGTTATTTTTAAAAGATTAAATATTTGCATGTATCTTCACTAATCATCTCATTTCCTTCAATTATCTTGAGTGGTTTTAAAATTTACTTGTTAAGACTTTATTTGCATCATTCAACAACAAATTGTAAAGTGAAAAATTCAGCCAAGCAACATGCTTCCTGCCCCAAATGAACAGATGAGTGGCCTGATTTTTTTCTACTGATCTGATGTCATTTCCATCATATGGATTTTGCATGTGATTGATTATTACATATGAAAGATGGTTTTAAAAAACAAGAGTCATAAACTTTACTATTCTCCTATGGACAAGTCACTTAACTTCTTTGGCATCTGTAAATTCATGATAATAATTTCTATAGTATATACCTGAGAAGGTTGCTTTGAAGGTTTAATTAAATAATATGTATAACATGTTTTGTAATAAGTATTATTGTGATGATGAGGAGGAGGAAGAGGAGGCAGGAAGAAAATAACCATATGTTAAGTAACTGTTATATGCCATGCCCTCTGTTAAACACTTTATAAATATTATTTTACTTGATTCTCACAACAACCTAGGGAGACAGCTACTATTATTATTTCCATTTTACAATTGAGCAAACTGAGGCAGACAGATGTTAAGTGAGTCATCTAGCTCTCAAGTGTCTGAGAGTAAATTAGAACTTAAGTCTTCCTGATTGCAGGTTAAGTGCTCTCTTTTTATTATTAAATATGTATGTCCCTTGTTTACTGCTAATACATATGGGGTTTTCTTTTCTCAGTGTTAAGGCTGTCTCCTGACATCTGTTTGGCTGAAGATGTCTGTCTGAGTACAGTGATAGGAATCAAGTACTTTGGGATCTCTGAATTCCTCTTGGGGAGATACATGACCTCTTTTCAGTACCTACTTTGAATTAGAGCTACTAGTAATATTTTCCTGAACTGGAATGCATATACTTAACCTTCTAATCCTATTGATTTGACATTCATATCAGTAATTGCTACCATAAAAAAATATATATATATGTATACACACACACACACACACACACACACACATATATATAAAATAAACTGTCCTTTCTTGTTATTTCTTTGGGGCACGTCTGGTGTGATGTGGCAGATTCCATGGTTTGCTGGAGTAAATCTGGTTAAATTTAGCTCCACGGGAAAATTTCTTTCTAAGACGACTGTTGTTTGGAGATAGGTGATAGGAAGATAGCAACAGGAGTAGATGATTTATTCATTTTAAACTGAATTATTACTTAGCATAAGGGAAGTGGTTAAATGGATATAAAATTTGTATTAAATTTTTCTAAGTGATATCCAAAATATATAGATAGTTAACAAATATACAAGACAAAAGCCCTTCCTAAATAGATTTCAGCAAAGGATACCAAAAGTAATTTGTAGAAGGAATTGCAGACTATTAACCATGTGAAAGAATTCTCCAAATCACAAATAATAAGAGAAATAGAAATCAGAACAATCCTAAGACTTCCCCTCACACCCTGTAAGTTGGCAAAGATGATAGAAGATAGAAACAGTCAATGTCAGTCTCAATTTATTCATCTGTAAAATAGGATAATAACAGCAGTAATCTTGTTATGAGAATAAAATGAGATACTATCTGCAAAGTGGTTTGCAAAACTTAAAGCATCTTCTAAATAGTAGCTATTGTTAAAAAGGGGAATATTAGTGTTAAGACAGACACACAATTATATTATTTGAAGAGCTGTAAATTAGTACAATTATTTGGAAAATAATTTAGAATTATGCAAATAAAATGGCACACATGTTCTGAACCTTTTGGTCCAGAGATTCCACTACTAGGTATTTTCCTAAGCATATCAGTGATAAGAAAAAAATCTCCATATAAACCAAAATATTCATAACAACATTTTTGTGGTAAGAAAGAACTGGAAACAAAGAAGATATCCATCAGTTGAGTAATGACTAAACAAATTGTGGTTATATAAATGTAATGGAATATGATTGTGCTCTAAGAAATGATGAATGAGATGAGTATAGGGAAGCATGGGAAAAGTTATATGAATTAATGAAAAGTGAAGCAAACAGAGCCAAACAAACCCAACCCAACATACATGGCTACAAACATTTAAATGGAAAACATAAAACAACTGAAAATGGATGTTGCAAAATGACAAAGAAAAAATACCACACTGCAGAGGAAATATTTCCTTTACCATTTCCTTTGAAGAGGTGTTCCTTACACAAGTAAGGAGCATCATGTATATTGTCAGATTATTTCAATGAATCTGTAGATTTTGATGATTTTTTCCTTTTGTCCTCTTTTTTTAAATCTAATTTAAAAGGGCTGGTCTTGCGTGAGGACAGAAGAATAGAGAAGAAATTTGAGTAATATAGAACAAAATATTTCAATTCATCGTATGAAGACTGAATTTATGTATTTGTTTCTTCATGTACTCATTTGAAATCCATTTAAATGTCAATGTATGGATAAAAAGTGTATATATGGTGTTTGGTTTTTGTATTGAGATTCTGATTGTTTTCTTTTAAGTTCTATACCCAGAAAAGCAATTGGAATACTAAAGAAGAACTGTGCCTTTTAGAACTGATAGGAGGTCTCAGGCAGTTGCGGATGAGAAAGATGGGTGCTTTTAAGAGTGGGGCTCCAGAATAAGAATGCAGGAGTTCCCATTGGACATCATGAATGCATACAAGAATCCCCACAACCTTCACTGAGATGACTAATAGAAACTGTCCAACAAAGTCAGGACTCCATCCAGGGGATGGACTTCTGGAGTATGCTGGAAGACACTGAACATTTTATCCCATAATTGTAACTTCTATAAATGTGAAATTTGTCATAGGTCCAATTTTCCTTTTCACTTGAGGAATATGAATGTGGACATGGTTTTTGTGTCCTTGATCTATACAGTTATTTTCTATAAGGGCAACATGGCTTTATTCCAAAAGTATATTAAACAGCATTCCCTTGATTTAAAAGCAATAAAAGGTAATTACAATGTAATGATGCCAACAGCTGATTTGTTGCCAGCAGTTTTGGTTAATTCAGCTTGCCTTAAGAAACTCACAATTCACATTAACAAAGGTGTAAATCCAAAATTACACTGGTGTTGCTGCTCACCCTTCTCTCCTTCATCCCTTCCCTTCCTAATCGTTAAGAACTTTGGATTTGACTGTGTAGCATGTGAGACACTGGCACAGGACCGGGTGCTGTGCTCTATGAGCAAAGCAGAATTGAGACAGCACAAAGGAAACATAGGATGTGCAAATTTGGAGTATCTACCCCAAATATTCACATGGGCTCTCTGTGCCCAACCTGTGGTAGAGCATTTTGAGCTCATATTGATCTGATCAGCCACAGTTGGACACATTGAAATTTCACTTTATTATGATGATGTCATTCTGGTCCTCTTTGAAAACAAAGAACAACAACCAACCAACCTGTCAGACAAGTGGGTCTTTTAAACTGGGCGATTTAATCCTTATACAGTACAACCTAAACCCTCTCTGGTTTCTTCCTCTCAAGTGTAAACTTTAATAGTATGGCTGCTGAAAGTCTTTTTTTTTTCCTTCTTGTAGATGAATGATACCAGTACCTTTTGTGCCCCTACAGTTAAGGGTCTCTTAACATTTCCATTCTAAACATCTATTTTCAAAGGTTTATAACTCAGCTATAAAAATGTGCTCCAGGCTGAAACTTAGCATACAAGGTCCTAGCCCAGGAGCAATCTTTTACTCTTTTATATATTAATCTTGAAAAAAATGGTGTGGATGTATTTTAAGGAACTGGAGTGCTCACAATAATAGAAGTTAAGGACATAAGGGCACAGGGAAAGATCACAGCGCTAGCAAGTCCATCCACCTCCTCGATAATAGGTATATCTGAAATTCAGTTTCTCAACATCTCCTTTCTGTTTTTCATTCTCTCTGCTCAGAAATAAATCTAGTTTTATTGCTTTTATTATTTGTTTCAATAGCCTCATTTGTGGAACTCATTTAATAGTTTATGCCACCTTGATCTATGTTCCTGTCCAGAGGTGGCTTGTAGGCGTAGGTTGGTCACTCCAGGCCAGGTCACTGTTTCCAGAGATTTTGGTGTTCACTGTGGGATTTCTGTTTCAATAAGAAAACTTTTGTTTGGAATATTCTAAGTTTAGGGTATAAGGAATAGAGGTCGAAAGGAAGTTTAATAGATAAAAATGTCAGCAACAAAAGAGGTCACATTTCAGAGTCTGGAATCTTGAAGAAGAAAGAACATTGATGGAAAGGAATATGGCAGGTAGAGAAGAAAGAGGAAGAAAGTCACAGAGGTATAATTTCAAGATTGAGAGAAAATGAGAGATTATTTACTAACTAGCTCCCTGTTAGCAAGGAGAAATGGGATAGCAGATGCTTAGTACTAATAAAAACACTTAAATCTTTAGTTTGGAAGTTTTACTAAGTATTGATTTGAAAATGATCTTTGTTACTTTTCTAAGCTATATGTAGGGTAGCCATAAGATCAGTTTTTAAATATGTCATCTATTTCATGTCATTAGCTTGAATTCAAAGATTATACATTTTTTAATTATCTAGATTCAATTTTTTCTCTTAGGTAAAAAAAAACCAAAACATTAAAGCAGAGCTGAAACTAGGATTTCTGATGTTTGGGGTAAAGTCAGAGAATCACAAAATAAGACAGCTGAAACAGACTCAGCAGATACGTAGTCCAACTCATATGCAACAGAAATCTATATTGTAACATCTGACAAGTGGTTTTTGAATTTCTGTTTGAATACCTCCATTTTCGAGAAGAAGAGGTAGACTAACAGAGTGGTCCACCCAGTAAAGTGTGGTCATATTAGTAGGGCTATAATATGATCTCCTTGCCAAGATTTTAGTTATTATGCTTGTGGCACAGAAGATACTCCTACCCCTCCTCCCAATCCTGGGGAAGGTAGTAGGCATAGGATTTGGCAGAAGAGAAAGGAGTGGTAGTGCAGAGAGGATTAGGATCCTCAGTCAGTGGGCCCAAGATCTATCACTGTGTCACAGATAACCCTCTACTTTGTGCCCAGTATCCCTCCCTCTATACCCTGTTCTAACCAAGTAGCTTTTTATCTATGGACTTATCACCACCCTCTAAGGTTGTGCTTTCTCTTTAATCCGAGGTTCATTTTCTCTGTGGTCTTACAGTTTTTCTAACTTCAAGAGGATGGGAGCAGTCGGGGTTGCTCCCTATGGTTTTGACTTCCTTTCTAGATTAAGAGTAGAGCTAGAACTGTGAATTTTGGTACTGTATAAATTTAGTTGGGTTAAAAGAACCAAGAGGACAGTCTTCACTGGTTAATTAAAGTAGTGCTATGATAGCAGAAGGTTCATGCTTCATGGAGTCTCACTCAGTTTCCATAATACATAACATTAACCCTCATCCCAGGAGAAAGGCAGAAGTTTCAGGGTGGAAGAAAGTAGTGGCAGTGATAGCGGAAAAACTAAGGCAGAGTCCTAAGGAGCAGCACCACAAACATGAATGGCCAAGGACCATGGTCATGGAGACCATGGGTCAAATGTTCACAGTGGAGGGATACACTTTTTTTGGATGCTGGTGTTCTGGTATAAAGCTCCAATTCCTTTGCACTAATTATGGTTCTGAATTTAATTCATTTTTCTCCATATTCTAAATTTAGGTGATCCTACATTTTTGAAATGAGGGCTAGGTCTTAATTTAAGGTTTAAATACCTTGGTAAAATTCTATAATGTAGTCATTGGGAAAAATACCATTCCCCATCTTTAACGAGGAGTATAACAGAAGAACCAGCAATCTGCATTCTCCCTTTTGATGTTAAGTAGATTTAGGTGGGACAGAAGAGCACAACAGAGACCTCTGAGTAGCGAGGTCTCATCAGAGTCACACAGACCTACTATATCTTAAATAAAGAATTCAAACCATGATATATGCAGAGTCAATGATTCAATATAATCTAATACCTGTATTGTTCAATATGTGAAATCCCTCATGATAGATACAAAAGATATATGGATAGAACAAAAAAGTCTCTACCTTCAAGAATCTTACACTCTGCTAAAGGATGTATGTTAGGCACACAAATAGAAAATATGAGTTGATATATGCATAGGAAATATGCATATGATAGAGTATAAGTGGTTCATGCTACAAATATATAGAAGAGGGTCAAACAGAGTGGCTTACAAGATTAAGAAGAGAGAGATCACTTAACTGGAGGGCTCAAGGAAGATGGCACATGAACTAGACCTTGAAACAGCGGGAACATTTAACTTGGTAGAAGTGTTGGGGTAGACCTTTCCAGGAATGGGGAGTATTGGGCCTTAAAGGACATGGTTGCTGTCCTTTGTTCTCAGGGAGGATTAATGTGACATTAAAATAATAACATCTTATCTGAAAAAAAGGCAAGTAGACGTTGACTGAATTATAGAGTATAGAAAGGGGAGCTTCATGCAAATAAAGGCTGAAAAGAGTGACTGACATAAGATAATGGATGTTCTTGAATGCTTGAGTGAGGAATTTGTATTTTATTTGGTAAGTAATGAAGAAGATTTGAATGATTTTGAGCAAAGAGATGATGCTATTGTACCTATAAATGAAGAACATTTTACCTGCAAGGATGAACCAGAAAAGGGAAAGACTTGAGTCAGGCAGACTAGTTAGGCTATTATCTAGTCCAGGTGAAAGGTAACAATGACACATGACTAGTCAATAATAACATGATTTGTAATTGGGGGAAATTAGATAGCTATTATAGAACTGGAATACATCAGACTTGGCAACTAATTGGATATGATGAGTGAGAAAAAGGTTAGAATAAAACATGACTCTGAGTTTATGAGCCTGTGTGACTGGAAAGATGATTATACCAGCAACAGAAAAAGAGATGTTAGGAGGGGTTTTTTGCTTGTGTTTTGGTTGTTTTGATTATTTGTTTTTGAGGAGAAAATAATGAACTTGGTTTGGGTCATATCCATTTTGAGGTATTGGCAAGAAATCCAACTATAAATATTCTGTAGACATTTGCAAATAGCTTGTAATTTTAAATGAATATTCTGACATTAAAACTTTCTACTATGGAATGCAATCATGTTTTCTTTATATGCTTTAGCTATTTCTTGAACAGTAAAGATTTCAGACAAAAATAGAAATGGAAGAGTCATGGGAAACCCATTAAAATGGATTAGTCTTCAAGAATGTGTTTGCAGGGGTATCCTAAATCTCAAAGTCTACTCTGCTCTATTGAGTTGGAGAACACTTGGGTCATTAGCTTTTCTTGTTTACTCATTTTTCTGGACTATTTTTTGACTTTGGACTTTATGTCAGAGTTGAGTTCTGCCCACTCCTTGAGGCAGAGGAAGGAGATGTCTGGCCTTAGGTTTTGGCATTCATTGGCTTCCAATGCTTTTACAACTCAGTGGACAACTGTAAATTTTTGGTGCTTTCAGAATTGTGTGATGTGGGGAGCGATCTGTTTATTTTCCTTCTGGCCTATACTCCCCCTTGACTCTGACCATTCCTCTCTGCCCTGGAACTGCATAATGGGCAAAAAATTTGCCAAATGACATCTGATCCTGTGTCCACTGGTCCAGATATCTCTCTCCTTCTCTGACCAAATCGTCAGTTCCCTTAATGTCCTTGGTGCTTGACTGCACCTACTGCTGCCGCCCCATAGCCCATGCCCACTGCCTTTTCCCACCATGCTGCCCTGCATTACTGGTCATCCTCCACCTACATCTGAAGACCTCTCTGTCCTCCTCAGTTGCCTTGGGCTGGAAAAATGATTTACTCTTCACTTTTTATTAATTTTCCCACTCAAAATTGAGTTTGAAACTCTTTTTTAAAGTTGTTGTACATGGATTTCTCAAGTTTTGGAAAAATGTTGGTTTCATTCTGCCATGTTGATATCATGCCCCATTAGCCTTTTTCTAATCCTACAGGAATATCTATCTTACCATCTTTAGGCCTCAGCTTTTCAGTTCAATTTCTCTAGTTATTGGAAGGTGAAAGAAATGGCAGCCAAGTGGATCTAGAGTAGAGTAACAGAGGCATAGAGAAGTCTCATAGGCATCTCCAACTTGCCATGTCCAAAACAGAACTCATAATTTCTCTTCAACCTCACCCCAGACTCTACCCAGTCTTCTTAAACTTCCTATTTTTGTTAAAGGAAGTACAATTTTTTTCAATCACTGAAATTTTCAACTTTACATCCATCTTCAACTCTTTTCTCAACCTCACTCATAATATCTAATCCATTGTCAAGTCTTATTGATTTTACTTTCACATCTCCTGCATCTATCACTTTATTTCCTTTCAAATGGCCACCATTTTAATGCAGAGCCTCATTACCTCTTGCCTGTACTATTACAGTAGCCTTCTAACTGGTCTCTTTCTCAAACCTTGCCTTCTTCAATTCATCATACGTAATAAAACATAATTCTGACCGTATCACTCCCCTCTGCAAAAAGTTCTAATGATATTCTATTATCTCTGGAACAAAATGTATGGTTTTCCATTTAGCATTTATATCTCTTTATAATCTGACTCCTGACTACTTTTCCAGGATGATTGCACATTATTCCCTTTCACACAGTTCCATCCCACTTCTTATTCCTGCATATGAAATTCCATTTTCCATTTCTGTTCTCTGCATACAACTTATCCCCATGGCTGGGATGGTCTTCTTGATATCCACTTTTTAGAATCCCTAGATTCCTTCAGGGATCAGCTCCTTATATGTGGCCTATCTCAATTCCTCTCATATGCCATTGCTAATTTCTTCACATGAAAATTATTTTGTGTTTATTTTGTATATATTTTCATTTATTATTGATTTACATATTACTGCCACCCCCATCCCAAAAGAATTTTAGTTCATTGAAGGCAAAGACTGTTTTTGTTTTTTTCTTTCTATCCACAACAATTAATACAATGGTACATGTATAGTTAGCACTATTGAATAAATGAATATGGCTATATTCTTCAGAAATATCAAAATACTCATTTACTATCTTTCCATTTGTTATCTTTTTTAACAAGGAATGGCATTTATTCATTCCCAGTTTGAATTCTTCTTTGGAAATGAGGGCTAGGTTATAATTTAAGGTTTAAATATCTTCGTAAATACTTCCTCTCAGCCCCAAATTTCTTAGCCTCCAAATCTATGATGTTTATTTTGGGAAAATTGTAATTCCTTCTCTTCAGTGAGGATTAAAATGGAAGACCACCAATGTGCATGCTCCCTTTGGATGTTTAGTAGATATAGGTGACTCATGGTGGGATGGGATCACACAACAGAGACCTCTGAGTAGCAAGGTCTCATCAGATTCACAATTGTACCAATGATCTCCAATGTCAGATGCTTTCCACAGCCCCTAGCATCATCTTTAGCAGGTGATTTTTGTAGGAAGCGATTCCTGGAACTTTCTATCACTATTCCATGAATGTCCCAGAAGCACCTTTAATAATTCACAGCATTAGGCCAGTCATTTTCCATCTCTCTGGGCCTCAGTTTTCTCATCTATAACATGCAAGTTTTGGACTCAGTGATCTTTAAGGCCCCCTTCAGCTCTGAATCTTATGAGCGTGAAAGTGATGGGAGATTCTGATAGTGGCAAGCTCTAGCCTTGTTTCCCACCTCTTTGAATAGAGAATCAAGTTCAATAGTTGGATAGATCAACACCACTCTCACACTATTTCTAGTGGATATCTTAAAGTGATATACATGCTAAGGATTCTTATTCTGCATGTACTAGGATATGATATGGTTGTTTGGAGAAATGGTTCTTTTAGAAACAAATTCAAAACAGAGTTATGTTAACAAATATGTTTGTGTAAGTACAGAACCTGGATTGTAAAGAACAGAGCGTAGAAAATATTTTTGTAGGGGTGGGGGAGGTGCTTGAGGTTAAGTGACTTGCTCAGGGTCACACACTTAGTAAATGTCTGATTTGAACTCAGTTTTTCCTGACCCCAGGGCTGATGCTCTATCTCCCACACCCAGGTGGAGAGCCTGTGCCCTTGAGGCCACGTGTGGCCCTCTAAGTACTCAAATGTGGCCTTTGGACTGATTGCAAACTTCAGAGAGCAAATCCCCTTAATAAAAGGATTTATTTTGTAAAACTTGGACTCAGTCAGAAGGACCTAAAAGGTCACATGTGGCCTTGAGGTTGCAGGTTCACCACCCCAGGTGCACCAGTAGAGATAGAGAGGAGAGGACAAATGTGAAGATTTCTACTAAAATAGGATACTCAGGACTTGGAAATTATTATTTTCATTTACATTGTTGTACAACTTGTTTCCTTGGACCTACTTATTTTACTCTGAATCAGTTGATATATCTTTTCATACTTTTCTGAATTTTTCATATTCCTCACTTCCAATGACATAATAACATATCATTATATTCAAGTATAACAATGTATTTAATGGACATCTTTTTTTCCTCCAGTTCTTTGGTACTACAAAAGAAAGGTGCTGTTATGAATATTTTGGTGTGTATGGGCTCTTTTTTTCAATTATCAACCTGGGAAAGATTTTTTATAAAACTATCTATAGGTTTATATTAGAATTACGAAAATAAATGATTTTAAGAAATACCATTTTGTAATTTTAAAAGAAAAGGCCATAATGTTGGTTGGAGTCATGTTGAGTTTCTCTTGCTGGGAGGTCACTTTCATATTTTCATATTTTGCCTGTTGAAAATGTCCAAGGTCTGAGAAACATGTCTAATAGAATTGTTGACTTTACCCATCACATTGTACTCCTAAGATACTCTGCCCTTTCTGAACAGCAGGAGGGTTTTTTGTGTGTTTAAAAGTTGTGATTCACATAGAGGGCACACAGAGTATAGGCTGTAAGGTTCCCTTCCTTAGTTAACTTCCGAACATATAGCTCCTCTGGGACTTGTGAGTAGTTATTCAAATATTTTTTATCAATATATAGATGGATTTCATTTTTCAAAATCATGATGAGGAAGGTAAATGTAGATTGTGAAAGTATAGCTCATATTTTGGTTAGAATTGCCACAAAGGAATATCTATTTTTTTGTGGGATCCAGAGATGGTATTTCCTCTAGATATTTCATAAATTGAGTGATCTGCCACTTTAAAGCATATAGGTAGTGAGTATTGTAAAGGTAAAAATAAGTGGAAACAATTATACTTTTATGAAAAATGGAAAGTGTTATGCTGTGAGGTAGACGTTCATTTTTTTTAGGTGTGGATTTTCTGCAGTGGTTACAAGGGACAACTCAGGTCACAGATCCATTAAAGTATTATTGAAGCAAAAGTATCGATGCTAATTCTTTTAGTTTTACTTTGTATTATCAACCTGGACCTAACTTGGCAGTGTCTGTGAAATAAGACAAAAAAAAAATCCAAAAAAAGCAAACAACCCAGCCCAACGACAAAAACCCAACCAAAACCACTGACTAAAAATAGCAAAGTAGTCATCTGCATTTATGAAACCTCCACTAAAAATAATTTTAAATATATAATGAATACATTGGCCATCAATTTAATAAAGACATTTATTTAATTTGGACCAATTTCCTGCAATGCACTTAGCAGGCTTTAAAATCCATTTTGTTGGGACACCTCTGAGACCCCATGCTAGATAACAGGGACAGCTGGAAGCTGATTTCATAATTTCTATGTGCAACTGAGGTAGAATTAAAGTGCAAATGCAATTTTTGAAGTGCTTGACATGAGAGAAGCTATAAAATTGCTCTTTGCACTGACTTGTTTAATTTCTATATGAATGTTTTATACAATAGTCTTTTTACTGTTTTTTCAAGTTATGAGCAATTATATTTGATGAAAGGGCAATTATCACACATAGAAATTCAGCATTCTAAGATCTGCACAAAACCCATTATTGGGTGTTCATTTTTTTTTTATTCCAGCCTGGGAAAAAAAAAAATTTGTGGAGCTTTTTTTTAATTGTAAAAGTCCCAACTCCCCTGATTGCTGACAGCAAATTACAATATTCTTCCAAATGTAGGAATGCCCCCTGTACAACAAAATGCAGTATAGTTTTAGCCTCATTGATTAAATATTAATTTTACTCTAGTATTATGCTACCAATCCCTGGGGCTCTACTTCAAAAAGTTTTATTCATGATCCAAGGTAACAAATGACAAAGATACACAAAAAGCAGGTGTGGGCTCAAGCAAGGTTGTGGTATTGATTTATTACATGGCATCCTCAATGTTCTCTATTGGTTCCTGGACCCATAGAATTTTGCTCTGACTTGTTCCCCTCTCATTTAAAATTAAACGTACAACTATTGGCAGGTTTGAGGCTTGATATTCATCCCAGGCCTAATGGCTTACAGGTGGCAAAAAATCTCCACCAACAAGCAAACAAAATCCCCAAATCTATCTTTCTCATTGAGGTGCCAGAGAGAAAGTTATAGAAAAAGGACAAGGAAAGGGATATTAAAAAAAATTAAACCTGCATTTTCACCTGCCTTTCTTGCTTAAAAGCTCTCCTTTCTTCCCCTCTCTATTCCCACTTTCAATGTATGAAAGGGATTCCATTTTGAACTTTAATCCTTTTGTCTCTGTGGGTATTTACTCTTTGTATTCCTAATGTTGTTAAGCTCTGGCAACATGATCATGTCCTGGACGAACATACCAATGAAACATGTTGGACATATTCTATGGTTGACACAGACACATAGATCACTTCCATATATCATCCTTCCTAGAACTTAGGTGGAGCAAAATTAGAGTGCAGGCTATGAGTTTCTCTCTTTAATACAACTGCTGTGGGAACTGTGGGTGGCTACTCATTTTTTTATTAATGTGTTAGATGAATTCCATTTTTAAAAATCATAAGGAAGAAGACAAATATGGATCATGAAGTATAGTGCTTGATTTTGTTAGAATTACCATGAGGGACCATTTATTTTTTTTTGTAGGATCCAGAGATGATATTTTCTCTAGACATTTCATAAATTAAGCAATCTACCACTTTAAGGCACATAAGTGGTAAGTGTTGTAAAAGTAAAAATAAGCTCAAACCATTATACATAGATGAAAAATTAAAAGTTCTATACTATAATGGAGATACTCATTTCTCATGTGTGGATTATCTATGGTGGTTACAAGGGATACTTTGGAAACATACTAACTACGCATAGTCTATTCATCGAGTAGGTGGCCAAGTTCATTGCCATCTTGCATTCACTGTGCTTGGTTTCTGTAGTCTACCTTACTCTTAAATAAGCACAGACTAATAGGGTCTCTTTAAGAGGAACCCGTTCCCCACAAATGCACACAAAGACTAGACATTTGGCTCTGGGACTGTGTCCAGTGGCACAGAATTCCAGGATAACATACAGACTCATATAAACGGCTAGACAAGAAGTGATGTCCCAGTGCACTGTAGGTAGGGAAGATCTCAGGCTCCCTAGCTTGGTATCAATGGTAAATCTTCCAAATGCACAACTCTCTGTTACGTAATATTCTGTTACATGGTCTCTGTCTTTCTGTCGGCAATTCTAGCAATTGTCAGAACCCATAGATGGGTAGAGGGAGAACAGTGCATTAAAAAAGCAAAGGAAATAGGATATTAAGCATTTAAATCAGGTGGACTGATTATTGACAGTACCTATGCAAATCATTTGTCCAAACCTGATCTCCTGAATATTGCTGTCTAGAAATGCTTTCTACTTTCTAGATCTCCCTTGTTGGTAATCAGACTCATAAAATCACACAATTTGAGTGCTGAAAAGGACCTCATCATTCATCTTGTACAATTCATTTATAAAAGGAACACCCACTATAACTCATACAAAAACCAGTCAGTAAGGCTCTTCTTGAACATTTCCAAGAAGGAGGCAATGCACTACCTCTTGAAGTTATTCATTCTACTTCTAGACTGCCATAAATGCCAGAAGGTTTTAGTTCTTTACCCTGATATTAGGACTAAATGTCCCCCTTTTGAACTTCTACTCATTGCTCTTGGTGTTGTTCCAGACAAAACGAATCTCCCTCCTTTATGTGACAGCCCTGCAAATACATGGAGAGAGCTCTCATGTTGCCCCTGCATCTTCTTTTTCCTAGGTTAAATTTACTGAGATCATTTCACTGATTCTCATTTTCCATGGACTAAAGGATCCACTATTTCTGTTGTCCCCCTCTAGAAACTGTCCAGAGTGCTGTAGTTTATGCAACCGAACACTACACCAAAGTTACTGTTTAATGAGGGGAGAGTTCATTGGAACTATCACATTCCTATTCCTGAAAGCCGTGCCCTCTTAATACTGCCCAAGATAACATTAAGTGTATATGTATGTGTGTATGCACACACACACGCATGCTTATGTGTGTGTATTTACTGACAAATGATACTATTGACTCATATCGAGCTTGAAGTACACTAAACACCTCTCTCAGAATTTTTTTTTCAGAATAACTGCTATCTAACTATATATCCTCAATATTAAAATTGTGACATTGTTGGGGTTTTTTGTTATCTAAGTACAGGAATTAATCCTTACTGAATTTCATTTTATTAGCTTCTAGCCTTTTAAAATTCTTTTAGCTACTTACTCTGTCATCTGGTATATTATTAACCAACTCCCCCAAGCTTTGTGTCATTGGAAAATTTGATGAGCCTACCACTTAAGCCTTTATCCAAGGCAATGACCAAGACATTAAACAGAACAGCAAAGCACAGATGCCTAGGTTGGTTCACTTGAAACCTGCCCTATTAATATTAAATTATTAGCAACTACCCTGTGAGTCTGACCATCTATTCCATTCCAAATCCATCTGAGTGCCTTAGCATATAACCTATATCTGTCCATAGCCATGAGAATAGTATGAAATACTTTATCAGCTTTTCAAAATTCAGGTAAACAATATCCATAGTACTCAGTTACTAACTTACTAACCCTAGGAAATAGAATTAATGTGGCATGAGGTGTTGTTGATAAAACTGTATGGGCCACTGGTAACATGCACTCGAATTTCCTCCAATTTTTCTTACTCCGACCATTCTCCTTGCTCTTCTGCATTTTCCAAAGATGTCTGAACCTGTCGAATCACATTTTACAATAGTGTGAAGGAACTTCAGAGGCCACTATGTCAATCTGTACCTGGCAACATATCTTCTCTACAATACTCAGTTATAATATCCTCAGCAAATAACCATTCTGCTTCTACTTGAATATCTCCAATAAGGCTCAAGCCAAATCATCATGAGTTTTGACATCACCTGAGACTCTCCACAGCAAACTCACAGGCCCAACTGTACTAACACTATATACATAAGTGGAGGGTACTTGATTATCAACAGAGTTCACAAATTTCACCCTGCTCTTGTGTACTGTCCTAATAGACTTCTAACTCACATCTTTCCCTCCAGTGTCTCTTTATTCCAATCTATCCTTTCCTCATTTTTCTAAAGTATAGATTTGACTGTTGTCACCCTGATTCAGCTTTACCTATCATGCCACCTCATGTACACTCCTGGAGGGCATGGACCATTTATTGCCTTTTTTTGACTACCTGGTGCTTAATACAGTGCCTGGCACACTGTAAGCACTGAAATGCTTGTTGACTGATGGAGTGGATGGCTCCTTACCTACCTGATCCTCTCTAAGCTCCCTTCATTAACAGATTGACACATTTAATTTTTGTAGGTTTAAATTTCTTATTCTCTTACTTTAGTCAGGGAATTGGAAAAAAACAGCATGCCATGGTAAAAGGAAAAATTAAAAATATAGAGCAATAGGTTAATATTTAAGTTTGCTGATGTTATAGTTGTATTTTACCAATGGTTTTCTGGCTACAGAGTCAGCTATGTG
The DNA here is from genome assembly GCA_023548195.1 of Bettongia penicillata ogilbyi. Classification (NCBI taxonomy): domain Eukaryota; kingdom Metazoa; phylum Chordata; class Mammalia; order Diprotodontia; family Potoroidae; genus Bettongia; species Bettongia penicillata. Next base: position 8,587,157 of record JAJHZJ010000322.1, on the reverse strand, counting down.
GTGCAGTGGCAAAACTGTTGGACTTGGGGAGAGGAAGAACCAAGTTCAAATTTTGCCTCAAATATATATGAAATATGTAACTCTAGGCAAGTTATTTGACCTTTCTAAGACTCAGTTTCCCTATCTGTAAAATGAAGATAATAATAGTACCTACCTCACAGAATTGTTGCAAGGATCAAATGAGATAACAGAAATACAGAGCTTTGAAAACCATAAAACACTACATAAATATTAGCTATTATCATCATCTTTATTATTATTGCCAATAGGGGGCGGAGCCAAGATGGCGGAGTAGAAAGATGCACGTTTACGAGCTCCGAACCCACAACCCATAGAATTAAGGTAAAAAGAGATCCCCATAAATTCTGAATTATTATTGCCAATAAATATAATAACCAAAATGTGAATAAAAATATTAGACCATTATAGAAAGGTGGGGGAAATCATAAGTTCATAGGATTTGTAGCTTAAAGGGAGGTTAATAATTATATAGTTCAGTTCCCTTATTGTGTAGATGAAGAAATGGAAATTTAGAGAGAAAAAGTGACATGCCCAAGAAACACACCTATTAAAGGCAATTAGTAGCAGATCTATGATTAAAACCCAAAATGACTAATCCCCAAATCAATGTTCTTTCCACCATATCCTGATGCCTTTTGGCAGATGGACTTTGGGACCCTCAAATTACACCATTTGTGTGTTTAGTTACCCCCACACATAGATATAAAGTTGGTCTCTCATATATAAACATATAATAAAAAAGAACTTATATACCTTTGTATATAAGGCCAATGACAAATAATAGGATGCCTGTGGTCAAAAAATATTGGTTTTTTAAAATGTCATCTTGTAGTACATGAGGTGGAAATGAAACAATTTTTTTCTGTTATGAACTAGAATGCTGTTTTCACTTTTCCGCAGGTTTAATCTAGTATACTACTTTGTAGCTGCTACACTTGCCTAAAATACCAGCAAATGAAGCATGTGTAGATGAAATCCCCAAAAGAGTCCCTCCTAATACTTTTGCATTCACTTTTCTATGAGACTACTATGATAGGTAGATGAAAACTCAAGTTTCAACTGAAGTAAATATCTCAAAATTTCAACAGAACAAAATAAATGATGAAGCAAGATCTCTTTGACGGTTACGAAGGGATCGTTGGGTTCCAGTTCCAGGGGAAAATGCACCTTGGCAGTTAATGATAATCTCCATGAAAGTATGACACTTTGAAACCTGTTGAATTTGGTTGACTTGATGCTAAATGAGCTTACTGCTGTATTAGAGTCACGGAAGACAGCTCTAATTCACTTCTGGCTTTTCAAAAATCTCAAAACATTAGGGAGAAAAATGGATAGCTACAATGAGATATCTTCTTTTTCTACTTTTTCTTTTATGCTCTTGAATCATTTCATATCATTTTATTCAAGTGACATTGCCTAACTCATAGCCCTATGGGAGAACCAAATGGATGCTCCCATAGGGTTGTATAGGCTGAAAAACTCTTACACTGCCACCTCCAATTTGCTGTGCCAAGATCATTCCCTAGGGCAAGAATTCAGTGCAGGAACAGTCTATGCAAACCTTACAAGAGTCATGTCCTATTGTTCTTCATGCAGATTCTGAAAAACCCAAGATTCAGGGACATACACAATGGGAAAACAAAGCCTTGAGTCTGGGCTTTGTTTGAAGATTAAACTATTACTGTAAGCAGCCCATTGTTTCTTACATATATCCTAGATTTTTACTTCCTGTCATCTCTTGGAAGAACTACTAAGAAGAATTAGTCTCACCACACAGTAAATAAATGCTTTAATACCCTGTGTTATTGTTTAAACTAAGCTTTGTGAACACTTAAACCACAACAAATATATTGTCATATGACAGAGCAGTAAAATCACAGCCAGCAGTTACCGTTTGCATATTATTCTAGGGAGCTGCTAGTGAGCCATAGGGCTTTCATGTGGTTCTTTGGGGGGAAACTAATTTATGAAACAGGCTTTGTAAACATTTTTTTAAAATACAAAAGTAAAGGACCCCTCCCCCAATGCTTATCTTAAAATATTTTCTAAAGTATATTTTCCACATTCTCCTCTTACTCCCACCATATTCTCTGTCTTACTTGTCTCATCAGAAAACTAAGAAATCACTTTGAATTCAGAAAAAAGCAGAGCCGATGATCTGGGGAAGATCGCATCCATAGAGCATACCTGCTGGCAGGTACAACCAAGTTAAAAAAAAAAATAATAATAAAAAACTTTAAGTAATCACCTGGCCAGTCCTGAAGACTAGAGTAACAGAAGGCCATTCATCAGCAGATTGACTATGAGACTACACGCTCTTTCGGCCAGAGTAACAGCTAGGAGGCAGTAGACAGAATGCTGGGCCTGAAATCAGGAAGACTGATCTTGCTGAGTTCAAATCTGGCCTCAGACTAGCCATGTGACCCTGAACAAGTCACTTAATCCCGTTTACCTCAGTTTCCTAATCTGTAAAATGAGCTGGAAAAAGAAATGACAAACCACTCCAGTATCTTTGCCAAGAAAACTCCAAATTGAGTCAAGAAGAGTCAGACACAACTGAGAACGATGGAATAACGATTAAAAAACCACTTTATACCATCTACTGAGCTGTGAAGTACATTCTAATAAGCATTGATAGAGGGAGTGCCCATAAAGAGGAAATATTAAATCACTGAAAGGTAGAGAGAAATAGAGACCCCAGTCAAGCAGCCCAAGAGACTTTGCCCCGAAGATCCATTTTCTTTGCAAATTAACCTTGCTGTTTTGTGATAGGGGTAGATAGCTAGAATTCTCAAATGCTGTCTCAGAAACAATGCTTGTCATTGCTAATGCTATCATCATCTTCATCAAAGGGATCCTTTCTGAGTTTGTCTTTTAAGTTTATACCATTGATGAAAAGTCATACTTAGAAAACATCAGTGCAGTAAAATTATTTTTTTGAATGCTTCTGTTTTATTATTATCTTTAGCTTGGAACAGTCAAAGGGGAGTTGCACCTATCATCTGTCTATCTATCTATCTATCTATCTATCTATCTATCTATCTATCTATCTATCTATTATCATCATCATCTGTCTGTCTATCATCTGTCTATCTATCATCTATCTATGTATCTATCATCTATCTGTCTATCCATCTATAATCTGTCTGTTTCTGTCTGTCTATCTATCCATTTATCCATCTATCTGCTTATTTTTCACCACAAATGGCCTGAAAAGGTGCATGTTTTCTTTATCCAAGACATTATCCAGGACAATAGTGAAACGTGTGTTCTGTCAGTTGTGATCTGAGTACACACAGACCACCCTTAGCAATTATGTACCTATTTGAACTGATTATTTTTTGATAGCTCTGCAACAGTTGGCTTCACTCACTTTGACAGATCTGGCACTTTGCTTAACCTATAAACTAGTAGGGCAATGACACCATTGGCAAAATAATGAAATAAAATAAAAGAACTGCTGTAAACAAGATGAGTACATATTTTAAATTAGAAATTAGGGTAAATGAAGAATAGGATATTCATCATATTTATTATAGCAAAACATTTTCTAATTATTGCAGGTATCAAAGGAATTTCTAATAACCTATTTAATCAGATTATCAAATTTCTTACTTAAAACAAATTCCTAAAGCACTACAGAGTAATTCATACTCTCATAAAATGATAGAATTTTAGTTTGTAAGGTAAATTAGTCAATACTCTACCTAAGAAATTTTTAAAAATCCTCTTTACATACTTTAGGGGTGAACTTTAAGCCTTTTCCCAGAGACTTCAGGTGAGGAAGATTACACTGAATTTAGGTCATTACAAATTCCAGATCATATATATGACCAACATGATGGAACACTACACATTTTCTCAAATCCCCTTGACCTCTAGAATATCTCAAAAATTGTAATTATTCGTGAGATAAACTAATTTTAGTTGCTTCCTTGGTATCTGGACACCAAGGACTCTAATAAGAAAACAATCTGATGAACTTACAGCAGAGAAGTGTAATTCCTAATCCCCAAAGTGGTCAGCACTCTCTCAACACAATCAGACAGGTAAAAATTTCCTACATTAGGGAAATTGCCTCTCTATCACTTACAGTAATTATTCTTCCTAAGAATTAGACACAATGGAAAAATGGGGCCAGAGAGCGAGGGTGCAAGATCTGCAAAGTAATCATATGGACATTGTTTAAAGGGAACCCAAGTAAGTACCTTAGAAACTTTAATTCCATGAGGAATACAGAGACTAAAGAAGTAGTAATGGCCATAAATTAAAGAGTAAAGTTCTAGAATATAAAGAAAAGGAAGGTAAACAATGAAGAAAGTGAAAAGCATTTTTTTGATAAAAAGTACAAAATAAAATCTAATAAAACAATTTGAAAAGGAGGTCTTACTTGACTGTTTAATTGAGAAGAAAAAGGGGGAAAGAATAAAATAGTTAACCATAAAGGAGAAAAAGAAAAAAATTGTTAAAACTCCAAAATTAAAGAAAGAGGTACCAAACAGGAGTGGGAGTGATGCTTGAGAATGAGGGGAAGAGAGTCAGTGTAAATAGGATTGCCTTAAAGAAAATTAAATTGAAACAGCTGAAGAAATAAAAATATTGTCTTTACAGAGGGACAGAGAAAAACATAATAATAGAAAGAAATGAAGGAAAATACAAACCTAACTCTGATAACTTTAATGTGAATGGGTTAAACAATCCAATACAGTGGAAAAGAGCGGAAGATCAGCTAAGAAAACAAAACCTTTCAAACTGTTAAAAAAAAAAAAGGAAATATACAGAATAAGAATGAGGGACTGGAAAAAAGTGCTATGAATCAGATGAATAAAAACAAAGCAGGAGTAATAATCATGCTATAAAGAAAAGCAAAAACAAACATTTAAAAAATGAAAAAGGCTACTTTTTCTACTTACTACTCAAAGATACCATAGACAATAAACCAATAGCAATTCCAATAGCAATTTTCAACTTATATACTTCAAATAACAGCATCCAAATTCATAAATGAAAAAAAAAATTAACAGAACTATCAGAAGACACAGACAATTTATATACTAATGGCAGATTTCAATCTTCCTCTCTCCATTTTCTATAAGTCTAACAGAAATATAAACACAAGGGAACACTTGAAGTCGAATAAATTGATGAATAACATGGAGCTAAAAGACTTATGGCATTTCCTAAATAGAACTTGTAAATAATGTGTGTTTCTCGGTGCCACATTGAGCTAAAAGTAATTGACCATGTGCTATGACACAAAGATATTGTCAACAACTGTCAAAAGGTAAAAATAGTAAATACATACATTCCATAATTTGATGTAATAAGTAGAGTAACCAGTTAATGGAGCACACACAACAACAAAAATAAACTGACAAAAATTGATCTTAGTGAAATTTTAAATGATTAGTGAGTCAAAGAACAAATCATAAAAACAATCATTTATTATGATATAACATCATAATGACAAAAATATATCCCAAAATTTCTCAGATATTGCCAAAATAGTTATCAGGTGAAAAATTATATTCCCACAGAGATATTTCAACAAAATAGAAAAAAGAGAGGAATAATTGACTGAATAGGCATTTTAAAAATTAGAAAGTCAGCACATAAAAAGCTTAATATAAGCACAAAAAGAGATATTAAATGTTAATAGGACAGATAAACTGGAAACTAAAAATAACATACAGAAATGACAAATGAAAAGAAAAGCTTGTTTGAAAAGACTAACAAAAATGTTAAACCTCAGCCAATCTGATTAAAAGGAATAGGACAGAAAAAACAAATCAACAAAATAGTAAATAAGGAAAACTAGAAGAAATATAAAGAATTGTCGGAACTTATTCTTTTTGGTCATATGCTAACAAAACTGAGAACTCAAATGAAATACAGGGATACATTAAAAATATAACTAATCAAACTAACAGAAGATCAAATAGAGATCTTATACAATTTACTCTCAGAAAATGAAATAGAAATAGTTATAAAGGAGGTATAGGAGAATTAAAACTCATAGTCCTGGTGGATTCACAGAAGAAATCAATCAAACTCTAAAAAAAAAAAACAATGTCAATACTTCACAAATTATTCTCCAAAGGTGAGAAAGAAAACATTCTTTGATTCCTCTTATAAGATAAATATAGTCCTAATAACTAAACCAGGGAAAGATAAAACACAGATGGAAAACTATATAGGTCAGTGTCATTGATAAATATTGATTAAAATTTTTAAATAAAATCCCATCAAAAAAGAAAATAGTTTATCTATTTTTTTTGTAATGATAAAGTTGGATTTATACCAAGGATGTACAGATGTTTCAACATTAGGAAAACAATACACTTAATGAAATTAAAGGCAAAAAGAAAAATATTAAAAATAAGCCACAGCATTTTCTCAATAGATGTTGTAAAATCTTTTGAGTACTATACTCAGTTAATGCTAAAAAAAAACAAACCAAAAAACAAAACCTGCCAAGTTGTGCTATAAAGAGATCATTTTTATGTTATCAAAAGTATATTTCTAAAACCAAAAGCAGGAATCATATTTATTGGAGACACCTAGAACATTTCATAATAAATGCAGGAATAAAAAAACAAGGATGCCTACTCTTCCCTTTAATATTTGTTACATTTCTGGAAATATTTTCAATTGCTATAAGACAAGAGAAGAAACCTAAAAATATACATGTAAATAAAGAAGAAATAAAACTATCTCCATTGCCGATAATATTATGATGTAAAGGGATATGTTACAGAACTTGAGAAGTCAACAACAAAATTCCTTTACCAAAATAAAACATCTAGAATATGAAGGGAAATAATGAAAAGAGCTACTGAAGAAAGGAAAGGAGGACTTTCAGAACTCAAAGTATAATTTAAAACAAGAGTTAGCAAAATTTTCTGATGCTGATTGAAAAAGAAAGGGGTAGATAAATGGAACAGAGAAGACAAAGTAACAGAAGTAACAGAACTCAATAACTCAGTCTTTGATAAACCAGAAAACATAAAATGACCTAGTGAAAAAACAATTCCTCATTTGATTTAAAAAAAAGAAAACTTGGGAAAACTGAATAGCCGTTTGGCAAAAATTAATCTTAGAGTAACATCTCATAACATATTCCACAATACATTCTAAATAGATAGATGAACTTAATATTAAAGTTCATGCTACCAAAAAAATTATGAGAAGCAAATCATATGTATTTTGTAATTACACATGAAGGACACATTTTAATCAAAACAAAGGGTAGAAGCAATTATAGGAGATAAAGTGATTGACTTTTATTAAGTACCTACCATTTGCCCAGGTCTGTATTAAGTACAGAGCATACAAAAAGAAGCAAAATAAAGCCTTTACCCTCAAGGAGCTTTCAATGTGATGAGAGAGAGACAACATGTAAACAAATATCCACAAAGCAGACTATATATAGGATAAATAGGAAATGATTACCAGAGGGAAGGCACTAGGATTAAGAGAGGTTGAGAAAGGCTTCTTGGAAAAGGCAGTATTTTAGTTAAGACTTAAGGGAAAGTATACATTTTGATTATATGAAAGATAAAAGCTTTTGCACAAACAAAATTAATGTACCAAAGATAAGAAAGAAAGTAGTTAAATGGGGAAAAATCTTAGTGTCAAATTTCTTTGACAAGGATATGGCCATTCAAGATACTTATAAACTATTTACACACACACACACACACACACACACACACACACACACACACACACCCCATTCCCCAATAGACAAGTGGTCAAAAAAATGTGAAAAATAAAGTCATCAAAGAACTGATCAAGTGACAACAATTTGAAATAATACTCCAACTTACTAAAAATAGGAGAAAGACAAAATTATAATAATCTTGATGCTTCATGACATAAAACTGAGAAAACTGAGAAAGCTGACAAAAGATGGGAATAGTCAGTGCTGGTGAGAAGTTAGACACACTGGTGTTTTGTTGGTTGAGTTGTGAATCAGTACAACCATTTTACAAAGTGATTTAGAGTTATAATAAAGTGATTAAAATGTTTGTTTTACCCTTTGTCTGAGAGGTTAATATCCTAAACTAACCAATGATCAAAAAAGAAATACAAAACAGTTTTCTGCACTCAAGAAATTTAATTTAATTGAGAAGAAACCATGCAAACAGCTCTGCATAATGAAGATTATGTCATTAAATAGCATACACTTTCAAATGCAGTCTAAGATTATATTAAACTTTGTTGGCACATTGTTGACCCTTGTTGATCTTGCAAACCAATGCAACCTCCAGAACCTTTTTCAGATGAACTAACAAACATTTGACCATCCCTTCCCTGTAGGAAATTGATTTTTTGAATCCAAGTGTAAAATTTTACATTTATATTTTTTAAATTACATTTCATTGTATTTGGCTCAATGATGTGGTCTATAGAGATTTTAAAAAATTCTATGTGCCAGCTATTCCTTTCAGCTTTGAGTCATCTGAAAATTTGATAAGCATGCCATGAATGTCAGCATTTCATCATTTCACAGTGAATTTATAATGGCAGCTAGAGACAAGGCTAAGAGTTTATTGAGTGTGTTTTGATTTCCAGAGAGACATAAAATAATGATATCTCCAATGTATTGTCTTATGGTTTATTTTTACTTTTCCTGAGTAGGCTAATACATATTTTTGAAGCAAGATCAGAAGACATAACAATACCTTGCTTTATTAATAGCAACTTGGTCTCCTAGACACTTAAAGATAGACTCAACAGTGACTAGAAGGGAGCAAAACTTCCTGAAGCACCTTCGGTTTTAATTTAGAAGTGCTTTTGTGTATGACTTCTCAGAAGGTTTCCTAATTGGTAGGGAAGGAATAAGTGACATGTACTCCCTCCTCTCTTTGAAGACTCCATCCTTCCATCAAGCTGTCTCTAGCCTCTCCTGTCCCCCCTCCCATCCCTGACATTATTTGGTTGACTTTAGATCCATTATAATCATTTAAAAGAGAACAGAGTGTAGTTCAGACCTTTTGGTTATTCTTTCCATTAAGCTTTGTAGGCTAAGCATGGAGCTGTAACGAGTATTTTATCATTGTATAAAGATACTTAATTAAAGTCTGAAAAAGATTCCAATGAGGTAGCACAAATAGTCTGCCTGATCATTAATAATTTAACAGTTTGTAAGACATTAAAACATAATGTATTCATTATTTTCCTCAGGTCTGGTGAGAGCATTACGTAATGGTATGTATTTTATAATCTGCATCCTCTCTTGCTTTAGCTGTGCTCTCGTTGTCTAGGATAATAACACCTAAAAGAAGATACTTACCCTTTTTTGGCAGATGTAAGATAGTGACATCCAGCAAACAGCACAGTTGTTTCTTAATTAAATGTGGTAACCAGTCTAATTCAGTGTCCTTTCATCCATCATTTATCTTCACTCTGAGTGCTCCTGGTATTATTTCTTATGCTAATTGCTCACTGCACTGCTCCCCAAATACATAGCTGCATAAATATTCCCTAAGCAGGAAGGTTGGCCCATCCGGTAGCTTGAAGTTCCAATGTAGAACAGTTTCATGTAAAAATAAGATAAAAGGCCAACATTTTCTCAGCCAGACATAGCATAATTTGCTGATTTTTCATAAGCTTAACAGGCTTTCGGTGAAGGTAAATGGTACGTACATGGTTTATCCCACCCTGGATCCTGCTGTAGGAAATATGTTATGAGAAGTAGCAAATAGAAAATCGACATCGTAGTCAGGAAGACCTAAGCTCCACTCCTTTTTTCTGACACTTACCGACTGGGTGACTATATATTATAGAGGAGTTCCCCTCTTGGAGCAGTGGGAGTCAGTCACACTGGTGAAATCACACATCTACAGGACCCAAAGAAAGTAAATTCGTTCATTTCTGTTTGATTATGTAGTAAGAAGTTAGCATCATTTACCCTGTAATCACATTCAGGGCTTTGTATGTTGGGGTTCTCTATGACAAAGGAAGAGACATGTTCCCTTATCCAAAGAAACTTCTGTTGGGAAGGTTAAGAAAACACATCGAAAGTGAGAATGCAGAAAGCACAAGCTCAGAAGCATAGACATGGGGATTACTGGAAACACTGGAGTGGAGTCAGCTCCAATCAGAGTGGCGTGGCTTTATAATGTAGGTTAACCTTTAGTAGTGAGTGACAGAATAGAAAGGGACCATTTTACAGATAATAGTAGCGACAACAGCAACAGTAGCTGCAATAATGACAGCTAACATTTGTGACTACTCTGCATCAGGTTCTCTACAACTGTTGTCTCATAGCGTCCTTATAACCCTGAGAGGTAGGTGTTCTTATTATACTGGTTTTATAGATGAGAAAACTGAAGCAAACAGAGCTTAAGTGACTTTCTCAGTATCTTAGGAAAGCTTTAACGTGGTCTTCCTGGCTCCAAACCCAACAATATTCATTGTCTCACCTAGCAACCCCTGACTAGGCTTTTGGTTTCAACCCATACCCTTCAAGTGCAAACACAGTAACGTAGTGACACAGTATACAACATAGTACCAACTTGTGGGAATTACATGATACGTACCATATTTTCTGCCTCTTTTATTGTCCCTTTGGTGGAAATGCTAATGAATGGGAAACAGGCCAAGTGGTAGACAGGAAACAAGAGGAATAATGAAAATGGTGATGGATTTTTAGTCAAAAGATTTGAGTTTGAATTCTGGCTCTGCAGAGGAATCAAGGTAAGGAAGGTAAAGGGATTATTTCCAATTCATCCTGAATACAGGATGTGTGACTTTAGGCAGGTCACATAACCTCTTTAGACCTAAGTGTCTTTGTCTGTAAAATTACTCGTTGCCCTGAATTACCTCTAAAGCCCTTCCAGTTCAAATGTATGATCCTATGAATTTATTTTCAAAAAGACACAGTTCAACTTTTGATTTTCTATCTTGGTTTTCCTTCTGTAGAAATTTCATTTTCACACTGTTCCCTCTCTCTAGAGGTAGCTAAGTGGTGCAGCGAATAGAGTGGATGGAGCCTTGAGTCAGGAAAAACTGAGTTCAAATCCAGCCTCAGATATTTACTAACTGTATGAACCTGGACAAGCCATAACCTCTGCCTCAGTTTTTCCAGCTATAAAATGGATATAACAATAGTACTTGCCACCCAGGGTTGTTATGAGGATCAATTTTATATCTTTCCTGGCACATATAACAATGACTCAGTAAATGCATATTTACTGTAGGGGGAGTGGACAATGGGTTCATCTCAATAATTTTATAGATGAGGAAATTTGGTCCCAAAGAGGTTAGTGACTTGTCCAAGATAGTACATGGACGATCCAGTATTGAAAATTCATTCCTTTGACTGCACTAGACTACTGACACCTCCTCTTTTTGACCTCTTGGCTGTTCCCTCATTCATTTGCACTTCCACCAGAGGGAAGATAAGGGAATTATTTCCAATTCATTCTATATACAGCTTGTCTACACGTAGTTGTTTGCATGCTGTCTCTCCCCCTAGATCCTTGAGAGCAGGATCTGTCTTTTGTCTTTCTTTATATCTTTGTACACTTAGTATAATGCTTGGCACATATTAGGTGCTTAATAAGTGCTTACTGACTGAATAAAATATAATGTGTACCAAATCATTTTTACAAGTTGTTGCCCAGATTGGCAGAGGGTATATTTTAGCATCTCAGACCAAACAAAGCTTGGGTATCAAAGAAAAGTAGAGCTAAGTTATATAGTTTTATTTTTTAGAATTTCAGAATGGAACAGATGGAGTCTAATGACTTTATGAGAAACCAAGAAATCACCAAACAAAACCAAAAGAATGATAAAATGGAAGAGAATGTGAAATATCTCATGGGAAAAACAACTGACCTGGAAAATAGATCAAGGAGAGACAACTTAAAAATTATGGGACTACCTGAAAGCCATGATCAAAAAAAGAGCCTAGACATCGTCTTGCATGAAATTATCAAGGAAAACTGCCCTGACATTCTAGAACCAGAGGGCAAAATAAGTATTGAAAGAATCCATCGATCACCACCTGAAAGAGATCCAAAAAGAGAAACTCCTAGGAACATTGTGGCCAAATTCCAGAACTCCCAGCTCAAGGAAAAAATCTTGCAAGCAGCTAGAAAGAAACAATTCCAGTACTGTGGAAATACAATCAGGATAACCCAAGATCTAGCAGCTTCTACATTAAGGGATCGAAGGGCGTGGAATAGGATATTCCAGAAGGCAAAGGAACTAGGACTCAAACCAAGAATCACCTACCCAGCTAAACTGAGTATAATACTTCAAGGGAAAATATGGTCTTTCAATGAAACAGAGGACTTTCAATCATTCTTAATGAAAAGACCAGAGCTGAAAAGAAAATTTGACTTTCAAACACAAGAATGAGAGGAAGCATGCAAAAGTAAACAGCAAGGAGAAGTATTAAGGGACTTACCAGAAATGAACTGTTTGCATTCATACAGGGAAGGACAATATTTCTAACTCTTAAAACTTTTCAATATCTGGGTGGTTGGTGAGACCACACATACACATGTACACGCATGCACACACATACACACATGCATTCAAATGCAGAGACAGAGAGCACAGATTGAACTGAATAGGATGGGACCATACCTTAAAAGAAATTAAGGTAAATGGTGAGAGAGAAATGTAGTGAGAGGAAAGAGGGGGAAATGGAAGGGGGTAACTATATGTCATTTAAGAGGCAAGTAGGAGATGTTTTTAGTGGAGGGAAAAAGAGGAGAGCTGAGGGAAAAAACAAACAAACAAACAAACAAAAGTTTACCCTCATCACATTTGACTAAACGAAGGAGTGAAATGCACACTCATTTTGGTATGAAAACCTATCTTACAGTATAAGAAAGCGGGGGAGAAGGAGATATTGGGGGGGGATGATGGAAGGGAGGGCAAAGGGAGGAGGAAGTAATTGAAAGTCAACACTTGGGGAGGGACAGGATCAAAGGACAGAAGAGAAACAATGAGGGGCAGGTTAGGAGGGATGGCAATTCAGTTAGTCTTACACAACACGACTATCAGGAAAGTCATTTGCAAAGCTACACAGATATGGCCTATAATGAATTGCCTGCCGTACCAAAGGGAATGGGTGGGGAGGGAGGGATGGGGAGAATTTGGAACTCAAAGTTTTAGGAACAATTGTTTAGTATTGTTGTTGCAACTAGGAAAGAAGACATACAGTTAATGAGGAATAGAAAGTCATCTGGCCCTACAGGAGAAAAGAGAAGATAGAGGCAAGGGAAGGGAGGGATGACAGAAGAGAGGACAGATTGGAGATAGGGAAAATTAGATTGCCTGGGGTATTGGGGTGGGGGAAGGGGAGAAAAGGGGCAAAAATTTGGAACCCAAAAATTTGTGAAAATGTATGTAAAAAGCTAAATAAATAAATAAATAAATAAAATAAAATAAAAAAAAAAAAAGAATTTCCTCCAATCCAGCAAGGATATCAACTAAATTTACATAGAATCATTTATATACTGTACTGTCTATTGTTCCTGTAGGAAAGTGCAGTAGTTGCTGAAAATACCAGAGTCCACAAGACAAATGTCATTAGGTCAGGAGAAAGTATCTTTCAGGTCAAATTATTGGGAAAAATTAAGTAGAAAATATATGTATATATTCTCTCAAAGAGACTAGCCTTCTTGCTCTTCCGTGCACAAAGCCCTCCATACTGGGCTTTTTCACTGACTCTCTCCCATTCCTGGACTTTTCTCTTTCTTACCTCCACCTCTTGTGTTTTTTGACTTCAAGACTCAGCCCGTACTGGACCTTCTCCAAGAGGACTTTTCTACGTATTCCCACTGCTAGTGCCTTCCCTCTTAGAGGATCTTCTACTAACTCTCTATATATGTTGCATACATACTTGTTTAAATGTGAGCTCCTTGAAGTCAAGGATAGTGGTTTTTTTTACAATCCTTTATTATTTTTATAACATAAATAATAACAATAATATTAATATGATGAATGGATAGACTCACTTTTTCAGCAAAAAGTTTCTTAAAACATGAAGTCATTGATGGCATTGTACTGATAGCTCTCTCTCAACCACTAAACAAGAAATCTATTTTTGTCTTTATACTCAAAGTAGCAGAATATCCCTTTCCTTTTTTTGTTATTTTTTTTCCAATGTATTTGTTTTTAGATTTCAACATTCACTTCCATAAGTTTTAAATTTTCTCCCCTTTCTCCCGAAAATGGCATGCAATTTGATATGGTTCTATACATACATTCCTATCAAACATTTTCACATGAGTCATGTTACATAGAAGAATTATAATGAAGTAAAGAAACTATGAGAGAGAAAACAAAACAAAACAAAGAAAATAGTCTGCTTTGCTCTGCATTTCAACTCCATAGTCCTTTATCTGGATGTAGATCGCATCTTTTATCATGAGTTTTTTGAAATTGTTTTAGGTTCTTGCATTGCTGAGAAGGGCTAAGTCTATCAAAATTAGTCTGCACATTGTGGCTGTTTCTCTGAATAATTTTCTCCTACTTCTGCTCACTTTACTCAATGTCAGTTCATGTAAGTCCTTCCAGGATTTTTGGAAGTTGACGCCTGTTCATCATTTCTTATAGCAAAATAGCATTCCATTAGGGATAGTGTTTTTGTCTCTCTTTGCATCTTTAGCACTTAGGATGGTACGTTCTAAATAAATGCTTGTTGGCCGATTAAAAAAGACTCCTATATGCAAAATTATATATAACTCTCTTCATTGTTTTGAACACTGGAAATAGTCTTTATTGAGAAAAGGCTAGACAGTTATGATATTAACGTAATTGAATACAATTTTATCATCACCAAATGATGAAATGGACAGTTTCAGAGAAAACTGGGAAGAGCTATTGAACCAATGAAAAACAGAGTAAGCAGGACATAGAGAACAATTTACACAATGTCAACAACATTATAAAAACAATCTTGAAATCTTCAACTGGAATTCCAGGCAATTGAAGATGAATCATTCTCCCCACCTCCTGAAAGAGAGGCAATGTGCTTCAAATTCAAGTGAGGCATGCATTTATGGACATGCCCATTGAGGAAATTTATTTGCTTCACTTGATAAAGGGTATTTATTGCTAGTAATTTATTTTTTCTTTTCTTGTTAAATTAGGCATAGGAGTTGAGAGTGAGAGAGAATAAATGCTTGTTCATTTAAAGCACATGTTTATATATATGTACATATACATATGTATATACATACATTTGTACACACATGCATATACATACAAAAATTTTATATCTATATTATATATTTATTTATATTATTATCTATTTAGATAGATAGAAATTCAGAACATGGAATGACCTTATAATAGAAAACTTCTGACCTTTATAATGTTTTGTCCAGCCTAGAGACACCTCACAACACAGACTATTAGAACTGAAAGGGATCGTGGAATATAGGATGTGACAATTAGGAGAAATTTTGGACAATAGCAGAACTTGAAGGAATCTTAGAACATGGAATATGAAAACCAGAAGTAATTCTGGATGATAGAATTTAAGAGATGGAAGGAACTTACTTAGAACATGGAATGTCAGTATAGTAGTATTCTAAACACTCTTTCTTTTTTTCTTTTTTTTTAAATTGAACTTAGAAATTATTAAAAAACTCTTGCAACTGACAGTACAGAATTCCAGACTTGGAAATGACCTTGGAGATACTCTAAGTCAATTTCTTCATATTGAAAATGGAGACATGGAAACCCTGAAAAATGAAATTAATTAAATCAGGATTCCATAGAAAGTGAGAAACCTGGGCTTGGCTCCAGACCTCCATGATTTTAATGATTTTATGATATTTAATTTAATGATTAATGATTTGAAGGCCTCTTCTCCACTACCCATGAAGGTCATGCCACCCAGGTTCTTTTTCCTTGGAGAGAAAGAACTAAAAACCTTCCTTTTCCTTGGCTATGAGTTGGTGGTTGCAGTGGGGTAGAGTGCACGCCAAATTTATGATGAATTGACAAATTGTAATTGGACCAGAGGTCAGATAATATAGGAATAATCTTCTTTTATGTAGTGGGTGGGCACTGGTCACATCTAAATGAGCGAAGACATCATGAGTTCTCTTTCTCTCTAGTTTATTCTGCCCACATCCCCAAGTAAAATTCTGGCAAAGTGTATAAGACAAAACATAAGCATGGTTCATATCTAAGGTATCCCCAGAAATAGTACCAAGGTGCCCTCTAGAAAAGGTACTCATAGTATGTATTGGTTATTAGGTATAGAATAGCTGTTTTTCAGCTTCACTACAGGAAATACTTAAGATGGAAAGAAACATTTGTTCATAAAGAAATGCTGAAACTATTAAACCTCTAAAATAGCACATTAGACTTATTTTCTCTCCTCCAAAAGTCAGAACATTTAATGGGAGTGCTGAAATGTGTTGCGCACATTCCTCTTAGACCTGCATTGTCTCAAACAAATGACAGGGTCCAGATCTTCTGGACAGTGAGGAATTCTCTTGGACTTAGCCCTTCACTTCAGAAACTTTTAATAATGATAATCTTCTCTGAAAAGTTGCATTGTGAATGACACTTTCTTTTCTCTGGTCCACTCATGCCCAAATCTCAACCCATTAGTGAGCCACCAAGGTTGGAAATATGAATTTCTCAGTATCTCTGTGCTCAAGGAGTGGAACAGAAAAACAGAAACAATAAGAATCTAATATTGCTTCCTCACCTAGACAACCACATGAACCTGCTTCTGGGTACTCATACCCGCCATTCATTGCCACTGGATGGGGAGAAGGGAGGGAAATTTCCTCTTCCCATCTTGTTGGAAAATCAAGGGGGAAAGAGTTTCCAGAGGAGAAGGATCTCAAAGAAGACCCATCATCATATCTACCCTTCTTCACATTATACATCTCTGCTTATAGATTGCAAAGGAAGGAAGTTTCTCAATAAGAACCATCCACATGATGCTCAGTGACTAATTACATTTGAAACAACTCCTTAATCCTCCTACCCCTCAACTCTCCTTTTATTGGGATTTATAAACACATACCAGGAATTAGAGCATACAAGCTTCTTCAAGGAAGTAGAGCTCATGCCCTTCAGCTAAAGGGTTGGTGCCCCAGTTCAGCTAGTCTGGGCTTCTTCTGATCCCTGTCCCACTATTAGCATAAAGTAGAAAATACCTAATTATTAAAAATAATTTGTGTTCCTAACACAACTCATTAGCCCTTTCCCTTGACTACAGACAGCAGTGATGGTACAGAGAATTCAGTACTGATTGGGAATGAAGAGCGCCATCTACTGCAATACCAATTAACTCATGTGTGAGCTATGTGCAGATTTGATTTATCACAAAGGGGGCCATGTTAGTGTCTTGAATCATGAGGCAAGGGGAAGACACTGATGAAATATAAAAGAAGAGTAACCAGAATGTGGTCAGTCAAAACTGTGCACTGACAAACAGCGTTATACAAAAGGAATTCTGAGATAATTTTCTTACTCCTATTTTGAAGAAGTGACATTTTATTAACGTGTATTTAACGATGAATATTAATAGCAATTGTTTAGAGGGAAAAAATATAGCTCAAAGTGACAAAATATACCACAGTGCCCTGGGAATAAAATAAAGATGAGCTATTGTATGGAGGCAGAAATCCTCTTGTCTGACTGCCAGGCTAGCCAATGGATACAGTACATGAATCCGTAATGGACACTGGACCAAGCCGAATGGTTAGAGATCAGCAGCCACATTCATTGTGCAGTAAATGTCTCTCACCCCTTTGCCACTTTTTCCAGGTCTCCATATGCTAGATCACAAACTACAGATTTAGCCATTTGCCCACAGGCATCTGAACCTGTGAAAAGCCTCGCTGAAGCAATGCCTATTGTTCATTGACAACTTGTCAATTTACTTCCAGGCAAAATAACTCATAAACATGGTAAGTAAAGGAGATAAAACAAGTATTCTTTCACACTTTGCAACTTTACTGCAAAAATGCCTTATTTTCCATAAATGTGTGAAATCTCCCCTCAGAATTGTGACTGTGCATTGAACTCGAAAACTGTTTGGAAACAGCACAAGCATCTCACAATTTCTGTCTATAATAAGATGAATGTTAAATATTAAACATGCATTAAAAGTGATAAAAATAAAAGATTTTCAAAGGTTCACTAGCATCACCATATTTCTCTCCGATTCCCTGAGTTAATAAAAGTTAAGTTTAGAAATACTCTCCAAAAGACAAATGTTTGAATACTACCTTTTAAATATGACATTTTATGTATTTATATTAGCTATTATCTAAACCCTTTTGTCAGCGTAGATAAAAAAGAAAAAGCCCAACACCTATGTAGTAAACCATGCAATTTGCATTATATTCAGGAGCCTATGGTATGTGGGAGTTCTAGAATGTGTTTCTATTGAAATGAAGCCGCTTTTATTTCAGATATTTATAAACATTCCATTTTAATGTGCTGTTTAAATACTGAAAGCTAATTGTGAATTCTTTTAGGTAAAATATTTTAAGTGGATAATAATTTTGAAATATATTAGTCTCTAAGGCAAAACATTCTGTTTATGGTGCAGTTATTTATATAGCTCTACTTTCTAATGAACCTGTGCTCCCCAGCTTCCATTCCCTGGTAATGAGTTTGATTTTAAGTTTCCTGTTTCCTGTAGTGGCATAACAAATATATAATAGGTCTCCCACTCACTTTCCCTCTGTGGTTCCCTGGATGAATTGCTTCTTGTCAGAAAGACTCAGCAAATTTCCCACCATTGGACTGACTGTCTCTTCCAAATATGAAGGACAATACGAACGGGATTGGTAGGTGTGGATAGATTCCCATCTGTACCATTGTAGGAAATATCTGTGTCCATGAAATCACAGATCTGTCAGAATATTAGTTCCCAAATTTAAGACAGCTACATAGTTTCAAAACCAAATTGTGACCTCATTCTGATGAAGGACTGTCAATCTTGTTACAGATATACTTTCTTTTCTTGAAATATGACTAAACAGGGGCTGTTAGAGCACCAGCCCTGGAGTCAGGAGGACTTCAGTTCAAATGCAGCTGCAGACACTTGACACTTACTAGCTGTGTGACCTTGGGCAAGTCACTTAACCCCCAACTGCCTTGCCTTTCCCCTTCCAAAAAAAATATATGATTAAACATCCAGATTTGGGTTTGTTCTAGGTAAGGCTTGATTCAGGCCAAGCTCATGATTTAGGCTTGAGATTAGAGTGCATTGAAATTCTCACAAACCATAAAACACAATAGAATCAACTTTCCTCATAATAAGATGTACAAAGAATATGATGACTAAAAATGGCTGCTGCCTCCCTCTATCTCCACAATGGCCAGGGTATCAACACTGAGTTGAAACATGTTAGACCTCAGAAACACCAAGTCTGCATAGGCTGTGCTTTGTATGTCCTTAGTTCTCTGGATCAACAAAATCCCAAGGACATTCTCCTCACTTCCTTAAAGGGAAATTACCTCAGCCTACCATGTCATGCTATTTGGTGGCAATGTCCCTCAGTCCTCTAGGGGACTTTCCATCATTTAAATGGCAGTAAAGCTTTTACTAAATGACTTTGACCTTAGGAAGAGGTCTAGGATAAGCAGTTCTGGAGAAATAACAATAAAAATAATAAAAGGATTAAAAATAGCAAATAATACCAAAAAAGTCTTCTCTGAGAGTACACTCCATGCAGTGGGGAATTAGAGGGGCAGTTCATAATATGACTCAATGCCAGGTAATGATGATGAAAGGGAGTAGCGCCAGAAACATTAGGGCCACAGAATATAAAACAATGAGGCTACCTCTGACAGACAAATGACCCCATCATGGGCCAGAGTCATCTGTAGTAAGAGTTTATAAGACTCACATGCATCTAATAATGATGTCTAAGGTGATATCAAGACTTAGCTCATATCACCATCCATTCAGCATTCCCTTTCCCCCTGGGAATCCCATCAAGGGAAAGTACCAAAATCTTTGTTTCTTTAGAGGCACCTTAAGGGCACTCCTTCCTCCTCACCTTCTCTAAGAGACTTTGAATTGCCATCACACCAGCTCAAGGATCTTCCAGGTAAATCATTCATCATGATTATGAAAGACAATTCAATCTTCCCATTCTCATTAAAAAGCCAAGCACCTTCTGGTAATTCCACCTCTTTCCCCTAAACTCTATCTAAAAGGAGGTTGTTCAAACTATCCGAGGAGAAAGGAAACAGGACAATTAAGGCACACTTGAACCGTTTCCTCAGGATCTCTTAAACATTCTGAGAAGGCAAAAACCTCAAGTCCTGCTCCATGCAGGACATAGAACAAGAGCTAAAAGTAGTCTATTCTTTTTAGACAAATCTTTGTAGAAACCAGATCCAAGAATCTGTTTTACTGAAAACTCTCACCCTTCCTAGTCCCCTAAGAGAATACTGATTCATCAGAGATGAAGCTTCCAAGGGTTGGCACCCTCAACCCTGACAACTAGGACTATGACGATAAAATTACTATTCCAAAAGTCTGTTCCAATGTTCAGCAGTACTATCTGCCTGAAGATAATAAAAGAGACAGAAAATCCAGAGAATGCAATGATTGCAGGTCCTGTCTTGAACCTGGCATGCATTAAACAAGGGCTCTAACTGAAGGCAATGGTGCAGAGGGGTCCATAAGGAAGAAGATATTCTATAAGAAGAGCTTTGAGGTTCATTACTGTAGTGGTTGACTTAATTAGCACTTTAATGCCATATCCTTAACAGCTATCACTTACATTAAGGGAAAAGTTTTCTCCCTGAGATGGAAGAAAATGGTAAATTTAAACAATTTGCCTCTAAGGAGCAGAATGTGGATTATGCCATACTGAAGTTTCTTAATGAAAGACATCATATAGTTTCATGCCCACCACAACATAGTATCATTGCTCCCATGTCCTAGTGGATAATGGTCTTAGTTCCTAATCACTACCCTTCTCCTACGAGCATAAACTTGCTTACTTAGTTGGACAGAGTACATAGAATAACTTTTATGGGTACTAACTTGCCCCACAAACAAAATTCCTCTATAAGTTCTAACTCAAAGGAAAGAACCTTTGGTTGCCCACCTTCACAGCCTTGGACCATTCAGTCATACTCATAGGTATGCCCAGGAACAGGTAGAGAGTAAGGGGCTGCAAAGCTCTCTCACAAATTAGCAATGCTGCTCACAGCTTGTACCCCTGGAAGAGTTTGCAAGGGACCTTTCCCTCATTAGTTAATAAACATTTATTGTTAGCCAATCAAAAATCATTTATGAAGCATTTACTTTGCTTTAGGCACTGTGTTAAACACTGAAAACACAAAGAAATACAAAAACACCACCCTGCCCTCAAAAAGCAGACTTTCTAATAGTAAAGGCAGTATACAAAAAATTGTAATACAAGATGGAGGGATAGATAATATCCATTATAAAATGGTGAGGTAGATCTCTAAGTGAGATATATGGATACATGACATATGTAGATCTATATATGTCTGTCTCTCAACATTTTATAGTATATTCCATCTATATACACCTTTTATGATGTTACTATATAGCTACAGTAGTATATGTTATAAAATGGTGAGATATATAAGGCATGTATAACTAGATAAAATTGAGATATAGAACTATATAGAGAGCTATGTATATGTGCATGCGTGTATGCATATGCATGTGTAGAATTGTTCAGTCATTTCAGTTGTATCTGACTCTTTGTGACCCTATTTGGGGTTTTCTTGGCAAAGATACTAGAATGGCTGTTGCTTCCCTGTCCAGTTCATTTTATAGATGAGGAAACAGGCAAACAAGGTTAACTGACTTTCCCAGGGTCAACTAGTAAACATCTGAGGCTGGGTTTGAACTCAGGTCTTCCTTACTCCAGACCTGGTGATTTATCCACTATTCTACCCAGCTGCTTTATATGTATATATACATACACAGAGAGAAGCATACATACATGCTCATATAAACACATACATAAACACATATACATATATATATATGAGAAACAGCTATAGGGACCTCTCACCATTTATATTATATATTATCTCTATAAACATCCTATATGCATGTTTGAATATATGCAAATGCATATACAAATATATAATAAATCTATAAAACACATGCACATGTATGTGTAAATACTCTGCATATATATAACATACATATTATTTTATACATGCATGCATATATATTTTACCATTTTATAGTATATACTATATTATTTCTATCTCTAACTATAATCTAATCTGTCTCTATCTCTGTATCTGTAGTACCCACATGTGTGTCTATGTCTATATGTATATCAATATCCATACTAACATAAATATGTCATCCTAGAAGGGAGGTGCTAGCAGTTGAGGAAGAGTCTAGGAAAGAGCTCCCGTAGAGAGCGGAATCTGAACTGAGTCTAGAAGAAAACCAAGAAGCCAATGAAACCAGGAGACTGAGAAAAGGAAGGCTTGCAGGAAAGCTAGTGGAAAGGCATGGATATGGAAGGCAGTATCACAAGGCAAGGCAAGTGTATCTGAATGGTAAAGGGTCTGGATAGGGTTAGAACATAAGAAGACCAGAAAGGTTTTTGAGGCTAGGATTTAAAGGGCTTTAAAACCAAATAGAAGATTTTATATTGGATCCTAGAGGTAAAAAAGGAAGCCACTGGTGTTCACTAACTAGAGAACAACATGGTGGGGTATTATCGTAGTACCTCTGCTCACCTAAAATGTCAGTGTGCATAATACTTGTACTAGGATCCCCATAACTGAGATTTATGTAGGTGGAAATATTTGCCTGGAAAACCACCAGGGCTGTCCCAATCTCCTGCTCAAATTTCATAAATTGATCTGTCTGGGCCTGTATAGCAGTATGGTGTTGCTCATAATTAAAGCCTGACAACAGTCAGGTGAGTCTATACCCAAACAACAGAATCTAATTGCACTTCACGGAACTTTATCTTAGGAGGTGGAGGTGGAGGGTTAGCACTGAGACAACTCTTAGAAATTTCACTCTTTCTCTGGCTGACCCATACTGAGGAATGAATTTTAGGGAGAATTTATCTGTGGAATCAGCTATGCAGAATATTCCATCTTAACCATCAAAAAAAGGGACAAAGAACACTCCCCATCTATGGCGCCTGTGGATTTGACTGGTTTTGCAAACACAAATGTTTTATGAGTTTGCCAAGTTGATGAAACTCCGCAGAAACTCTGCAGCTCAAAATCTGCTCTTCCCCCAAATCGCCATTAGATAAGACCCACACTCACCATTGTCCTAATGACTTATAGGTTATTTAAACTTTTTCTACCATCTATCAAGCTTTTAGTGCAGGTAGGTGGTGTAGTGGATAGTGCCTGAGCAGGCTTATCTTCCCCAGTTCAAATCTGGCCTCAGATACTTATTAGCTTTGTGACCCTGGGTAAGTCACTTACCCTGTTTGCCTAAACTCCTCATCTGTAAAGTGAGCTGGAGAAGGAATGGCAAATCACTCCAATATCTCTGTCAAGAAAATTCCAATTGGGATCACAAAGAGCCAGTCACTACTGAACAACCACCACAACCAAGCTTTTGGGTGGGAAAGTCACTCTACTCCTGATATCCTTGTAGAGGAAGTCACTATCCAGTAGGTAAATCTAAGGTATACCATGGATCCCCAGTCTTCCACCCTCATTCCTGCTTACATTCTTTTCTCTTGTCAAGCTGATTTTAAAGATTCCACACCTCTTATGGAATCCTGGGTCAGAGGTCAAGAGTTCTTGCTTCCTGCCTGTAGGCTATTACCACCACTATCTGCACTTCCCTCTTTACCTGTGCTGCTACCAAGTCCAGAAGATGTGGCTCTGCTCTCAAGAGAAGATCCTTAAAATTCAAAAGGTCATTCATAACTGTCTCTAATGGCTGAGCATGCAAAACCAATTTATTTTCATTTTCCTTAAGTTGATGATCCAGCTTAAAACAAACAAAACAACTCTTGGAAAGAGATACTGGTTTTAGAATTGTTTTATTCTCTCTGTGAAGTTTTTTAAGCTTTCATTGTACTAATTCTAAAGAATGAGTAGGGTTTTCAGACTTATTGAATTGACTGAGCTCCCAATACATATGTAATAGTAGTCATCCACAGGGTACTTATATCTGGCACCTAATTATCTGAAGATCTCTCCATATGTTAGTTCAATCACTGGATCTAGGGAGACAGGAAGACCTGAATTCAGATCCAGCCTCAGAAACTTGCTTGCTGTGTGACCCTGGGCAAATCATTTAGCATCTGCCTCAGTGTTCTCAATTGTAAAATGGATATTATAATAATAGCACCTCTCTCTCCGGATTGTTATGAGAATCCAGTAAGATAATATTTGCAAAGTGCTTAGGATTGTGCCTGGTACATAGTTATGGCTTCATAAATGCTTGCTCCCATCTGTTACTCCCCCTTTTCTCTGCATGTACTGAATCTCTTTTTCAGTTTCCTTGATTATAAAATAGTGATAATAATATCTACTTCCCAGTGCTGTTATTATGATAAAATAAGATAATATTTAAAAAATTATAGTGAACAATGCCTGGCATAGCCAGTAGTAAGCACTTAATAAACACTTGCATCTTTTCTTTCCCTAACTTGAACCACAAAATAGTGGCAATCCAATCTTGCGGACCACCACCAACGCTTGCAGGTGAAACAGCTCAGGTGACTGCCGGGATTCAGAGTTAGGGTTTGAACATAATGAAATACTCATGGATCATAAGATGTAGCTAATAACTTTACTTATGATGAAGGACTTAAAAAAGATACAATTACAAAACAAATTGATGCTGCCTTATTCCACAACTGCCAGGGAGGCAATGATCAAAATGGCATCCCATTTTGGGCAATGGGAATTCTACCAGACCTCTGGATAATAGCTCTCCATCAACTGGGTCTTTTATTTCCGTAGTCTTCTGTCCCAACCACATCCTTTTGATGGTCTTATTAACTCATTAAATGGAAATATTCTGACCTAAATGAAACAAATGTTCCTACCACAGGATTAGAGTGATAGCAGTAAAGACATACTTAATAAGGTTGACCAGTGGAACCTAGTCATCCATTCAGACAGTGATTAATGGGCTTCCATGATGTCCGTTCTGGTCCTCAGTCTCATCATCAGGAGGTATATTTAGAGTTTCCTTCTTTGATGGTTTCTGTCACTTCAGGTCTTCCTGTTTTCCTTTCTCTGTAAGTTAGAAAATTCCTATGGAATGACTACAAGGCGAACTTATTTAACCCTATTTTCATCATATCCAAACGTTTTTCAGGAGAAAAAAAGTGGTAGAACTTGAACAATGAAAGAAATTTAAATGAATTTCAGATAAAGTATCTTGAAAAAAAATCTCTAATAGTATACAGCAGGACTGTACAACTTGTCACAGCCTTTAAGCTGCTTGCATCAGGCCAAAGGATTCCCTCCACATACAGAGGATGTTTTCCTCTACATTTTTCTCATGTACCTGAAATCTTTTGTCATGCCCCAAGTGGCCTGAGGGCTGTAAGTGGCCTGTAGACCACAAGTTGTGTAGGCCTGCTGTAGGGTATCCATGTAACGGCAAATGTTTAACAATGGACTCACAAAAATGCATTCAGGACACACTTTTAAATTTTATCTACACTATTAACATTTTCCATATTGTTTTCTTAAGTCTAGACAATAATGAAACAATAAATTAAGGCATGATTTGTAGTGTTTGTTGATTTCTCCAGTGTAAATGGTCACATCGAAAATTTAACAATTGGTTCTCATGAACAGGTTCTAACTGACTAGCATAATCCTGGCATAGCACTATTACAAATTAGGGTCTTTTTATTACTTGTGTGAATTTGTGATATAAAAATCTCTGAAACATGCTCTTAGTATGAATTGCCAATGAAGGAAAAAGGGGATTAATAAGAATTGAAGAACTGATATTTGTATGCATGTGCAAAATATGTGCATATGAAAATTTGTGTATATGTGAACAATTACCTTGAGTCTTGTAGTTTCCTTCTGACATTTGCTCAATTATTTTTATCATGTACAAATTGTGGGCATTCAAACATTATTATTCGTAGTAGGAATATAATATTCATTTCAATAGTAATATTAAATATAACCATGATTGTATCAATAATAATTGCCTCTGCACACATTATTTCATTTAATTAAGACTCAGTGAGATAAGTAGAACAAAAATTATGCTTCCCATTTAAAAGATAAGGAAACTGAGGCTCATTGTCTTCCAGAAATAAATGGAACGGATAAGCATTTATTAAACACTAAGTGGCAATAAGGGGCATCTAGGTGACAGTGACTAAAGCCTCAGATCTGGAGTCATGAAGACTCATCTTCCTGCATTCAAATCCAACTTCAGAAACTAACTAGCTGTGTGACCCTGGGCAAGTAGCTTAACACTGCCCCAATCTCCTCATCTATAAAATGAGCTAGAGGAGGGAAAGAAACTCAGTTTCTTTGTCTGGAAATCTCCAAATGGGGTCATGAAGAGTCAGACGTGACTGAAACCATTGAACAACAACAAATGTGCCAAGGACCATACTAGTTACCGCGGATATAGATAGAAAAGCGAGACAGTGCCTGCTCTCATGAAGTTTATATTCCAACTATATGCGTTGCTTCAGAAAAGATGGAGAAGCCTTAGGGTGCACAGGCAGACCATTTGTCAATGTCTAGAGGTCCAGAGCATATAGCACCAGAACTGATGGAAAAGGACTGTGGGACCTTGGTTCTAAGTGGTTCATCGTCTTACCAGAGAATTGTACTCAAGGACTTTCTACTCATCCAAACAGTATGAATTACCATGCACCCAGTCAACAAAGGTTTTTAAGGAGGTCACAGACCTGATGATGAAGCTGGATCAGGTCTCTAAGTTACCTTATTTCTCTGACACTTTCCATCCTGTTCATGGTTGCTACCCTAATAAGGCTGGCCATATGACTGAGCAGTGAAGGAAGAGGAAGGCAGTAGGTACAGATAATATAACCCCGGGGGGAGCAGCAGTCTCTGACCCATTGAGGTCTCCTTTACCTTTGAGGTACAGAGCATAAAGTAGCCCCCAAAAAGTCAGGAAGCATGTGGCCATGCAGTTGCACGTTGGGTCAAAAATAGAGAATTTTCAGTTTATTTTTTGCTTTCTTCATATACTAGTGATCTACCATTTCTAAAGTGTTAAAATTTAAATTTATCATTATTTTTCAATCTTTTTTCTCTCTCTTTCAAAATCCTTGAGTCCTTCTTTAGCTAATTCTAAAGGGCAAGTTAGGCCCCCTTACTTGTCACCTTGGGAAAGCTGTCTTATATGTTTAAAAATATAAAGGGTGCAACCACAGGGCAAAGTGACTAGCTTAACATCAGAGCTGGTAAGCAGTGGGGCCAAGATTAGAACCTATATCTTCTGCCTTTTTTGTCACATTAAGAAATTCAGTAAAGGTTCAAATACTGTCAAGAGACATGGGACTCTGGCCAGGCCTCTACATTGCCTCTTGAACAACGTGTGAAATTCCCTGTGCTAGACCAACTCTTTGACAAGGTATGAACCTGCTTTGGCCTGTACAGTTTATACACTTGATTATTACCCTTGTCCTTGGCTTTTTAAAGGGTAGAATACTGAAGAGAAAAAAGTTGAATAGGAAAGATAAGGACTACATAGATATATAGACTCAGTTCCTCGGAAGAAAATGGAGAAATCAGTTCCTCCAGGAAGTCAGAGGTAACAGTGTAGAAGCAATGGCCAACACGGAAACTATTGATACTCAAGATAAGGGGGGCCCAGAAAATGAGTTGGTTCAAATGAGGAGCTACAGGACTTAGAACCAAGGAGCAACAAAGCCAAGAAGGGTATCTAATCATTATAGGGTCACTGAGGTATAAAACTGGAAGGGTCCTTTGAGTTCATCTAGTTCAAACTCATCATTTCATAGACCACAGGATGCTAGATTTATACCTGAACTAGACTTTAAATGCTCTCTGGTCTAACCCCCTCATTTTATAAATGAGGAAACAGATTCAGAGACTGTAAGACACTTGCCCAAGGTTACACAGGGAGGAAGTGATAGAGGCAGGACTGGAGTACAGGTTTTCCAATTCCAAACTTACGCTATACCATGCTGCCTTTCTCTGATAAAGGAAAATGAGGTTAAGTTGACTTGCCCAAGTTCCAAGTATCAGTGCTGTGATTCAAATACAAGTGCTCTGATAGCCATACTGTCTCCCTATCTTTCTCTTCAGTGAGATGGAATTCTTTGTCACTTGGGGATGAACGTGAACTCAAGGTGAAGTTATGGTTGGGAGGGATGGCATCAGTCTGCAAGGAAAGTGGGACTTGTCACTGTATGAATTGTTTGATTCCCATAACCCTGAATGTTTTCCTGTCATTGTGGTTGCTGCTTATTCTTTGTTCTTAAAGAGAACCGTGATATCAGGAAGATGTTGCCATGACTTGCAAGGGAATTAGATTTAAGTGAGGGAGGTCTGTGCAAAGTCACCAACATCACTTTCTCCTCCAGGGCCATCTGGGTCCAATGGCATGATATACATCAGGATGACTGGAGATGGTCACCTCCTGTTGTTGCAGAAAACACTCAGAGTAATATTCCTAAGTCTAGAACGCAGTGAAGGTCCCTACAGGCAGAGGACAATTGAGAGGGAAAGGAATTTGGCTTGGCTTTTTATGTGCTCATGTATAAGTACTTTGCATTTTCTATTGGATGAAACAAAATTTGTTCATATTTGGCATTTTGTTAGTATGAGTGCTTGCACAGGAGCTGTGGACACTCTTTTCCTGTTATAGACATCTAGACAAATTTTGATGTTCCCAGGGGAAACTGTAGGTGGGGGCACAAGATAAAGTGAGATTTTGAGGGAAATTCCCAAGATTGAACTGGGTCCACATGGGCTCCAGGATGTAGTTCTGATGCACAGCTGTTTATAAATTTAAAAAAAATTCTGTTTTTGGAAAGTCATGAGTTCTCAAGCATAGTAAAATTCAGTTCAGTTCAATAAATATTAAATATTATTTAATTTAAATACTTAATATTTAATAAATAATTAATATTAAGTAAATATTTGATATTTAATAAATATTAAATTCTACTATGTGCAGGATATATATGTATATATATATTTTCATTTTGGAATGGTCTAGATTTGCAATTTCATCAACATGAGGAACTTCTATTATAGAAACTCTCTCCAAAGTATCAACATAGTAATGATCGCACAGCTAGTATGTGTTAGAGGCCACACTTGAAGCCAGTCTTTCCGACTTCAAAACCAGTATTTGATTCTGTATGCTATGTTGTCTCTACAGCTATGTAGAGCTTCATATATATTATCTGGTCTGATCCTTACAATAATCTTATGAGAAAAATGTTTTATTATAGCCCCCATTTTCTATAAGCTCTGTATTCAAATCTGTCATTGCTTCCTACAAAGTCAACACAGATCTGTAACTAAGAGTTCCATGTTCAACATTTCCATCATTTTTCCAAGTAGCCATAACCTTGGTGTGTTTCTCAGCCTCCTGATCAGTTGCTGATGATCCTGTGGGACCGATCTGCTCATTGGGTGGTTTATTTTGTTTTTCCTTTTTGCTGTATGACTTTCCCCATAATGGACTGTTTCTAATAATGTTGTAACTCCTGATCTTCAATAATCCTGCAGAGAGAGGTCATACATTGCTCTTCTCAACACATTTCCATTTCATATTCCCAGTTAAAGGCGAGGAAAGAGAGATTTGGTGAGTTTAAGCAACTTGCCTCAAGTGACACAACTATTGGGCTGTAGAGTCTGACTCAAACGCAGGTCCTCTGATACAAAGAAAGAGATATTTAGAAAGTTAGAGTGGAAGTCAAGAGGAACCACATGTGAATTATTAATATGCTTATAATTTTATCTCACTAATACTATCATAACTAAGAAGAAGAGCCAAGGAAAGAGTATTGGCTGTGGCTTTTTTTTTTTTTTGAAGGTGCCTGTGTGAGGTATGAAGTTACTCTAATTCTTTAGATGATGGGGAAATTTTCCTACTTTTAGAGGAAAGGAAAGGAAGGGAAAGGAAAGGAAAGGAAAGGAAAGGAAAGGAAAGGAAAGGAAAGGAAAGGAAAGGAAAGGAAAGGAAAGGAAAGGAAAGGAAAGGAAAGGAAAGGAAAGGAAAGGAAAGGAAAGGAAAGGAAAGGAAAGGAAAGGAAAGGAAAGGAAAGGAAAGGAAAGGAAAGGAAAGGAAAGACTCAATGACTGAATGATATAGCAATATGAGCTAGTCAACCCTACAAATCCATCTGCCATCCTGAGTCTTTCCTGATTGGCTGAGAGTGTGAGCCAATAAAGTGTAGACCAAAGCAATGAATTTGATCCAGAGAACCTGGTTGAAAGGAATATCAAGGGGTTTTTTGTGGTTGTTTTTGTTTTTTGGAGTACAAGGTTGTACTGAATATCAAACACAATAGTATATGCCAAAGTTACTATTATTGTCATCTGTGTGGCAGATTATGAAACATTAGTATTATAGATTGCTACTGCTACTAATATTAGTTATGAGGAAAAATATATTTGAAAGAGAACAACTCACATAAAATAAAGAAAATGAAAACCAAAACTGGAGGAGTTTTATGACTCCAGGCAATTCTTCATGTATGCACATATTTTCACATGTATGTATTATGCACATTCCTATTAAACCTCTATTCTTGGAGTCCTAGTAAGGCCTTCTAGAAATCAAGATACCATTCCCAGCCTGGATAGAGAGGTGTATAAAATGTCTGAGTTGGAGGAAATAAAAATGGGCTAAGTTAGCTCTGTGAACTATAGTTTTTTTTTTTTTTAATTATCATTGATTTAGGATTGGCAGGGACCACTAAAGCCCTTTAGGCCAAACCCCTCATTTTGCAAATAAGAAGACAGAGACCTACAGTGATTAATTGACTTGACCAAGTTCACACAGGTAGTAAGTGTCAGAGCAGAGATTTAGGAAGGAAGGAAATGGATGTTAAAATTCATGTTATAATGGAAGAATTTTTTAAAAGCACAAATCCATTGTCTAGTGGTATTATAAAAGTAAAATATATAGCATTTTAAAAGGGTGTTGGTGAGTCTTTTTAACTAGAAAAATCTTTTTGTTTTAAACACAGAAAAGAGGTTGTTTAATTCTGGACGTCAATTAACATTCTTACAAAGGACTGGCAGGAAGCCACAGTGGACGTCTAATAAGAGACAGTGTGTCATACCACTGTTGACTGTAAAATTAATTACCATTTCTAAACAAGAACTCTGGGATGCATTTTCTTTCAGACATGTACTGCCCTCACTGGCATTATAAACATAGCAAATAACATTTTTAAACCATGTATTTTGGAAAAATCTTAATCTATAGGAAAAAAAAAACTCAAACAAACCCCAGTCTGTGTATTGCGCCAAATCCCCATTGTGCAGAATGGGTTGAAAATTAAGAATTGTCACCTATCTCAAGTATGTGTTAGACATGCACGTGCTGGCATCAGCTGCTGATCTAATGCATCTGGAGCTGCCGTGTCACTAAGGCATTACGTACCATGGCAGAGCCACAGACAAAGCAGCTTCATCATTAATGTCAGGAAAAGGAACTGCAGGAAAAATAGAAAGCCTCTGGAGACCTTGTCTGGACTTCTTGGAGCCTGGACAAAAGTCCTTCCCAGTCTGATAGCAGCTGCAACAAAGGGGAAAATAAGACAAGGACCCTAGTGGCCATTAAGTCAAAATGGGTAAGTATAAGAGCCTGTGATGAACCTTTTCAGCCAGCAACAGTAATAGTGAGTTTATTTTTTGTGGCTTCTGGCTAAAGTTAAATTAATACTCAGTGCTATATTATGATGTCTTATTGTTTGGGTATATGTTTAGTTGCCAGTTTTAATCCGTTCCAATCAGATTGCTCTTTATCTCTGTGAAAGAAGATGAAAGAGAAATCTGAATTTCTCCTCCTGGTGGGAGCAAAAAAGATTTAAGATCCAATGAGAAACAATTCAAGTTCATGTTCACTAGAAATCTAAGGAAATATGGCTTAGAATTTCAAGTTGGTTCAGAACTGATTCATGGCAGACTCAGATGATGATGAGTTATTATTAATGCTTTGGCAGCCACCTAAAAGGACATGTCCAATGAAGTTCCTCAAGAGTCTGTCTGGGATTGGTTATATTTAACATTTTGTCACTGACTTGGATGATAAAATATGGGATGTACTCATAAAGTTTCATGAATGGATCCAAGTTGGAAGAGGTCACTAACACCTTGGATAATCAAATTATAATTTGAAATGACCTTGAGAAATTGAAGTGGTCAGTAATAAATAGAATTAAGTTCAAAGGGTAGCGTAGAAATTAAAGAAGTCTGGGAACAGTTGGCAATAGATAAGAGAAAAAAAAGGGACACATCTGAATAAAAATTACGAATTTTTATCATTATAGAAAAAGAAGCTAACATGACACTTGGAAATAAAAATCATAGTTACTACTATTGCTATCACTACTAATAGCATTTATAGAGGACTTGAAGGTTTGAAAAGTGTTTTACATGTTATCTTCAATTTAATTCAATTCAATGAATATTTATTGTTTACTATGTGCCAGTGCTGAAAAGAACAAAGGAAAAAAGAAAAGGTATCTGTCCTCAAAGAGCTTACAATCTAATGCGGTAAGACAACACACTACTACTAGCGCCATGTTGATCACCCTCTTTCTTTGCCTTTCCTCATGGCAATGCATCCGACTTTTTGGACTGTACCAACCGTGCCCCAGCTACCATCAGACCCTGAAACTTTTTTTTGCAGACCACACCATCCTAGAATATTCATTTTCAACTTCAGCCTTCTCACCCTGGAGTATCCCAACACCATGTCAGCTCCATTGCTGAATTTCTCCCAGGACCTCTATTTTAGGAAGAGGCATAGGCCAGCTAACTTTGTTTCTCCTATCGTCTCTGCTTCTAATTTTCCAGACTTTGACACCATATCTTCTCCTGACTTGCCTCTTCCCCATCCCAAGACATACCAACTATTTCAGATATATTTATTCTCTAATACAACTGCCTTCTTTTCAAGAGAAACTATCATGCTGGCACCAGCTCTGGGCAGAGGTTTCAAGCTATCTTTATGCTCAGGAAACGAATTCTGTTGTCTGACATTCATGAGGTTGTATCCCAAGCTAAGATCTTACTCTCTGACTCTTGAACTTTTGAATGGTCAGTTGCATTGAGTACATGGAGGCAACAGAGGTCCTTCTCCTTTCTCATCTCTTATTTCTTTCTCAGCACATCAGCATGATAGAGTGAAGTTCTACCAACTCCAAGATCCCAGACATTTTACTCACCTTCAGGACATCCACTAGTCATGAATTTGACAAAGCTGTTTTCACAAATTTTTCGTTTTAGTTTTATTTATTATTGCACAGATGCATTAAAACATTTCTTCTTGGAATGGTGCTTCTGCTTGTATACCTTTAATGTGGACATGCCCACTCAAATTCTACCCAGTCTTTAAACTTTCTGTTGAGGTACTTAGACTAACCCAGCTACTCTTTGACTTCTTATCCCTCCTTGTCTCAATCATTTGGCGATTTATCATGTTAGAGCTTCGTGACTTTTCCTTTACTGCTAGAAAAGTTTCTTCATTTTTACACTTATGTAAAGTTAGGTGAGTTCATGCATCGACTCAGAAAACTTTCTGTTAACCCTATGAGGACAGGATTTATGTCTATGGCTTATTCTTTTTATCTCCCACAGTGCTTTTGAAACAGGAGAAATTAAATAAGCATTTGTTTATTGAGGGAGGGAAAAGATCAGGGAAGGGAGGGAAGGAGAGAAAGAGAGAGAGGGAAGGAAAGAGAGAGAGAGAGAGAAAGAGAGAGAGAGAGAAAGAGAGAGAGAGAGAGAGAGAGAGAGAGAGAGAGAGAGAGAGAGAGAGAGAGAGAGAGAGAGAGAATGTTCCTTTTCTAACTAAAACTGTTTGCCTGTATACTTAATGGGGTGATTTAAAGGATTTTCAAGGGTAATTTTGATTGATAGTTCCACCTTTAAAATCTAACCTTCATGGCAGCCTCAACTAGATTGCTTTTGTTTTTTGAAGTAAGAGATGAAGTCAGCAATCTTTTGTGTAGTGGGGACACACAAGGGATCCCTTTTGATCTGTAGGACTCTGAATTACTTCTGCTAAGTTTATTTACTCCTAACAGATCTGTATTCCTTAGAATTTCCCAGAGTACAATGTATATTATAGGAAGCAAATGTGAGAAATTATTAATAATCAATAATTTTTTGGGGGGGAGATTTAGAGCTCTCCCCTTTTAAAGTTCTTTAAAAGTTCTGTCTTCCAAGGATTTTACTGACAATGAGAGCTCGTTAAATCTCTTTGATCTTGGTCAGACCCCACCCAACTTTATAAAGAATTTAATCTAAATTAGGGAATCCCATTGTGTTGGACTCAAGCTTTGGTGGAGACAGATCCTTTTGTCTATATAGCACAAGGCTAGGGGTGTTCTTAGTAGAGATAATTTCTCAGTCCAAGGGTGTCATGATGTAAGTAGCAGCCCCTCATTGCTCAGAATGGTATGTTAACTGTGAGTCCATCCACCATGACTGTCTTTGGTCTAAGAGAAATGACCAAATGACCAGCCTTTTGTTAATAACCTACTGATCTTATTAATAAAATGATTAAATTACCCAGATGCTATGTTTCTGGAACCTTTCTAATCATCACACCAATAAAAAATTGGAAAGAAGAAAATAAAAGTATGTGAAGGTTTTCATTTCTTATGGTTTGGCCATGGACCTACATATATTTCATCTCACTTTCACTCCTTCCAAGTAAATCCTCCTTTCCTACGAAGCCATGTAAAAAGATTTTTAAATGCCCACAGGCAAATAATCCATCTTCTGTCTCTGCAAGTGGACTTTGGTAGATTTAGGAAAACAAAACAAAACATGCATAGGAATACAAGAACACAGTTCTAAAATTGGAAACTCAGAGGACACATCTAGCATTAAGCTCCTCATTTTACAGATGAGGAAACTGAGGCACTCTAATACTTCAAGTTCAGCATTTCTGCTTGCTTGTTAACCACACTCCACTCTGGCAATTATAGAATCACATAAGGTAAGAACATTAGATGAGAATTCAGTCAGTTTCTTCAGAGCAGAAATATCTAATACTGACACCTTTCTCACCTATAACATCCTTAGATGGTGCACATTACATTTTTAATCTCCCAAAGCGAGATCTGCTTTTCTCTCATTAACTGTAGCTAACTTGGTCTCATGACTCTAATTGCCAGTGGCATGAGTAACCGTGTCATTTCTATCATTGGGAACTGCTGTATGGAGATTTTTAATTCTTCAAAGGGTTGACCTAAGATGAGAACATTAATGTAGGTTTGGCAAGCATGCCTTCTGCAATTGACAACTAGATTTGTTCTAGTGGTATGGCTAGTCAGGGTGGAGAAAGCTACTCCACGTCTACACACCTTTTATGATCTCACCTTTTTCTTTTTTTTTGAATCTTGAACTAAGGCACACACTAATCTTATATGGATCCAGTTTTCCTTTAACAGTAGAATGTTAGAATCCCTAAAATGGCATGAATTAACATGCCCTTCTTCTCAAGGGGGCTTGCATTTTATAGGTGACACTGAAATGGTAATCCAAAGGAATTAATTCAGAATGTTAGAATTTGGAGCACTGTGGTAGGACAGTGGGGGAGATATTTTTATATACAAAGCATTAATGGAAGTAATTTCTATTTTTATATTGCTTCAAAGTTTGCAAAGTACTTTCTTCACAACAACTCTTAAAAATCACTAATGCGAGTATTAGGATTTTTATTATATAACTAAGGAAATTGAGACTTAAAGAAATTAAACAACTTGCCCACAATCACACAACTAATCAAGCTTCAGAAACAGGATTTAGTTAGAACCAGGGTCTCCTGACGCCAAAACCATAAACCAATAGACATGTATTAGGTATCTGCTCTGCACATTATGCACTTTCTAGTATCCCGTGCTGCCTCCTCCCCAAAGTCTCACCATTCATACCATGTAGATGACCATCCATTCTGCTTTGTCCTCAGTAGTTAGATCTTTGCACCTGTCTACTCTCTTTGGAGATACGATTCAAAGTCTGATGATATGTAACAAGAGTCATGTTTGCTTTCCTATGTCAGATTTATGAAGGCAATATCAGTTTCTCCTTTAGGTACACACACACACACACACACACACACACACACACACTACCCCTTACCCCTAGCCAGTTGGGTTTTTTTTTGAGAGGAGAATTATATTTTTTTTCCAGTTAAAAATGACCTACTTTTGAGCAAGTTTCTCATCTAGCTCAAACCTTTAGGGAGATCATTTTCACACAATGGGACCTTCTATTTTTAGCAATCTGAGAAACAAGTCCTTATGAATTTGAAGCTATCCACTACATTATAGTTTTCTTCCAGGATATGTCTGGTCAGGGAACTATAGTAATGAGATCTTTTAAAAGCTTAACTACAAATACTTTAATTTTTTTATACTTTAGTAAGACTTTAATACACATAAGTTTATGAATCAGTAAAACAAGTCCAGCACGGCACAATGGAAATTATTGTCTGGGCAGGGAGAAGACAATTTCAGCCTTGGACACTTCTCCCTGTGTGATACTAGGCAAATTACTTAGCTATTCTGGGCCTCAGTTTCCTTATCTCTAGAATGCCAACCTCTACTCTCAAGAAGCTCACATTCTTGGATCAAGCAACACATATAGAAGGTTTCAGCTGCAGGTAGGATGGAAAGGTTCTATGGTCCTCAGGGCACAGTCACAAAGCAGATACCTTTTCTTTTTTGCCATTTCTACTGATAAAATTATATGCATTTCTGATGTTGAAACATTTTGCAATTTGAAGGACTGGTGAAAAAATGCGATCTAAACGCAGTATGTTGTGATAATGAAGCTTGGTTAGAACATTTCTGATACTCACAGAAGACTTTCTAAAGACAGATTTTGATAACTGATTCAGGAACAGGGAGTTTTGGGGTGGCAAGAATCAATTGCACTGCAGGATGTAGCAGCTGGGCTCAGCCTTATGAGCAGCAATCAGTCCTCATCTCAGAAGCTTAGATGACAGTGAAGCACCAAGCTCCCCTTGGCACTGGTAATGTGCAGGCTTAGGTTTCTTAGATTTCATGATTATTTAGCAGTACAGCAAAGCTATATATCCCAAGCTAGTTGGTCCTGTGTAGGCTGTGAGATGGCTGCTTCTAGTCTCCAATTCATGACTGTCCAGCTCTAACCAGGAACATACATCCCCTGGACTTGTGTCATCCAACACTGAGGGAAAACAGAAGGACTGCTGGGTTAATAATGGAGGTTTACAAGTCCATTTATGAAGCTCTACTTCTATGGTGTTATCTTTTACATCTTGCTCCAAGATTTTGGTCTTAGTGTCTTTTGGCATCACGGTTGGTTGGTGGGGAGGAGGACCCTGGTTTATGAGGTATTATTTCCATGACTTTCCCTTTCAAGGTCTGGACTTCAGGGACTTTGGATCTGTTTGTGGTTAGACTTGTGAGTTCTTGTATACAACGGTATACATGTGTGGTTGTGCCTGCATGACTTTTCAGATGTCCACTATCACACATATATTGATGGCAAAACTTTCTTTTACAAATTCAGAAATATTATAAATAATCAAAACTCTGTGTTTCTCTCTGCCTCTGTTTTTCTCTCTCATATCAATCAATCAACAAGTGTTTCCCAAGTCCCCACTATATTTCAGGTGCTGGGCATACAAAGACAAAATTTTAAGTAGCCCCTGCCATCTGGGAACTTACAAGCAAGCTAGAGGAGAAATGTACTTATACAGGCATATATGAAATAAACACAAGGTGATTTCAGGTGGGGGAAACAATAGTATATGGAAGGAGGAAGAAAAACTTCTGATGCCATTTCAGCATGGCACTTCGACAAAGCCTGGAAGGAAACTCAAAATTCTAGAAAACGAGAATTCTAGAAACTAGAAAAAATAGAGACAGAGATGAGGAGTGAGAGAATTACAGAAATAGGGGTTGATTAGCATAAAAAAATGAACAGAGAAGGTGTAGTGCCATGAATGTCATGGGTGAAGGCTAGTAAGATGGACAGTTTGGTTGGACCACAGGATAAGTATATATGTGTAATGGGAGGGCCAGAGTGGGGAAGGCAGAGTGTACTGAGGCAAGAAAGGTAGAATGAAACCACGATTTGAGGCACTTTAAAGGTTAGCAGAGAAATTTATTTTTGTATTAGAGGTAAGTACAATTAAGTATTTTGTACTAGGGAGCCATTGGGGTTTACTGAATAGTGGAGTAACTTGGTCAGTCCTGCATTTTAGGAAAACTGCTTTGGTAGCTACATGGAGGATATATTGGAGTAGAGAGAGATAATGCAGGGAGATTAATAGGGGAGTTTATGCAAAAAATAAAACAGGCCATAGGTGAGGAGGATCTGAACTAGAGTGGTAGCTGTGCGAATGGAGAGAAAGGGAAGGATGGGAGGGATTTCTTATAATTATGACAATATATGCAGAATGATGTAGAGGGAGGAGTTGAGTATTTGCAAAATTTACATGAACATTATATTTAATACAGACATTTCTTTCTTTACTTGACTTCTCCTAAACAGGGCTATGGCTTTTGTAATTACATCAAACCCATGTGATCAGAACTCCTGGTTGACTTAAAAGCCATTCATTTGGGTCACAATGTTGACCAAAGTCTTCTCAGTTCTAAAGATAAATGTTTAATCTGGAAGGCAACGAAATGACTTTGGTATCACACTGTTGATCTTGTTAATTTTTTTAACTTTAATATTGAAAAGTTGATAGATTCCATAAGATGTGAAGATTTCCCTAGAGAGGTTTTATTGTAGTCTAAATACAAAATAGCCCAATCTCAGATCTGATCGACCAAAGAGATAATGTTAGAGGAGTCCAATAAAACTCAATTCAGTTCACTTCAACTCATCTTAAAGTAAAAAACCCCAAAACATCATTAATTATCTAGTGAAGAAAACAGTGAAAAAAGCATGAATAGCCTCTGTGTTTGGGGAGTTTACTCTTGAGAGATATATCAGATAAATAAGTATGGCACCTTTAGATACCCCAACTCACATGTAAGTCTGGCAGACAAAACTACTTCAAATTCAAAATGGAATTGTGACTAGGTCCTCTTCCACTCACAATTATAGCTCACAAACCCCTACATATGTGTTCACCTTTTCTATTCAATCAAACGATACAATTAGTTCAAAGGAAAGTTATTAGGTCAAATAGCCTAGCAAGAAAAATATCTATTAAATATTTCTTCCATAAAATTAGAGCACATTTTCTCACAAATAGGTACATTATCAATAGAAAGAATGGATACATATAAGGGCAACACATTAGGGAACATGTGAGATAAAGGCATACAGATGGAAGAAAGCATGTGTAGGGATATTTGCATAGTAAACATGCAGGGTGAGTACAGAATACATCTATATCTATGTCTGTGTGTTTCTAAGTATATGGACACATAAGCATATGTACATGTAAATAGATATTTATATACATAGATTTATAGATAAAGTTTATTGATCTATGTGTGTATATGTGTGTATACATGTACTCATGCACATACATGTATGTATTCATATATACACAACACACAAAAAGATCTTAAGATATATCTATAAACCTATGTATCCACGTTAACTATCTATCTATCCCTTGCCTCTGGTGCTATAGGACCACTGCTGTTTTTCTGGTGATATTCTTGTACTTTTCTTGTTGAGCTTTTTCCTTGCAAGTTGTGCAGCATAGAGTCTCTGTTAATTTCTATTATTATATTTCTTTTGGGTGTCCTGTAGTATCTGCTGGGCATTTCACACTACTACTTTCATGTAGGTGATCTGGTCCTGTAATTACCAATTTCTGGTCACTGTCAAACATGGTTTTTCTGGGAATAACTTTATAGAACTTCTCCCTTTCCTCCTCTAGCTTCATCTGAAATACTCAACTGTGGTATAAAATCTTTCCCATAAGAGGAGAG
Organism: Bettongia penicillata ogilbyi; assembly: GCA_023548195.1. NCBI lineage: Eukaryota > Metazoa > Chordata > Mammalia > Diprotodontia > Potoroidae > Bettongia > Bettongia penicillata. Next base: position 8,547,054 of record JAJHZJ010000322.1, on the reverse strand, counting down.
GGCTTTGATAGGACTTTTTTTAGGTTAGAGATTTTAAAAAAAAGTTTTGAAAAAGGCAGAAACTATCCTTTCCTTGACCCAATATGTCAATTGAACTCTTGTCATTGAACAAGGGGTAGGTAGGTAGTGTCTCTTCCTCACATAACAGAGAAGCTAGCCATGGCTGAAGATGGGATTAGGGAATAAGGAAGTAAGCAAGGAGGGTCCTGCCCGTTTCTGTTAGCCTTGACTAAATGAGTGTCTCTTCTCCAAAAGGAGATTCGTTGGCCCAAAAGCCAAGAGCTTAGGTAGACAGAGCAGTTGAAGCTAACTGGAATCTTTAAGGTTAAGTTTATTTTTTTCTAACCTCAATTTTCTTATCACCAAGGGTAGCATTGCTGTCAGAGGCTTTTCTCTTAGAATTAGACATTCCTCATGAGTTCTTGCTTAATTTCCAATTACTCAGGCATAATCAATCAGTATCAAGCGAGAGGCTACTTTTCCAACAACCTACCAATGATTCCCTGAGTTTAGGGGGCTCCTAGTGTCTCATAGCCAGGTTTCTTTTAGTCTCCTATACAAAATAAATGGAGGAGGGAAAAGTACCGGAATGAGAAAGCAAGCTGAAATGGCAGTATCACTGTCCTCCCTGACATATTCTTGCCTTTTAATGTGTATATCTGGTTAAAATAAGCTGTCCTACATTAGTCGCAGTTTATTCATCTATACAATGGGGATAATAACACTTTTATTACTGAGCTCATAGGATTTTTATTAGAAAAGAATTATATAAATGAATATGAATTGCTTTTGTTGTGGAGGTGGTGGCGATAGTCTGGGTTATAGTGATAGGGACCCTGAAGATGAATTATACAAACCAACTAAGCTTCTCTTAGGTAAATCTAATTTCATGTGCAGTGGGGCAATCAAGTGTAATCATTGGACTTTAAAAAGAGATTCTATCCATCATCAAGATTAATGAATAATTAAAAAGTAAAATAATCTTGAAAACAATATTTAAACATTTTACCATTTATATTCTTTTGAAAGTAGCATAAGCTAACAACCAAACAACATTATATAACTAATACTCTTGGTACTAGTGTCAGAGGTCATATTCACCCTCTCTTATCTTTTTTCATGGTCTTGTTATATACAGCAATCTAAGTTCTATGTTAAATTTCAACATTTAAAATTGCATCCTCTCCATTTCTCTTACAGACATCTTTCTTCTTCTTCTTCTTATTTTTCTTTGTATACTGCACATGGCAGGTTAAAAGGACTTAGCTATGTTGATTAAGTATCCAAATGTTTAATCAATATGGCAATAGCTAGATGCATTCTGGCTGTGAAGGACCTTGGAGAGGTCCTTTTTGCCTTATTCCCCATCCCCAGATGGGACATCAATGAACTATTACATGGTGCTTGCATATCAATGCAGTGGGGCTTAGACAAATATAATGCTAATGGATAATTGTGGGTCACCTTGTCAAAATATGTTAAATGCCCCATGAGTAAGGATTTTTTTTCCTATTAAAAAATGATAGCAAACTGTGACCTTGTTGATATTGTTCTGCCTTTCAGAAAGCATGTCTTACTCTGTCTTGAACTGGCTCCCAGATCCGTGGGTCAAAAAATCTGTTTAAACCACCACTATGGAACACGCATCCTGTTGTTTATCCAACCCACAATAACTGTATGACAAAGATTATGAAATCATATTTTCTTGTGTAGGCAAAATGTGCTCACTGAGAGTCATAGGGAGGACACACCTACAGGAAAGATAAGGCCTCTATTTTGGAGATTCACAAGCAGTCAGGGAAAGTTCATGCTGTCACCAAGGTCCTTGGACCCAGGACAGAATTATGACATTTGTGGTGATGAAATGATGTATTAGAAGGCTGAAGCTTTGGTTTCTGCTTCCCTTTCCCTCCCTGCCCTACCCCATCTCCGCCAGCAAGTCTATTCACAATGTCATTAACACTCATGTTGACTCTCTACTACTGCCACAGATGTCAACGTGATGCATAGAATTTGTCATTGTTGGATGTTAGAAATCATCAGAAGATAAAAGACAACTGCATGAAAACACAAAGGTCCCAGCAACAGACAAGGCCTCAGCATCCTTAGACTGTTCTAGCTAGATTGTTGATCCAAAGGGTGTTTCTTAAACTTATGCTTAGACAGGACACCTCTACTAATAAAAATGAAAACTTAAAAGGCTATTCAGATTATGTAGGGGATGTCAAAATGAATTTACCATTTTCTTTTAGCTGTGACTTTGCCTAAGATAATACTTCAGGTTAAAACTAACAACAAGGGCAAGAAATGCTATAATTGGCTGAGTTTTACTGTGCCACTAAAGCTTTTTTTCCTATAGAGTGTGCAAAAATATTTAAAACTGTAGAGTGTAGAATAAGACTTACATGAATATGGAGAGCATTATACTTATTTTAATGGATCATGGAAAGAATATATGTTGCCCAAGTATAATACACACATTTAGTGAGTGTAATAAAGGGTACTATCATCCTCGAAAATGAAGGAAAACAGTATAAATAACAAAAATGGGAATCCTCTTAACATGTCAGTGATTTTATTTGAATAGCTCCACTTTGTACATATGTCTACAATTTACCTCCGGGCACTCAAATAAAAGGCAACAATTTACACATTATAATGAAGTGGAATAAAAGTCTCAATTTTAGCACTCATTGCATGGTAGGATTTTACTGTATCTGAGTACAAAGCAAAAGTATAGCAACTGTTATGGATTCAGTGAGTGATAAAATGGAATACAGCTCTTTTCCCTTTGAAGGCCTGATGATATCTCAATGACCTTCCCTTACCAGTCCAACCCTAGTGCCTAGTACTCGTTATCTGTAGCTTTTCCCACTTGCTTCCTTGTGTTAGGCATGCAGTTCTATTTGGTTCCTCCCTGTAAGAGTTACTTGATAGTTCTTTCTCTGGAAACATAGACTTTAAGGACTGGAAAGAGTCTAAGGGATGATCTACTGCTAACTTTTCATTTTACAGTGGAGACAACTGAGGATGAGACAAGTAAAATTGTTTGTCCAAGATCACACAGCTCATTGGTGGTGAAATGAGACTTTGAAACTAAGTCTTCCAATGTCCAGTGCATTTCCCATTTTTTTTACTCTCTACTGTCTCATAGGATTATAGTTGCGGTTGTATATTCGACATATCGATTGGGAGACGTGGGAGGTACTGGCACAAGACCACCCAGAATGGTGTACTCACATCAGAGAAGGTCCCGTGCTCCTGCTGAGCAGAGCAGAATCACAGTAGAACCAAAGAATCATGAGAGGTGCAAAGCTAGAGATATTTCCGTCTCGAGTGTTCAGACTATTTGTGCCCTACCTGTAGTAGAGCATTCCAAGGTTGCTTTGGAGTATTATAGTGTTGAGAGCTGGAAGGAATCATAAAAACCATCTAATTCAACCTCCTTTTAAAGAGGAGAGAACTTAAATTCAGAAAGTTTAAGTGATTGTTCAAAGGCATAATAGTCAAACAGAATATGTCTCTTTATTTCCTTTAATTTGTTTATTCCCAGATGTTTGTGAGGTAATGTACCCCTCACAGTTCCAGTAAACAAGTGGTAAGATCTTTCTTGGATTCTAAGGTTTTCTGAAGAAAGACAGTGTGAGAGGGACCTCACTCATGTGGATTGTACCTGTATTTGTGGTTAAATTCTCATATGGTTCTATCAGCTTGTAGTCATTGTGCTTTTTTGGAGATGGATCAAATGGTGGGGGCATCACAGGAATTCTCAGGAGTATGAAGAGCTTTTATCATTAGTGTTTAAAACACATTTGTTACTTTCATCCAGTCAATAAGCATTTACTCTGCACCTATGATGTGTTAGATAGGTGCTATATATACAAAGACTAAATTAAAATTGTCATAATCTTCAAGGCATTTGGAGAAGTGGAATAATATTTGCATAGATTGTATCATTTTTCAGTTTTGTCCAACTTTTTGTGACCTCATTTGGGGTTTTCTTGGCAAAGATACTGGAATGGCTTGCTATTTCCTTTTCCAACTCATTTTGTAGATGAGAAAAACTGAGGCAATCAGGATTGACTTGTCCAGTATCACACAGCTGGTAAGTGTCTGAAGCCAAATTTGAACTCAAGTCTTCCTGACTCCAGGCTTACTGCTCTATCCATTGAACCACCTAAGTGCCTCCACTGGTAGCAACCCAGTGAAATGGCTGGCCCATTATTGAGAAAGGTTTCAAGAAGTCTAATTAGGGTAGCCCTTTTAATTCAGATCTCTCCTGGTTGTGCAGCCAAATTATCATTTAGGTCCCCAGGCAGTTATTACAAATAAGGAGATTCCATTGGTTGGTGGGGCTCAAAATTGAGATCGGTATCTGACTGAACAAATGTTGATATTTCTGCTGGCTAAGTTCATACAGTTGTCACTGTATTTAAAATCAAAAGAGACACTTTTATTTTAACCTTGTCATATGCAGTCTTCAATAAATTTCTTATCCATGAAAGTAATTTAGTTTGGAAATTAGAGCAATATTTTACTATAGCTATGATTTACATAGATTTTAACAGATTATTTTGTAAAGCATCTCCTATGACTCCTGTGAAGAAAACAATGAAGAGTGAGCTTAACAAGTGATACAGGTAGGTGGCTTTTAAACTGACTGAATGTTTGGACTCTAAGGGTTGTTGTTAATGGCTCAATGTCAACTCATCAGGAGGTCTCTACTAAAGGATGCCAGGGTCCTGTGCTTGACCTTGTGCATTTTAGGATTTTTAAGACTCACCCAAGTCAATCTGTGATTCCAGAGTTTTCTTTAATCACAGTCCATCCATGCCTTTCCATCCTGAATGACTCTTATTTATAGGGTTCCATAAATTCATGATAGAAAACTTGACGCAATGTGCCAGAGATTTGTCTTGTTTTGCTTTGCTATTGCAAGGTTACCAAGAGAGAACTCTGGCTGTCTACCTGTAATCCTTTATTCTTCTCATATGACCAGACTAAATTCCTCCAATCCCACAATTCCTTAATGATGCCTTCACTTCTTTCCATCTTGGATAGAGGTACTGATAAAACCAGACTTTTCTGACTCCCAGGATAGATTCATTAGCAAGGAGGACATGGAAAGATCTTGACAGACTAGAATCTGACTGGCTGAATCTAATGGGAGGAAAGGGAATAAGGATAACAGTAAAGTCTTATATTTGCATTCAAAAAATCAGCTTCACACATACAGAATTATAAAGACGTGTCTAAACATCAGTTTCTAAAGAGAGGTAACAAATGGACAGCAGAAATCTTCCACTAGAAACCTTGTGATGTCAAAAGAAAGTAAAACAAGTCTTTGACAAATTGAATGAACCTCCCTATCATGAACTTATGGAAGGACATGAATAAAAGTCACTCAGGATGGGGAAACATGAATGGACTGGTATCTAGGAATGCCAGAATAAGTTTGATAAGATGGGGTTTTGGTAGACAGCATGTATATTATGAGTTAGCATTATGATGTGGCAGTCCAAAAAAATCTAATAAGATTTTTGGCTGTGTTAAGGTAGACGTAACTCTGAGGAATAGGAAGATGATAGTCCTGCTATGTTGTACCCTGTTCAGAAAATATCCAGAAGTTTGTGTTCTGTTGGGAAGCATTGATAAAGTGGAGAACATTCAGAGGAAAGAAACCAAGATGCTGAAAGACGTTCAATCCTTGTCAAATGAACCTTGCTTGAAGTAACTGGAGACATTCTGGAATAAGAAAGACTCATGGTGAAACATGAGAGCTGTCTTCATGGAAGAGGGATTAAACTTTTTCTGTTTGGCTCTAGAGGAAGAAACAGGTACCATGGGTGGATATCCATAGAATCAAATTTATGCCTACATTCAGGAAAAATTTCCCTACAATTAGAATTGCCTAAAAGAATAATGGAGTTGCTTGGGAAATGGTGGGTTTACTCTCATTGGGAGTCTTTCAACAGTGGATGAATGAAGTGTATTATGGTGTGAATTTCTTTTGGGTGAGGATAACACTAAATTACTATTGAAACACTTTCAAAATAGAAAATTTTTTGGAAAACTGGAGCTCAGGAGAGAGAATAAAGTCAAATATATAGATTTGAGAGTGACCTGCATAGAGTAAATAATTGAGTCCATGGGAGTTGATAGGATCAATGAGAGAGGATATAGAAAGAAGAAGTTCAGGAAAGTGCTTAAGGAGATATCCATGGTTAGAAGAGTGGGATGTAGATGCTGAACTATTAAAGAAATCCAAAAAAGAGCAGCCAGACATGTAGGTACTTGCATGATAGTATTTGAAATAACCATAATTTATTATTCAATTCCAATGCAAAAAAAAACTTAATTAAATTATTATAATGTATAGAGTGCTTGAGGGTAATTATAGAACTAATTTTGGTATCAAGAAAATTTGACTTCAAACCATGCCTCTGATATACATATCTACATACAAGCATACAGATAGCTAGACAGATAGATACATAGATGACAGATAGATAGATAGATGACAGATAGACATTATGTGTGTATATTGTTTTTCATTCTTTACTTTTAAAGAGGATTGATGACATTAGAGGAGATGTCTTGATTTGTGTATGAACTAGACTTAAGTGAGGCAGTTATGCAAAGTTGTGAGCCTCACTCTCCCTTCCTGAGTCATTGAACTCCAATGCCAAGACAAAAGACAAGGCAATTGGCAATGGCCTTGGAAGCGGTGGATGACTTTAGTGTCTTAAATGTCTGCCAAGCTCTTCATCCATCTTCACGGCTTTTAGAACAAATTGTTCTCATCCATTCATTGCACTGGGGGAAAGTCTTCACATACTTAAGACAGACATTCCCTTAACTCACCAAGAGGTCTGAGGCCTCTCAGCTACCCCTAACCTGGTTTAACCCCTCTGTCAGGATGATTTACCATGGTGTGGTCACTGCATATGCTATGGTTTCTTGGAACCACAGGTGAGAGTTAGATGAAGGTGGATAGCAAAGGTAGATGAACAGCCCTGAAAAGGGCTTGGCAATCCCTCACAACTATGTAAAAACTGTACACTCACACACGCTCACATAAACACATACATATATATGCACACATGTATATGCACACATATGTTTGTTATTGTTAAATCATTTTTAGTCATTTTTGACTCTTTGTGACCCCATATGGGGTATTCTTGGCAAAGATACTGGAGTGGTTTGTCATTTCCCTTTCCAGATCATTTTGTGGAAGAGGAAAGTGAGGCTAGCAGGGTTAAGTGACTTGCCCAGGGTTACACAGTAAGTGTCTCAGATCAGATTTGTGCTCAGTCTTACTACTCTGTCCATTGCTCTACCTAGTTGTCCTCTCTCTCCCTAGCTATATCATATTAAAGTATGTATATATGCATGTTTATATTGTGTGTATCCTTTGTTTTTGAGAAGAACCCCCAGAAACTCTTCAAACTATACATTTCAGCCTTTTGGATAGGATGACATTGTGAAATGTCTCTTCAACATAAACTCCAAGAATTAGCTGAAAAGCAAATCTAGAAAAACCAATAATGATAATAGAATCTGAAAATAAGCCAAGAAAGTACAGTACAGAAGTGCATAAAAAATAGCCAGAGGCCCATAGAGAATCCAGTAAATGTTCTGATAAACACAGAACTTGCGAAGGTGAGGGAAAGGTCACACTAGGAAAGCACGCACTAAATATGTACCTAGGGTGGAACCTAATGGGGACAGAAAGAAGGAATGGGAGAAAGTCAGTTTAAATTGTGTAAGATGGACATGAAGTAAACAGATGCTCTCAAAGAGGATCGTTACAAGCAAGTGTTAATTCTCATAACCAGCAAGATTCTAGTCCTGGTCTGTTAGAACACAAACTAGGGAATAGAAGTATCCCTGATGAGTCACTCCCAAGGAAAGAGTCTTGACCATGGATTTTTTTCTTTTTACTGCTGGAGAACCACAAATGACAGGGCCAAATCAGCTTTGGGTAGCAGCAACAATTCAGGACACCTGAGATGAATGTGATCTCCCAAATACCCCAAATCTGATCCCCAACAGGACAAAGTTTAAAAAGTTGAGAACTAATGAAAAAAATCATTAGATTACCTGAATAACCATGAGAAAAAGATATCTGGATAGCACATTTCAAGAAATCATAAAAACTGTCCAGATCTATTAAAACTAGAAGGCCAAATCAAAATTAAAAAAAATTCACTAAGTAGAAGAAAAAATCCTATGATCATCCACAAAGGATTCCCAATGCCCTAAGACATGCATAGTCAGGCACCTTTATGACAGTGACATATCAAGGATACTTTTGACCCTCAGCTTGTGTTCTAATGGACCAGAGAAGGAATGTAGCTTTATGCTTCTAATTAGTGGAATTGACAGTAACTTGCTATACTCCTATTTAGAGTACTTTCTGACCTCAAGGACATTTGGGGGAGTTTGAACCATTTTCATCTCTCTCTGACTCTTCTAGGTTCTAGCCCAGATATCAGAATTCAAACTGATTTCCCTAACATGGACATCTCACCTACTCTATAATTTTTATGCTTTCCTGAGCTAGCAGTGGCTTCTTTAGGTTGAACCCTGACCACCATCTCCTATTTTCTGGTCTTCTTTCTATGCAATTTTGTACTGGATAGAAGAGTTTTCTTTTGCCAAGGAACCACAATTCACAGAAGACTTAGCAACGACTACTATAAAAAACAGAAGATTTTGGAATATAATATCCCCAAAGACAAAAGATAACAGAGAATAACTAACCCATCGAGACTGAGTATAATCCTATAGGAGAAAAAAATAAAACTTTAGTAGAATAAAGAATTTTCAAAAATGTCTGATAGAAAGATCAGAACTAAGTTGAAAGCTTGAAAGGTAAACACAGAAATCAACATAGACCAAGAAATGTAAATACACTTGAACAATTAGAAGAGTTAAAAGAAAAAAGATGTGCTTGCATTCTAACTGGTGAAGAAAGAAATGTTCTTAGCAGAATTCTGTTTTGAAGAATTGTGAAGGGTGTTACACAAAGCAGGAACACATATTTTTGGTTTGATTTTCTTCTGTTTCACTTATCTTAACAGAGGAAAAAAAAAGGGAGGGGAGAAGGCATACACTAAAGATGAAATGAAGACAGGGGGGAAATTTCTGTTTGGCATTCTTGACAGATTGGTAAAAGTAATAAAAGAGCAAAATGAAAACTGCTGGAGGGGCTTCAGGAAAGTAGGTCTACTTTGGCATAAATGGAGTGTGTACACAGGAGCAGGGTATACAAATGTGGAGGAAGAGTGATACAGTAGGGTCAGAAAAAAAGAAAGCAAAATATAAGAGAAGGAATTATCACAAGCAAAATAAAGTTCAGTTTCTGAAAGGTGACTAGGAAAGGTGATTTAAAAAAAGTATAAGGATAAGAGATTGAGATTTAGACTTGATGATGAAAGGAATAAGAACGGATTACTTAGTTTATAAATTGCTAGTACATATCAAAGTTGTTATCTTTTATTCTTTATTTTCTTTCAAAGAGGAACTGAGAGGGAAAGAGTAAACACTAAGTGGACATTAAGAAGGGAAATAGACAATTAACTCTCATAAAGATGAACTTCAATGGAATGAGTTTACATAGAAGTGGAATGAACATAGCAGGATTACCTACTTGTAGAACATAATGATTGCTCTTTATAAGAAACTCACTTGACACATAAAGATTCATACAGAGATAAAAAATAGTGACTTGAACAGAATTTATTATGGTTCTGTTAAATTTTAAAAAGCATAAGTAGGAAGCAAGATCTCAGATAAGGCAACAGTAAAGGAGATAAACTGAGAAATTACATTTATTGATCTCTTCAATTCCTTTCAATGATATCATCATCATCATCATTCTCTTAGTCACCCAGACCAATAACCTTGGTGCCATCTTTGATTCCTTATTTGCACTCATTCCACACATCTATTCTATTGCCAAGACTTTTCCATTTTCCCTTCACAACATCTCTTCTGCACATTTTTTCTCTACTGATGTATTTCTTGTATATATCTCTTTTTTCTCTATTCATACAGCTGATAATATCATGGAAGCTTTCATCAACTCATGTCTAGCCTATTACGAGTGTTCAGGTTGGTAGCCCTGATTCATCTCTCCCAAACCATCCTTCACTTAGATGCAAAAGTGATTTTCTTAAATAAAGCATAGATTTGACCAAGTCCCACACCATTCAACACACTCCGTAAAGTCTAGTGGCTCCTTATTAACTTCAGGATCAAATATAACATCCTCCATTTCACATTTAAAGCTCTTCATAACTTTATTCCTTCACTTCTGCTTTCTCAGTCTCCCTATACTTTGTTTCCCTCTTACCACACGCACATTTCCATATTGGCTTAGTTTCTGCTTTTTGCATGTAACGTGAAATCTCCCATCTTCATACCTTTGCTTTACTAGCTATCCCAAGGCTTAGTTTCCCTGGATCCCTTCAAGACTTCGCTCAAATATCACATTCTGCCAGAAGCTCCTCCCTACCTACTAGTGTCTCCTTCTCTATGATTTCTTTCCTCATACTTCGTATATTTCTCATATGTAGCTACGTATTTTCATGATATATTTCCCCCAATAAGATATGCTCCTTGAGGGCAGAGTGTGTGTGTGTGTGTGTGTGTGTGTGTGTGTGTGTGTGTGTGTTCCCAGTACTTAACACAGTGTCTGGCAAAAACAAATAAATGTTTATTGACGTATTGACTTTGGTACCTTATTTGTCCCTAGAGCTCAGAATCAGAAGGTTTTCACAGGTGATCCAAGTATTGCTATTGACAGTTAACAAGCATAGTCTTCACTACAGCCTCCACAAGAATGACTCCAAAATCTATATAGCCGTAAGATCTTCCTAAGGAATCCTGCTTCTCCCCATCTCATTTTCTTTCTTATGCCTACCATTCCCCAGACTATTTGACTCTGATCTTGGCCAGAGCTCCCATTTTTTCCTCATTGGGGTATCTTACTTCAGCATGGAAATTTCACTGTGTCACCCACTGAAATGATTTATCTTCCCTTTCATTTATATTACTAAACTCATCATTGGTTGGAGAGTGGCAGCTATCCCATTTCCAAATGACTACTCTTATTACTCTGAATCCCCAGAGAGGAGATATAGCTTTTCCTTTATAATTCCCTGGGAGGCTAATATCTTCATCCTGCCATGATCTGCTTTATAATTTTGCTTTATTATATGAAAGGACTATGAGGAGAATGTCTATGGCTTCTACTTTGTCTAGACAATCAGGTTTTAACATTCTCAGTCTTAGAAAGAATATGGAGTTTGTGTCAATTATTAAATTTATTTGTCCCTATTACATATCTAGGGACAGATAAAACTAGTAATGACCTTATGATGTGAGAGACCTTCACCATTATTCCCTTAACTACCTGGTCCTCTTGTACTCCCAAGCTAGGGAGCCAGGGAGCCAGCAAGCCAAAATACCTATTTGGGTCCGCTTGATTCAATGTCCCCTCAGAGGTAGTGTCAAAAAGTTAATAGAAAACCTAGAAATTTCTCTGGTGCTAAAGTATAAAGACGGAGAATATTTCCTCAGATCCTGGTGAGAGTGATACACAAGGCCTAATTCTTAATATGAATTCCCAGATGGAATGATGGGATGATATAGGTGATGGATAGAGGGTGTAGAGTGGGACTTTTCTCTTCTTTTCTGTTAACTTTCTAACTTTACAGATCTAGAAACAAAAATATGGACTATTGATTGATTTTCATTTTACTAATCCCATAGTGTATGTAATTTGTTGAACTAATGGATAAAACCCCTCTAAAGTCTGGGGATGCAAAGATAAAAATAAGCCAGCACTGAGTCTCAGAGACCTCTCATTCTAATGGAGGAGATCACACATAGGAGGCTTCAGCCGCAAATCCAGTGAGAAGTTGGCAACGTCCTAAGGATACGAATGGCAAAGCAGATGATGATAATTTCCCTTATTGTTATATCTACATGGATAATCATGTCAACTTCTGATCTTGGAATGACCATTTGACAATGCCAAAGACAGAAGTAGGAAAAACTTTGTTTCCATGTATTCCATAGCTCATGCTGCTCAGGACTCAAGGCTTTCAGCACCCATAGAAGTGTTGCCAAGTGTATTCAGTAACATTGGAGGGGTTGGGATGTTAGAGTGGGCTAGAAGCAGGCCTGGTACTCTCAGGAGGTGCTGCCCCTCCTTGGGCTTACCTGATTGATGATGGTAGTTGATCAAGAGTTGGTGGTAGCAAGGAAGATAGAACCCTTCCCTGCAGTGATTATTTCCTTCACTGATGGCTGTGTGGTTGCTGTGGTAATCCTTCATGTTAGAAGAGGACCATGGCATCAGAGAAATGAGGACATGACTTGCACTTGATTTTCTTTTGCGTGAGGGAGGGCTGTGCTGGTCACCAGCCTCACTTCTCCTCCTGAGCTGTCTGGATCCAATGACCAGATATTCATCAGGATGACTGGAGATGGCCTAGGACATAATGGGAGACCTTGGCCTTTTAGGCTAAGGCATTTTCAGGCACTCGTTTAAAAGTGAGGTAATGCCCGTTCAGTTAATAGGCCTCTTTAAAAAGTAGTCAGGGAGATGGCCTCTTAATTAGAAAAGAAAAAATAGATAAATAGATAAACATGCTGGGAGGGTTTGGAGCTTCAGGGTTGTTGTTTGGGAGAGAAACTGTTACTATTGACATTCAGTCTAAGTCAGGAGTGTCCAAAAACAGCTATTGAGTTGAGCTTGGGCAGGGACCTACTCTTGTTCAATCCATGGGCTTCAGAGTGCACCGGGTCTAAGGTTTTAGGAGAGAGAAGCAAGCAAGAAGGAAGGAAGGAAGGAAAGAAAGAAAGAAAGAAAGAAAGAAAGAAAGAAAGAAAGAAAGAAAGAAAGAAAGAAAGAAAGAAAGAGAAGAAAGAAAGAAAGAAAGAAAGAAAGAAAGAAAGAAAGAAAGAAGGAGGGGAGGGAGGGAGGAAGGAAGGAAGGAAGGAAGGAAGGAAGGAAGGAAGGAAGGAAGGAAGGAAGGAAGGAAGGAAGGAAGGAAGGAAGGAAGGAAGGAAGGAAGGAAGGAAGGAAGGAAGGAAGGAAGGAAGGAAAGAGAAACATCTAGCCAGTGTACCCAAAGTTAACTGGGCAGCTTCTGGCCATCAAAATGCTAGGTTGAAAGACAGGATGATGACATGAGTTACCCAGATTCAGGCAGCTTGGGCTACTCACAGGTTGTGTTTGTCCTTCGTTTTCAAAGAGAACTATGACACCAGAGAAGTGGTGATGTGACTTGCACTTCACACACACGCACATCCTTCTCTCTCTCCCTCTTCCCCATAGGTGGAAGTTGGTTGGCAGTTGATAGGGTTTGCTGAACCTTTGTTGTGTGCAAAAATGGGCCAGCACTTATGTGAGGTAGCTAGCTGGCACAGTGTTTAAAAGACTGAGACTGGAATTAGGAAGACATGCGTTCAAATCCTGCCTCAGGCATTTACTAATTGTGGTTCCCTGGACATATTACTTAAACTCTCCAGAGCTCAATTTCCTTATCTGTAAAGTATGGACATTGGATTTGACCTCTAAAGACTATTCCACTTCTAAATTCATGATCTTATGACATGATATTTCATCATCTATTTCTCAAATCATGATTTAAAAGAAATTAGGGTTTATGGTATCCTTAATTTATTTGGTTCATCCCACACCTCCATGTTCCTTTATCTTGGTGTTTATCTGCAAACTTGAGCAAAAAGACTTCATATAGATGTGAGTATACCTTGGATACTCTCAAAATTAATTCCTGAAACTCTTTGCCTATATGCTCTCTGCCTGCTTATGAAACTTTTCTAGGGGATATTTACAAATTTAAGTTAAATGAATTCTAATTCTTATTGCATAGTATTGTTCAACACCTATTCCTTCCAATGTTCCCTCAAAGGGGAAAGGAATTTCTACTCATTTCACAATCCATGGATTATTATATTGTCTCACAATAGTATGATTATATAGTCAATATCCACCCCAGTCCTTCCTTATCTGGGGGAGCATCTTTTTGATTCCAAAGAATTACAGGGAAGAGGCAGGTAAGGGGACACACCACTAGAAACCATTGGTGTGTATGTCTCTCCCCAGGACTGAGAGGCTAATTTGTTCATTCCACCAAACTTTATTGTTATATCTTTGATTTTCAAGTCCAGAGTTTCTGCTTCTCACAACCATTTGTCTCAATTTATGTTTCTTTTATCAACACTAATAAATAGATTTTCGATATATTCAAAAAATTATTAGGGACTCCAAAACTGGGATTCCTGGGCAGATATCTCTGGATGTCTCTGAATGCATAATGAGTTTCACAGTATTTGAGATTCCCAAACCAGTCATCATCTAGGTGGCTTAAAAGATAGAGATTCTTCTTCTTGAGTTCAAATCAAGCCTCAAACACTTACTAGCTGTGTGACTCTGGGTAGGTCACTTAACCCTGTTGCCTCAGTTTCCTCATTTGGAAAATGAGCTGGAGAAGGAAAGGGCAAACCATTCCATTACCTTTGCCAAGAAAATCCCAAATGGAGTAAGGAAGAATTGGACATAACTGAGCCCCCTTGACTCTCACCGCCACTAAACTCAATTAGACCCTCAATACCACTAGCTTGGATTATTTAAATAGCTCTTACTGTCTTCCTGATGTCAGCATATCCTCTTTCCAACCCACACTTTATACTTCTGCCAAAATAATCTTCCTCCAGCACGAATCTGACCATGTCATTCCTTGCTTAGAAACCTTCAGAATGACCCCCCACTGATAAAATACATTCTCCTTCAGCTGGCATTTAAGGTTCTGCATACTCTATCTCTAACTTGTCTTTTGAAACTTTTCCCCTCAAATTAACCCCTTGAGCAATCTCTACAGATGTCCCAAAATCTTAGTGCAATTCTGAGTTAATGAAACTTAAACTTATTAAAGAGTAAATTGCATTAAGTCTTTTGGAACATCCTATATTTTGGTCAAATGGAGTCACTAGCTATTTCCCTTGATTCAACATGCTCTTTTCCTACTCCATGTCTTCCCCTGGGCTATCCCTTATATCTGTGATGTACTCCCTCACCTCTTCCTTTCAAAATCTCTTCTGCTCAGGTTCAACCTACTGTTCAGTGTTTCTTTGTACCTCTAGGTAATAGTGTTCCCTCCCTTGTTAGAGCACTTTATCTCAATGCCTTCTTTATACCTCCCCTAAACATCACTTCCAAACTTGTATCATATTTACCTGTGCCCATATTGTGTCCCCTTACCAACACCCCCCCCCACCCATCCCCAATAGAATACAAGCTGTTTGAAAGCAGAAAGAAATTTTCACCTTATCTTTCTCTCTAGTCCTCAGGACAGAAAGTTGCACATAGCAGGTATTTAATAAATGCGTGTGGAATTGAGCCGAATTAAACATTTTCAAAGTGCTCAGCAATTATGTCATGCAAAGCAAATCTCTCCTACTGATTTCATTAGTCTAATTGTTAGAAACAAAATGAGTGCAGTTTATAGTATATTAAAACAAACATTGTTATTCTACTCATTGAATTATAAAAGGTTAAATTTGATTAAGCGTTAGTTGGATGTTCATTCTTATTTTATTGAAGATGTCCATCCGAAATGTAATTAATGGTAATATTTTTGGGGCTTGAAAGGACCGTCTAGCCCAATCATAGGGAGGTTAAGAGACTTGCATTGCATCATGGAGTAGTCTAGCCAGAACTGAACTCCAGGCTTTCTGACTCATAATCTCTTTCTCTTTTTCCACTTTATTGTTGGGCACAGTCAGATCCCTCTGTGTTACCTGAGTTTGAGCAGGCCTTGTGCTGAAGATGGAATCTTAAGGTGGAAGCCTCTAGGATATGGAGTAAATAGATTTACAAGACACATGGGAGTTCAGGGATGCAACTGGCAGTATGGTCCTCCACCTACCAACTAACAAACACTAGCACCTTCCATGTGCTGGACTCTGACACAGTCTGACAGGTGAGATGGATACAGAAACACCTACTGGAGAAATTTACATCTAGCAGATAAAAAATAATTAAATACAAGGACCTTGGGAGAGAGGCTGCTAGCTCTTATGAGGATTAGGAAAGGCTTTATGTAGTTCAGAGGTATCAGACTCATAGTTCCTGAATACAGCCTACATAACTTCAGAGGTCCAAATGAGGTTAAAATGTAATTGGGAAATATATAGCAAAAAAAATACAATCCAAATATATAATGTTAATTTGTGATATTCAAAGTCAACATGCGGCACACAGAGATTCATTTCTAATTGAGTTTGCCAGTGTAGATTGGGATTGAGTTATGTTTTGAAGGAAGAGAAAAAACATAAAGCTGAAATGAGGAGGGAGTATATTCCGGGTATGGGGGCATAAGGATAGTCAGCATGAAAGTATGGGGACAGGAGATAAAGCCTTGTATGAGAAGAACAAAGAAGGTCAGTTTGGTTGGACTGAGGAGTCCACATAAAGAAGCAATGTGAGAGAGAGAGAGAGAGACAGAGAGAGAGAGAGAGAGAAGGAGGAAGAGGGGGAGGGGAAGAAGGAGGAAGAGCAGAGGAAGAAGAAGAAGAGAAGGAGTATGAGAGAGAAAAGAAGAGAAGAGCCTCGAGAGACATGCATATTTAGAGGGTAAGATATAAATAAGGAACCAGCAACATAAAACAAAAAAGAGCGGTCAAAGAAGGAAGGAGAACCAGGATGAAACAATGCCATGAAAATCCAGAAAGAGAGGGCACTTGGGGAAAAAAAGTGATAAACTATTTCAAAAGTATCATATTGGTGGAGAAAGACGGAAAGTAAAAAATAATTTAAAAGATCATCACATAGCCAATTAAGAGACTGACGGTAATTGTGGAGAGGGCAGTTTTAGTTCAGTGATGAAGGCAGAAAGTAAAAGTCTGAAGGATGAATGAGAAGAAAAAAAGACGAGGCAGAAAGTATCCACCAATTTTTCTAGTAGTCTGACTAAGGCACACTAGGACAACTCAAGCATATTTCTTTTTTTAATTCATAGCAGAAAGTTTTACAGCAGTGATATAAGCCCTTGCATGTCCATTACAATATAAAGTACTCCTACCTAGGCAGACCTCACTCTTACATTTCCTGGAGGATTCTCCAATTAATGTGGGCTTCAAGAGAAAAGTATAGAATTAGAATTAGAACCAGAACTAGAAGTAACATGCATCGTTTACCCCATGTTTGACCACTGTCTTCTTACAAAGCTAAGTAGATCTTCCTTTGCAACCCTCTACCTGTCTCTGGTTAGTAATTTATCTCATGCGGATACCTAAGGTTAGGATAGTTGGGTATCAACTTTTCACATGGCCTCTCCTATTTCTGTATTAATAGCTGTTATTTTTATCAACACAGAGTTCAGTTAGGAGATTATGAAGTATTCTGTAATGTAGTTTCTAGGTTCTTATACATTTTCCTACATATTTTAGAGACTATTGTTGAAAATATTAAGAAGGAGCAGACAGGCCTGTTGGGTGCCCAACTTAGAGTGTACTTGGAATATGTGTATATAACCCTCATTAGCATTAAAAAGGCACTTCCTGCTGGATAGAAATATGAAATACCCCTTAATTTTTCAGTAGGAACTGACAGACATGATTGCTAGCATATTTAATTATTGATACATTTAACTGGTAATTGTGAGTGTTTGTGTTAATATTTTATCATTGATATTGAATTTGTATATTGACCTGGCTTTATGAAGTACCTGGGGAAATATTTTTCATGTCACTGACATTTACATGTCTCTTTCTTTATGAAAAGAGTTATGGCATCTGTTTGGAAATGATTTTGTAATTCTGCAACTTCCTCTCCCCCCTCCCCTAGTTCTCTTTTCCCACAAGTCCCCAGGCTTATTGTGATAGGTTTTGCTTTCACCCGAAGCTAAAGGCAACAGATACTCATTAATGGAATAAGTAAAAGAAAACAGTAAAAAAAACAAAAACAAAAAAAAGCTTGGAGTTCAACAGAAATGTTTACATTTATGCTCTGTTTTATCTTCTGAACATATCTGTGAGACAGATTGGAGACAGTATGGAGATCCTCATTTTATGGATGGGCAGCATTTTAGATGGAGAGATTAGATGGTGACCTACAAAAATATTGGCAACAGGAACACATAAGAATCTAACTCTTGAGTCAACCTACTATTTTCCTAACCAAATCATTTTGCTTTAAGTATGGGCCCAGGGTGGCAGAATTCCCTGTGTCCAGATCCAGAACTATAGAACTACTCTTCGTCTATCTCCATACTGTACTAAAACACTTTACCCTTCCCTTCCAGTTCCCTACTTTCCTCCCTAGCTCTGGGAAATAGCAATTAAATCAATCTTGCCATTCCTGGAAAGAATGAGTCCATAAATGGTCTCTGGTTCCCCTCACTCTTCCTGTGGCATATAAGATCAAAACACACCTCCCTGGATGCCATTCTTCTGTATGAGTTGTCTTCCCCCATTAGAATATAAATCCCTAGAAAGCAGGTACAGTCTTCTTCATGAATCTGTGTCCCTGGCATGGAACCCAGTAGCTGGCACCTAAGGGGCACTGAATAAAGGCTTTTTCATTCATTCATTCACTTCCACATATAAATGCAGACTCAATTTTCTTCCTCTATTTTAACCCAAAGAAATACATCTATAGTTTTATTGCATCTGTCAAGAACTAGCTGGCTTAGAATTTTTGGTGCAATGTTAATATTCGGTATCATAGACACACATGTATATGTGTATATATATATATATATGTGTGTGTGTGTGTATGTGTGTGCGTGTGTCTATGTATGTATCTCTCTCTCTCTCTCTCTATATATATATATATATATGCATATTTATGTATATTGTTGTGCTTGTCCTTTGTTTTCAAAGAGGACCATGACGTCAGGGAAATGATGACATGACTTGCAGTTGACTTTGATTTGAGTGAGGGAGGGCTGTGCAAGGTCATTAGTCTGACTCTCTCCTTCTGAGCCATCTGGATCAAGTGACCAGATACTCATCAGGATGACTAGAGGTGGCCTGATATGCAGAAGGATACCCTTGCCCTTTTACGGTAAGGCCTTTACAGGTACTCACTTAAAGTTAGATAATGCTTGTTCAGGGAATAGGCCTCCCCTCTTTAAGAAGTGAGTTAAAGGTTGGCCCCTTTAACACATATGTGTATACACACACATATATATGTATATATACATACATACACATACACATGCATACACGAAGTCACACAGTCTTAGTATATCTATCAATTAAAGACTTGACCTTGGAGTTAGAAGGATCTGGATCCAAGTTCAAATTCTGAAATACAATATCTATAAGACCCCTGGAAAGTCACTTAACTTTTCAGTGCCCAAGGCAAGTGCCTAATTACAAATGGTATTGATGGGAGTTTCCTATACCAATGATATTACTGGTACAGTCCAAAACAACCAAATAAAACAACCCCAACATACAGGTATAGTCAGTGCTTTGTTTAGGGGAGCTGGTGTAGGCAGGAATTGAATTCAATGGATTTGTTTTGCTCTGGGCATAAAGTGTGGTCATTTTGGCAGAGGGTTATTTTTTTTTTTTGATTCACTATTTCTACCTGCAAAACAGAGAAAGCACAAGTTTAGCATTTCTCTATCTCAGGGCATTGGGCAAGTCTTGTCATTAGCCATCTTTTTACCTCTCAAGGGCTACGATTTGAAAAGCTGAACCTCTTTGCATTTGCTGTCATCCTGTTTTCTATTGCACCATTTCCCATGTTGAGTAACTCACTGAGGTGAAACATTATTTTATTCAGGAAAACAATTTGGATGAGATCTCTAGAGAATGAACATTGTGTTCTTTACATGGACAAAAGATCATGGGATATGATATCCTGTATAAAGAACATTCTTCTGTAATACATCATCCCTCCTTTCTCCTGTATACACAAGGACCTTTCTTTGTTGCATGCAAGAGGGCGCATAACTCCAAAGGAGACAGAGTTAGATGAAAAAGAGCAATTCTGAACTCTGTTGATTAAAATAAATGTGCTCATAAAAAAGACAGGAGAGTAAATTACTACATCCCCAGAACAGCAGTAACTTATACACCAACAAGTTATTTTTGAGTTTGCCAGAGGAAATAATCTGCTATCAACAAGGGGTAATTGCCTGAGCAAACTCATCTTTACATCTCACACGCACTGTCACCTTGTATAAAAAAAGGGAGAAATGCACCACATATCAATTCAGAAAAGATTTTTGGAAATATTCTTTTAAAGGTTGCTTCTCTCTCCTAGGCTGCTAAAAGGAGTGAACATATACACAGTTCAGAATGCATCTAATCTCTCCTCCTGCCTTATCATGCAATCACATCTGAACATGCCACGAAATTCATGCATCAGGAGCCTGGGGGCAATATGAAAAAAGATCCATTTTAGATTGGTATAGAAATTCCAATCTGAGATTTACCTGTGACTGTCACAGGTGAAACAAGTTCACTAAGACGCCCTGCAGGAATCAATGTTACTACTATTAAGTAGAAACGTCAATGGGAGTTTTGGGTTTTGTTTCACAAGGGATGGTGGAGGTAGAAAAGTAGAAGCACAGACAGAAAGGAAATAATGAGAGAGAGGAAGAGAGAGGGAGAGACAGAGACAGAGACAGAGATAGAGATAGAGACAGAGAGAGAGAAAGATATGAGGATGGCTGTCTATTTGATCCTAACATTTTCATTTAGTCTAGGGGGAAGATGCAAACCTGGGTAAGAAATAGGAATATTTTATTTTTAAAAGCTACTTAGGGCTTCCATTCTGCCCTAAGTAGGCTTCGGTGGAATTCATAAATGTACATTCAATTTCAGAGATAGATTAGCTTTTTGTACTAAAATAGCAAGAGCTTCTGGGAAGACAGGGTTATAACTGTGGGGTAGGGAAACAACAGAAACTCAGGGAGAATAAAGTTGCCACATAGCTTTTTATTTGGAAAAACAGTCATCTTACTGAAAAGAAATGTAAAGAGAGATCTAAGTCTGTGGTCTATAAGTTCAACAACTTCTGTGTACTTCAGTGAAAGGTTTACATGTGGGACTTACGGATATTAGCACAGTGGCTCAATAATACCTAGAGCTGTGTTGCATTTTTATAAGAAAATACTCCTTTTCTATTCAAGTAACTAGACTAATATTGAAGAAAAGGAATCAACATAGGTTATTATTTTTCTAAATATAATATATAATATATATTATATATCATAATTTATATATATATAATATATAATTTTATTAGTAAACACAAATATCTTCCCATTTTTCTCCCCAACAAGCGATAGTATAAATTGGCATAAATTTTTCTTTTGAGGGATTATGTGATCTATTCAAGTTCTTCCCATGCCACTTTTATTAACTGTTGAATTTCCTCACTTAACACAATCATTGCTGTGGAGGAAATCATATGATTGTGTTTATTTTAAAACTCTAAATTCTTGTTTCTTCTTCAGTATTTTCAAAGGGTCTGTGATCTCATTGATAGAGATGACAACAGGAACAACTCTAAACTAGTAGTGGACTAGTAGATTTTGATGTCAACATTTTTTCAAATGACATCCTTTCCCCTCTAGTTAGACATAAAGATCAACAAATCCTATATAATTCAGTCTCAGACGGTTGTCTGGGACATTGAACATTAAAGTGACTTGCCTAGGGTCACACAGTTACATGCATATCTTTTAAATATTTTTTTGGTATAATTTATATTCTTAAAGATCAAAGAAGTAAAAC
This sequence comes from Bettongia penicillata ogilbyi, assembly GCA_023548195.1. Lineage (NCBI taxonomy): Eukaryota > Metazoa > Chordata > Mammalia > Diprotodontia > Potoroidae > Bettongia > Bettongia penicillata. The sequence goes on along the minus strand of JAJHZJ010000322.1, from coordinate 8,525,253 downwards.
TATTGTGAAAAAAACAAAGAGCAACAAAACACATGTGTAACTTGATACCCAGCATTCTGGGGAAACCAACTCAATTCGGTTTCATTTGATGAAAATCAGCCATTCTACAACCCAGAAGCACACATGCATGATTTTTTGTCGTTAGTCATTTCAATTGTGTCCAACTCTCTGTGATCCTATTTTAGATTTTCTTGGCAAAGATAGTGGAGTGGTTTGCCATTTCCTTCTTCAACTCATCTTATAAATAAGGAACTGAGGCAAATGGGATTAGGTGATTTGCCCAGGGGTCATATGGCTAATAAGTGTCTGTGACTGGATTTTAACTCAGGTTCTCTAGACTTAAAGACTGGAGACTGGCTCTCTGTCCTCTGTGCTTGTCATAAAATGTATCACTACTGATCATAAAATATAAACTATCAAAATTGTTGCTTTTCTCAGGTAATTTCCATACCACTAATAGTATGTGTTAAAGACAAGATTAGGACCTTGGACTTCCTGATTGCATGAGTTGTCTGATACCATGATGACTGTCTATGATGTGATACTTTTAAAAATTAAGGTAGAAGCTAGTAGAAGTGGTCATTGCTGTGAAAACATTTCATAGGTCAAGAGAATGCACATGGAAGGAAGATTACTTTGGAATTCCCCAAAGTTTTCTGATATCTGTTATCTTCTTTATACTGAAATGTCTACCACTTTAGTTCAGACACCCATCACCTGTCACTTGGATTATTATATCAGATTTTTGTTTTCCTATCTCAAGGATATCAGCTCTCCCACTTATCTCCTACATTGTTGACAAAATGACGTTTTTAAAGCATAGATCTGACAATGTTACTCCCCTACTCAACAAACACCAATGTCTCCTTATTACTTCTAGCAACAAAGAAAGCTTCTTTGTAATTAAAAGCATTCTCCTAGTATAGTTAAAATTAGAAGGAATAAAAGGAAATTGAGGGAAAAAAGTCTTTGCAGAAAATTTCTCATAAAAGTCATATCCAAGATACATTAGTAACTGATTCAAGAGCTATTTCCCAATAGATAAATCATCAAATCAGATGAGTAGGTAATTTTCATAGGAAGAAAAACAAACTGTCAGACAACGATATTTTAAAAAAAATGCTTCAAAACACTCCTAAATAGAAAAATGCACATTAATGCTATCTTATACCTATCAGATTGGTATGGGTAATAAAAGAGCAAAATGAAAACTGTTAGATGGGCTTCAGGAAAGTAGGTCTGCTTGTATACCATTGGGGGATGGTCTCAAATGGTCTAACCTTTGGAGAAAGTACTTTGGAACTATGCTCCAAAGTTATTCAACTGTGAGTATATTAGTCCTAACAATACCATTACCAAATTTTTGCCCCAAAGAGATCAAAGACATCGGAAAGTGATCTAGCTGTACAAAAAGTATTTATTGTTGGCTTTTCATGGTAGCTACAACTGAAAACGAATTGGATACCAGCCTATTGGTACAGGACCAAACAAATAGTGCTATTTGAAAATAATGGACTATTTTGTGCCTTAAGAAATGATGAAAAGAATAGTTTCCTAGGAAACTAGGAAGACATCTCTGAACTTATACAAAGTGAAGTGAGCAAAATTAGAGCAACAATTTGTGCAAAGAAAATATTATAGAGAAAAACTAATTTTAAAAGACAAGAATTCTGATTAAAACAATTATAAAACATTCATCTAGTTTACACTATCTCTTGTCAAAGAGATAATGGATTTGGAATGGAGAATAAAACAAAAAAAATTTGAATCTGGCAAATATGGGAATTTGTTTTTGAGAAACGATGCATTTTCTTATGTTTTGTGGTTGTTTTTACCCAAAAATAACAAAAGAGGAAAAGATAACAAATGTTTATAAAATAATTAATTTTAAAAATAAATTCTCTGGATCTTCATATCATAGGAGTCATATTCTGAAAATCTTTTCATTAAGAAACTATATAATGGCCAATTTGATGCCCAAAGTGAATTGCAAAAGCCTTGCAAAAATAACTACAAAACCTCGAGGACTTTAGTTCCCAAATTGAGAACTACTGATTTAGTTAAAAGCTGACTTCTATCAATGAAGAATCTGAGTCTCAGAAAAGAAAAAAACATGCTTACTCAAGATCTTACAGATGGTTAATGGAAGGACAAGGACTAAAACTCAAAGTTTCTAATCTCCTCAAGTTCCCAAGTCAAGATTCTTTCCATAATACCATGTCATCTTCAAAGACAAAACATAGTTTCAAAGTCATGATTTTTTAAAAATATTTAACAGTAAATTTGCAATATAAATTGTAACAGCCATAGAAAACTCAGTTGATGTGCCATCTTCTACATGAAGCCCTTTCTGATAATTCTTGCAATTATGTCCCCTGCCATTCCCTTGTATATATTTTATATATAATTTTATATGTACATATTGCTTTCCCAATATGATGTTAGCTCCTTGATGAAAAAGGATTGTTTCATTTTTGTCTTTTATACTGCCAACTTCTATCATAGTGCCTGGCGCATAGCGGGCACATAACTTTATTGATTGACCGGTTAGTTCACATGGTTCCAGCTCCTATAATTCTAGAAACTGTAGGGTTAAAGTCTTGGTATGATGACATTGAAAGCCAATTAGAACTATATTGGAGCCAGAAAGCACAAGTTCAAAATCTAGGTCTGACACTTTTTAACTATTTGACCATGCACAGAACACTTCACCTTATCTGGTTTTCTAATCTATAAAAGGAAGGAGTTAGCCAGACCATCACTAAAGCTTTTGCTTGTTCCACATCCACCGAGCACATGAAATTTTGTTGCCGTTCATTAATCATATAATGATTTTTCTAACTTCATGAAGTCTTTGAGAACTGAATTCCATTGAGTGAATTGCACTGCAGGATAGATCCTTGTAGTTCAATTAATAGAGTAAATCAGTGATGGAAGACCAGTATTATGCATTATGTATAGACAAGTACAATTTATGACAAAGATACTCCAAATAAAACAAAAATGTGACTGCTCAGGTAGCCAGGCATTTGCCCTAGTTCCAGCCTCAGGCCTCCTGACCCTCATGACATCCTGTCCTTTTGGTTTATTGTACACCTTAACTCTTGTGACCTCACGTAACCCTATACCTTGCTGTCTCTGGAAACTTCTCTATCTTCAAAATTCTAAACTCTCAAAGTCTCCTCTTTGATCACAGTCTTCTAATTCTCCTTCCAACTCTCCTTCTCCCTTATTCCTCTTATATCTAATTGTTTTGTCCTTATTATCACCTTTTCTACTTTAATTCTTTCCTGTCCTCCCAGTCTTTCAACCCTGTTTCAAATTCACTTTCATTCCTACTGGTAGTTTTTTTCCCACAAATAATTTCTTCTTCTCAATCCTTCATTCTGTTGCCACTTGACACCCTATCATTCCTGCCTGGTAGCCATAAACCTTGCATAATTCCTTCTATTTACTCCTTCCAAGGCTTCTGAAAGTGTTAGAAGTAATTGTTTATCAGACTGATTGAGTTGTGTGCCCACATGCTTTTTCCTGACAGCGGATTATAAGCTCGTGGGAAGCAGGTGCTATTTAGATCTTGTCCCTATTTCTGGTGGCTGCTAAAAAGACCTTGAATGCAGTTAGCACTTAATAATTGCTTATCAAATTGGATTTAATCTCAGTTGGGTGCTAATTGTTTCATGGAAATAAGTTTATTCTTTTATCATTGACCTTTTATCATATGTTGACAGAAGCTGTTTCTAACTTTCTTTCCTCTCTATAATTTCCAAATTCTATACATCCTCTACTGTCCAGGGGTATGGAACCTGTGGCCTTGAGGCCACATGTGGCTGGCTCTCTAGGTTTTCAAGTGTGGCCTTTTGCCTGAATCTAAACTCACAGAACAAATCCTGTTAATAAAAGGATTTGTTCAATAAAACTTGGACTCAGTCAAAAGGCCACACCCGAGGACCTAGAAGGCCACATGTGGCTTCCAGGATGCAAGTTCCCCACCCCCGCCTATTCTCTTTCAGGAACTGCCCACAGCTATTTTGCCAGGAAAGTTCCTTTGCGTATTCTCTTTCACTTTCCTTAATGTCTTAATGCCACTCTTAATGTCTCTTCTTCACCCATTCCTTCCTTCCAGCATTAAAGGATAAAAGATCACCCGCCCCCTTTCTGGACGAAGTTAACTCCTACACCTATACTCTTCTTTAAATTTAAAAATTTAAATAAAAAAAAAATCATTGAAAGTTTTGAGTTCTAAATTTTCTCTCTCCTTCAAGTCCCTCTCCCACCCACTGAGAAGGCAAATAATATGGTACCCATTATACATGTGAAGGCATGCAAAATATGTTTCCATATTAGACTTGCTGTAAAAAGATAAGAAAAATAAAGTGGAAAATATCTATATGCTTCAGTCTGTACACAGAGTTCATCAGTTCTTTCCTTGAATGGTGAATCTGTACTCTTAATCTCATCCCTCTCTCTCTTCTTCTGTGATCTTGTATCATTTCTTCTCTTTTATTTTCAATTTATTTCTTTCTATTGGCTCTTCCTCTTTGGTCTTTGCTATACTAACAACAACCGTAACAAAAAATCTATTCCTTGATGATTCCTCAAACTATAGCCTCTGCTCCCCATCATGGCTAAACTTCTAGAAAAAGTAGGCTATGGGCACTGGGTATTCTAGATCATTCTTTCGTCCTTTGACTGCTGTTGCTTTGACTATTCCTTTGACTCATCCCCAGATTCTGTCTTTTCCTTCTTCTCTTTTTCTTAACTTCTCTACCCATTAAATATCACCATCCACCAAAGCACTTTCCATGGTTCTTTTTCTTTCTACAGCCTTCAATTGTCACCTTTATTTAGGACTTTTAAATCTACATCACCAATACTTATGGGAGGCAGTTGAAAAAAAGCCATCTGTGGAGTCAGAAGACCTGTATTCAGATTCCACTTGTCACCCTTGCTACCTGTTTGACATTAAGAAAGTCATTAAACCTCTCTAAGCCTCGATTTTATTACCTGTTAAGTGAGAGATTTGAACTAGATCAGAGGTGTCAAGCATGGGGTCAGAACTGTGTCCTACAACTCTCCAGAATGGGGAAGGTATAGAAAAATTATAATTGGGAACTACTTAGCAAAATAAATAAAAATGCAATAGAAAATAGATAATGTTGAGGCAGGTTGGTGGTACAGTGGATAGAGTGCCAGCCCTGAAGTCAGGAGAACCTGAGTTCAAATCCAACCTCAGACACTTGATTACTTACTAGCTGTGTGACCCTGGAAAAGTCACTTAATCCTGACTGCCTAGCAAATTGAAGAAGATAATGGTGTCATGTGGCTTTCCAAGTCAGCATGTACTTGAAGGGATCCTTAGAAATGGTTTAGCAGACCTCTTTTCTATTTGAATTGTCCACTTCTGGACAGAGTGAACTTCGAGGTGCCTTACAATTTTAGATCTATGAACATTTCTCCAGACCTCTAATTCATGTCTGCAACATCCTGTATACCTGAAAGTACCTCAAATGCCTATCAACATTTAAGTATTTTGATAACAATGAAAAAGTACTCATTTTTAGGTTTTCAATGTGTTTCACATTCATTTTCTCTCTTTTGTTATAATATATATATAATTTAAAATACATATCACATAATATAATAAATTGTATATATATATAGTAAGATTTATTAAATTTTTCTCTCTTGATCCCCACAACAACCCTTTGCAGTTTAGGTACTGTATTATCTTTGGGATACAGACCTCGTAGAGGTATTACTAGATCTAACGGTATGCACAATTTAGTTGAATGGGACTGTCATCTTGCTGTTCTCAGATTCCTCTTTTAACGAAACCTAACATCACATTAGCTTCTATACCACACTGTTGGCTTTTAATGGATTTGTTGTCCTTTAGAAACCTCAGATTTTTTTCGTTCAGATGAACTTTTGTCTTGTGAAACTTGTTTCTTGTGAAACTGAATTTATAGAGTATACTTATAAATATTTTTTCTTTAGGATTTTAGTTTTTGCAATCAGAAAGGAATAATAATAATAAATAATAATATAATTATTTTAGAATAAATAACTATAATCATCATCATCATTATTTACTTAGTGCTTTAATATTTGAAAAGCACTTTACAAGCAGCAGATAGTTTTCATTCTCACAACAACCTTGGGAGGTAGGTGCTATCATTAATCTTAATTTTACAGATGGGGAAACTGAGATGCAGAGGAATTAAGTAATTTGTCAAGAGTTGCAAAGCTAGCAAATATCTAAAGGGACATTTAAACTCAGTCCTTCCTGATTCTAGGTCCAGAGTTCTCTTGACTACACCACTGATATTAAATTCATATATATAAATGGAGACCAATAATCTGAAAAAAAGGATTCCCATGGTCACAAATTGACTCAGTTATAAAATATGTTATCTATATTTTATTGTGTTTTTAATTGTTTTGTCAAGAGATTTCTAATTACACTTTAATCCAGTTCCAGGACTGTTCTTAGGAGTGTTGTGGGCCACATGAAAGCTGTATGTAGCCTGCAGGCAATATGTTTGGCACCTCTAGAGCGCTCACACCACTTGGCTGACTGAACTTGTGGATCATTTAGTCCAAAGCTTTAACTTTAAAAAACTGATGCCTAAAAATATGAATAGATATGTTCAAGGTCACATACTGAACTATCAGTTTTGACTTAGGAAAGAGCTAAGTGAAATCTATAAAGACTGTTGCAACTACTCAAAAAAACCACAACAAAATACTGAGCAACATAACAAAAAAGTTGTGGAAACAAAATAGGAAACATCATTCTCGCATTGTACAATACCATGGTGCTTTTACTTTGGAGTTCAGATCAAAAGTTCTTATTTTAAATTAATTTTTACATTTTTCTTTTCAAAAATACATTTTATTGGTACTTTCTATCTTGGCACCATAGTCATTTCAACTTTCTCCACAGCCCTTATATTCTTCCTTATATATAGAAAAAAATAATAAAAAAATAATTAAGTTAGCATGACTGATGAGGTTATCTTTCAAGATACTGCATGCATTATTTTTTTCTTGTCATTATTTTCTATTTCTCTGCTTCTAGAGGTATATTCCACTGCACTGAGACTTTCAGTTTTCTCATTATTTTTAGAATACAAACTGCTTTCCTTTACATTGTTCTTTTGGTTCTATTTATTTCATTTGCATAATTTAAACAATTTTTCATTTTTTTCTGAATTCCTTACATTCATCTTTTCTTATTGCATAATAATATTCCATTGCATTCTTATATCATAGTTCCTCCCTCCTCCTAGTAATTCCCTGATTTGCTCATGTCCTTTGGCCTCTTATCTATTGGGGAATGGTTCTTGTTACAATATATTTAATGTCATTTTTTTCTTATATTTTGTATATGTGGCTCCTGTCAATGATATTTACTATGGCTATTTACCATTAAACTATTTCTTCTAATTCTACTTCCATTGATTTTATTCATGAAAAAACTTTAAATTCTGCCTCACCAAATTGATTTATTTTTATAGTCTTCTCTACCTCTTGTTTAGTTATATATTTTCTTCTCAGGACTAGTTGTTGGGAGGTTTCTTTTCTAAATTTTTTTTGTGGCATGACTTTCCATATTGATGCTTTATAACCATTTTGAGCTTATTTTAATATATAATCTGAGGTGTTGGTTCAAACATAATTTTTCCTAGATCTCGTTCCATCTTTCCCAGCATTTCTTTTAATAAAGTGTATTTTTTACCCAGAAATTTATATTCTAGGGGTTTATCAAACACTAGAATATGTTTTTTTTCTCCAAGTGACTCTTTCCTCACTTATCTAGTCTTCCCCATGTATCAACTTCTCTGTGTTATTGTTGTCTTAAGCAGAGCAATGGGATTTAGAAGATGCTGCAAGTGAATATGACTCCAGAAATGACAGAGATTGTTATCTACTGCTGAAGGGTTTTATTTTAACACTGATGTTCCCATTCATAAGAAGGTGATATATTGAAATAACAGGACCCTGGACTTAGAGCTGAAACAGATCATAGATATCATTGAGTGCATTCCCTCATTTTGTAGGTAAAGAAACTGAGACTCAGAGAGGTGATTTAATCAAGGCAACACAGGTAGCTTGTAGTACAGGAAACATGTAAACTCTAATCCTCTGCCATCCAACTCAGTTTCCATTACGCTTTATTGTCCTGTTTTGCCATTGCAAAAATGGAGGTAAAAGAAAGAGGGAACTGTTGCATAACAGCCAATATTCATTCATGAGATCCCAGGATTTAAAGTTGTCAAGGATTTTACAGATCATCTGGTCTAAACCCTCATTTTACAAATGAAGAAAATTTGTTTTTCTCTGAGATAATATCTTCATAAATTAAAGTTGACTTGTCACACGACAGATATGGCTCTAGAACAAAACTAATGGATGATGGAAGGGCAGCCAAGTGGCACAGTTGATAGAGTGCCAGGCCTGGAGTTAGGGAGTTCTGAGTTCAGATCCAATCCAACACACTTACTAGCTGTGTTACCTACCCTGGGCAAATCATTTAACTCTGCTTACCCTAGTTTCCTCATCTGTAAAATGAGATGGAGAAGGAAATGGCAAACTACTCTAGTTTCTCGGTCAAGACCTAATGGGGTCACAAAGACTCAGACAATACTGAAATGATTGTACAATGACATATAGCAAATAGAAGATGATAATTGTAGAATATAGTTTTGCTTTCATACAACCCATCCAGGAGGTTGTTTTCTTAATTTTTGTGCACACTCATAATCACAAGACTGCAGAGACCATGGTTAATAGTCATTCCATTTGACAATTAAACCATTTAAAAATAGATGTTTTTCTTATTATAGAGCTAGAGGATAAGCTGAAGTAAGTGTTTTCCCCTTATAGTCAATAAGGCAGGAGCACCCATACAGACAGGCTTTTAATTGAAAATATTTTTTAAAATTACAGTGAGTTACACAATTTTTTCTTTAGGAATGAAACTGAAGCCAATCCTCATCATTATTTTGCTGAATAGACAACACAGCTTAATCTTAATTATTGACTAAAAGGAATATAGATAGATAGATAGATAGATAGAGATAGTTGTTCTTTTTAATGTTAAAAAAAGTATTATTAGCTAGTGAGAAATATGGGAAGGGATTGATCCCTATACTGAATGTCCAATTGCTAAAATATCACTTTAGACTAATGAAATTTTAATGATCTTATAATTTTTATTTTTCATAATTTGTAGGTTTGAGGTCATCATCTTAATTTAATATTTCTAACTACTAAGAAAGAAAAAAATCTTAAATTGGCTCCTCAAGGATAATAATAATTTGCATTTCAGATCATTGTATGGTGATGCTTTTATCTTTGAAAACGTAATCATTTTGTTATTGTTCTCAGTTAGACGTGTGATGGTTTATTATTACCTTTTTTCATTTGTTATGTGTATAACCAGTAACGTGCATATCCAGGATGGGCTTCTATCTGTAGAGTGGACAATGTGTTGTTCAGTCATTTCCAGCTCTTTTGGAAACAATTTGAGATTTAGAGGAAGGGGGGCAAAAGTCCTGGATTTGTCCTTTTCCTTCTTTTTGCCATTTCCTTCTGTAACTCATTTTGCAGATGAGAAAACTGAGGCAAACAGGGTTAAGCATCTGATCCATGGTCACACAGCTAGTTAGTATCTGAGAACAGATTTAAACTCAGAGAGACGAATTCATTACTCTAGATCAAGTGTTCTATGCTCTGCACCACCTAGCTACCCAGAATGGAAAATAGGACTGTTATTATTCTTCAGAAGGTTAGCTGGGCTCCAACCCTAGGGGAACGCCGAAGTACTAAGTGGGAATCTACACCTCCTCATCATGGTGATTGAAAATACTGATCAATCACTTCTATGCTAATTCCCTTGGGTCTTTCTTCCTTTGGGAGAAGTAATATGAACATGATTTCACTTATCTAAAATGGGCTGTGGTTGTATTTCTGAAAATTGTCCCATTTCTTGGATCCATTATTTTTTTTTCTGTTGGCATAGCAACAGATTAAAAGATGAACCATAGTATCAGAGATTTGCTTCATTCTTAAGAAACAAACTAGACACTTATTCTATGTGTAATTATATCCTTTCTGTCATCCTCTCTCAGTCTATGTGAGGTGTGACTTGAGTACTTCCTTCTCTTATTCCTAGGTACCCTAAGAAATTGGATTTTATAGTCCTGGGTTGCAATTAAAAAAGAATCTAGTTAAAATGCTGTTTTGTACAATGATAAAAGGTTACTTTGAGGCAGTCACTGAGTCATGTTCTTTCTGTGAAATGTTGTTATGCAAATTGTAGAGAATTTTTGCAGCTGACTGAGGCAAAAAATATTTCATCTATTCTTTCCCACAATACTAGAGTTTATGTATACAAACATGCCTCACCAAACATTGCTAATTAGTTCCATGAAATCATAGTGGGGGGGAGGGATTGAGGGAGTAAGTAGCTTAGGAGCAAGATTATAAATAGATTTATAACCTCAGTGGAGTGCAGAGATTGGTAAGTATTTGGGTGGAAGAGATTGGGTAACACACAAAAAAAGAGATGTGAGGCCACAACAACAAGAGGTAGGCAGGACTGAAAAATCCCTGGCTAAACATGGCAGAATCAAGGTCAAATGTCTCTTAGTATCTTGACTTTGAATGATATGGTACAGTGTGATTCTCTCTCTCTCTTTCTCTCTCTCTCTCTCTCTCCCCTCCACCCCACCCGTGTGTGTGTGTGTGTGTGTGTGTGTGTGTGTGTGTGTGTGTGTGTGCCCTAAATCACAGGATACCTGGAAGCAAGGTACTAAATGGAGATGGAGCTAAGCAGATTAAGAAAGTTGGGTGGTGAAAGGTGTAGGTTCACAGAGCCAAGGTACATAGGTCAGAGCAGTAGGTCAGTCTCAGGAATTGAGAGCCTAGAGGAAAGGTACAATTGAGACAAAGTAGAAGGGGTGCTCTTGAGAGAGTACATTATTAGTATCCAGTGATTATGCTATGACAATACAACAAAATGCCACGATGTTAAGTTGGTGCTGTGGGTATATATACTGAATTTATTGTGTTATCACATTTATATTAGTGGTTCTTAGCCTTCTTTTTTGTTTATGTGACACCGCCATTCTTTGCTATGAGGAATCTAGACCTACTGCCAGACAATGGGAGATGGAATTGCAAGTACAAGGTCTGTGCAATTCTCTGGGGTAGGGGGGAAGAAACTGGCCAAAGTGCTGAAATCTTGTGAGGAAGAACAGAGTGTTAATTGCATACATTTCTACATGGACAGTGGAATACTAGTAGCCAGTCTTTCAATGACGCTGGTTTGCTATCCACGTGGTGAACATTTCTGATTGTCCATAGAGCCTGAACATGGGTGTTCCAGGGTCATGGAACTGGCAAACAGTGAGATGCTATGGGCCCATTGGTGGGAAAAGGCCCTCAGGTCCTTCTTCCTTTGAAGTCTGCATGAAGCTGAGTGCATGTCCTTGTTGATGATTCCCTCTTTTAGGTGGAAATTGAAGATTCTGAGAATTGCTAGAAGCCAGACTGTGAGGAGCAAAGTTCTGAGTAACTTTTTTGACATAACAAATCAATAACAGACTCATTTATTAATTGGTCACATCACATTTGGAAGTGAACTTAGTGGGGCTTAAGTACATAGAAATTATAGTCAACTTAGCCCCACTCCCCATGGACTGAGGTGAGGAGAGTATATCCCCAGGTATTGGCAGAAACATTTCTAATTTTGGTTCTTGTTACATCTTTGTAATAAATTAAAAAACTTGCTAATGCTAACTGGTTAAATGGAACTGGGTATTGATCACTGGCAGTTAATAGTTAGATGAATCCATCAAAATGAGAACTCTAGTACCCAGCCTATGAGAAGAGACATCTTTGATCCCTCAGAGGACATCCTAGATCAAAAAGAGGGAGATATAGCTGGCTTTGCTTTGGTGGAGTGAGTCCAGAGTCTTGATATATAAGACCTACCTAGACAATTCTTAAGGCAAGCCCTGGCCCATTCTTTGAGAATTGCTGCTTTATGATAATCATTCAACATGCACTTATTAAGTGCCTACTATGTGTTAGGCAAAGAGGTCAGAAAGGAAAAGAAATTAAGCAGTTCATATCATTAAGGAGCTCACATTCTTTGGGAGTAAATAAAAAAATACTCATGGAAATAGACACAAACAAAAGCAAAGCAATTTCAAGCACTAGCTCCTAGTAAAGACAGGAAAGATTTCTTTCATATTGGAGGAGGTGCTTGAGGTGAACTTTGAATGAAACTAGGGATATTAAGAAAAAGGAGGATGGAGTAAACTCCAGAATACAAAAATAGCTACTCATTTTTTTCACTTTCTCCTTCTTTGTGAAATACGTACATCATGTATACCCAGATATATTCTGAAATGGTGAAGTGAAGACAAAAATTATGAATAAAAATGATTTAATAATAATGACAAAAATGCAATGCTTATTTTTAGACTTCTAAAATATTGTATATAGGATTTTAATTACAGTGCAATTAGGTAGTACTAATTCCCTTTCTTTACCATCTCAACTCTTTTTTGAAGGGAAGGGGTTAATTATTTGCTTTCCAAGCCTCTCACTGTCATTTACCTATGATAAAAGCCTATTTAAGAAATCATGTTGAGTCTGGAGGGGAGGAGACAAGATGACAGAGTAGAAAGACTCACATATGCTAACTCCAACCCACAGCCCATAAAACACATAAAGAAGAACTCCCATCAAATTCTGGAGCAGCAGAAGCCACAGAAAAACGGAGTGGAGGAGATTTCTGTTCCAGAGAGCCCTGAAAAACTGACACCAAAGGTCTGTCACACACCAGACCTGGAGCAGAGCCCAGCCCTGCCTTGTCTGCACGGCACCAAAAAGAGCAGATCCAAGCAGGCTTCAGGGACAGAATCTCCAGTGGCCGTGCAGGTCCCTCCACCCACAGGCACAAAGGTCAGTGAGAGAGCCTTTTGGGCTGGCCGAGAGGGGAGCAAGGCGTCTCCACAACTCAGGCCCCCTTGGGAGGCAGCAGCAGAGGCAGCAGAGGACAGGAGCTCCCAAAGCAGACAAGAGCTCAGATCCATTATTGAAGGTCTCTCCATAAACCCCCTGAGGGAACTGAGTCCAGTGCGGCAGCCCTGCCCCGACCAGAGCAGCTGAAGTTAATCTTACACTGAATAGCAGCTTTACTCCCACTGAAAGCCCTGAGGATGGGAAGCAGCATTTGAATCTCTAACCCCAAGCAATAGCTGGGGGTAACTGGAGGCTAGGTGGGTGTGGAAAGGAATCTCAGAAGTCAAGTAACTGGCTGGGAAAATGCCCAGAAAAGGGGAAAAAAATAAGACTATAGAAGGTTACTTTCATAGTGAACAGATATCTCCTCCCTTTCTTTTTGATGAGGAAGAACAATGCTTACTATCAGGGAAAGATATAGAAGTCAAGGCTTCTGTAACCCAAACACCCAAAAAAAATATTCAATGGGCTCAGGCCATGGAAGAGCTCAAAAAGGATTTTGAAAATCAAGTTAGCAGGTGGAGGAAAAACTGGGAAGAGAAATGAGAGACATGCAAGAAAAGCATGAAAAGCAGGTCAACACCTTGCTAAAGGAGACCAAAAAAAATGCTGAAGATAATAACACCTTGAAAAATAGGCTCACTCAATTGCCAAAAAGAGGTTCAAAAAGCCAATGAGGAGAAGAATGCTTTCAAAAGCAGAATTAGCCAAATGGAAAAGGAGGTCCAAAAGCTCACTGAAGAAAATAGTTCTTTCAAAATTAGAATGGAACAGATGGAGGGTAATGACTTTCTGAGAAACCAAGAAATCACAAAACAAAACCAAAAGAATGAAAAAATGGAAGACAATGTGAAATATTTCATTGGAAAAACAACTGACCTGGAAAATAGATCCAGGAGAGACCATTTAAAAATTATGGGACTACTTGAAATTCATGATCAAAAAAAGAGCCTAGACATCATCTTCCATGAAATTATCAAGGAAAACTGCCCTGACATTCTACAACCAGAGGGCAAAATAAGTATTGAAGGAATCCATCGATCACCACCTGAAAGAGATCCAAAATGGGAAACTCCTAGGAACATTGTGCCCAAATTCCAGAATTCCCAGGTCAAGGAGAAAATATTGCAAGCAGCTAGAAAGAAACAATTCCAGTATTGTGGAAATACAATCAGGGTAACCCAAGATCTAGCAGCTTCTACATTAAGGAATAGAAGGGCATGGAATATGATATTCCAGAAGTCAAAGGATCTAGGACTCAAACCAAGAATCACCTACCCAGCAAAACTGAGTATAATACTACAGGGGAAAAATGGTCCTTAAATGAAATTGAGGACTTTCAAACATTCTTGAAAAGAAAAGACCAGAGCTAAAAAGACCAGAGCTGAAAGGAAAATTTGACTTTCAAATACAAGAATGAAAAGAAGCATGAAAAGGTAAACAGCAAAGAGAAGTCATAAGGGACTTGCTAAAGTTGAACTGTTTACATTCCTACATGGAAAGACAATATTTATAACTCTTGAAACTTTTCAGTATCTGGGTAGTTGGTGGGATTACACACACACACACACATACACACACATACGTACACACATACACACATGCATGCACACACAGAGACAGAGAGCACAGAGTGAATTGAATAGGATGGGATCATATCTTAAAAAAGTGAAGTTAAGTGGTGAGAGAGAAATGTATTGGGAGGAGGGAGGGAGAAATGGAATGGGGCAAATTATCTCTCATAGAAGAGGCAGGCAGGAGACTTTTTAGTGGAGGGAAAAAGAGGGGAGCTGAGAAAAAAACATGAAGTCTACTCTCATCACATTTGACTAAAGGAAGGAATAAAATGCATACTCATTTTGGTATGAAAACCTATCTTACAATACAGGAAAGTGGGGGAGAGGGGGATAAACAGGGTGAGGGGGTTGATGGAAGGGAGGGCAATGGGAGGAGGGAGCAATTTGAAGTCAACACTCGGGGAGGGACAGCATCAAAAGAGAGAACAGAAGCAATGGGGGGCAGGATAGGAGGGAGAGAAATATAGTGAGTCTTATACAACATGACTATTATGGAAGTTATTTGCAAAACTACACAGATATGGCCTATATTGAATTGCTTGCCTTCCCAAAGGGAATGGGTAGGGAGGGAGGGATGGGGAGAAGTTGGAACTCAAAGTTTTAGGAACAACTGTTGAGTATTGTTCTTGCTACTAGGAAATAAGAAATACAGGGAATGGGGAATAGAAAGTTATCTGGCCCTATAGGACATAAGAGAAGATGGAGACAATGGAAGGGAGAGATGATAGAAGAGAGGACAGATTGGTGATAGGGGAAATTAGAATGCTCAGTGTATTGGGGTGGGGGGAGGGGACAAATGGGGAGAAAATTTGGAACCCAAAATTTTGTGAAAATGAATACAAAAAGTTAAATAAATAAATTTATTAATAACCAAAAAAATCATGTGTAAATTCTAAATTTATTACCCACTGAAAGTACCCAATTGACAATCTGTTGCTGTTAACAACTTTTCTCCTCTTTTCTAGCTCAGTCAATAAGCATTTATAAAGTACCTACTATGTGCCAAGGCACTCTGCTAAGCACTGAGAAAAAAATTTTTTTTACTATGTTTACTATGTGCCATGGATTTCGCTAAACAATGGAGATATGAACAGAAAAGAAACACAAACTCTATTCTCAAGGAGCTTATATTCTGGAAAGGGGAAACCAGTCATGTAAAGGAGCCATGGCTAGGGAAGAGGATTTTAATTTGGTGCCTCATTGTAATGATGAATGGAGTCTTAGGAAAGTCAATGGAATTTGAGTTGGAAGAAATCACCGAAGTCAGCTAGTCCAATCCATCATTAAAAAGGAATCCTCTCCATCTCCTATCCAACAAATGTTCATATAGTCTTTGCTTGAAGGTTTCTATTGAAGAGGAAACCATTACCTCTTGAGAAAGTGTATTTTACTTTGACATTGCTAGTGGTGGAGAATTTTTTCTAACTTACAACCTAAATTTGGTTTCCTCCCTAACTTCTACCTGTCATTCCTAGTTATGTCCTTTGTAGCCAAAAAGAACAAATTTATACTATTTTTTTCTACTTGAGAATCCTTCACATTCTTGAAGTCAATTATCATATCACCCACTGTTTTCTCTTTTTGAGGTTAATCATCTCCAGTTCTTTAAACTGGACTTTAAGTGGAATGATCTTGGTTGCTCCCCTTAGAATCTTTTCCAACTAATCAATAGCTTTCCTAAAGTTTGGTATATAGAACTTCAGACAATAATTCAGATGTGTTCTAACCCAAGCAGAGAACAGCAGGAGCTATGACTTCTCTAGTTCCGTACACTATACCTTTCTTATTTCTATTTGTGCTTAAAACTGCCATATCACAATAGAAATTTACTTTAAGCTTGTGGTCCACTACAGCCTAAGACTGAAAACTATAACCTGATGGCCAGACTGCTGGTAACAAATATCTGAGAGCTTAGCTGGGCTGTCACTCAGGTGACAGACATAAAGTCTATCGGCAGGCCTGTAGCTGAAACATTTCCAGCTAGGCAGGACTGGCAGATCTCAGTTTCTGCTGGTATTGCCTTTGAGAATTGAGGGTTACTTCCATGCAAAAAGGCATTGAAGAGGGGTTTTAGTGACTTAAAACTGGAAATGTTATAAGTTGGTTCAAATCATTAAAAAAAAATGTCATTGAAATAATGCACCTACCCATATCAAACCCTATATAACTACCTGAGTGTGATTAATTGTTTTGGTAGAAGTTTGTCCTTTGCTGAAGTCTCTAAAAATATCAAGCAAAGAGTTGACTAAGATGTCATCTACCCTTTTAGCCTCACGGCGGGAGGATAATACATAGGGGAAAAGAATCAGAAACAAGTTTCATAGACAAGATTCCTCTATAGAATATGCTAGAGTCTACTCTCTTGCATTGCAAAGACAAAAACATTCAAAAGAGAAATAGACTATCTAATCTGCCATGAAAATGCATATAGACATTGGTAATTAAGATATAATCAAAGCCTTGCCCAAAGATAAGAATAAGATGAAATCCCACACTTAATCACAAAATGCTTAATTCAGCATTCCATTAGAGACACTTGAGTATGTTATTGAGTTAGACATTAAGTTCCTATTTAGGGAGATTTTAAAGACTTTTCTTGAAAGATTTTTACTGGAATATTTTAAATATGACTTGCCTCAAAATTAGAGGGCAAGGATGATGGAGTCCTTTGAGGCTTGGTGAAGCATAATGTCCAACTCCAGTCACCATTAGCCAAGATTGCAATTGATTGTGAAGCAACTGACAAGTATGCTTAATTGTAGGATTATATTTCTGAGTTATAAGAAGCCAGAGTGAAATGCTACTTCTAATTTTCAATAGAGGCAGTAAATATATGCATTATTCTAAAAAGTCCTTTAATGTACAAACTTAATGACATTTTTGCTATGATATTCCATTACATAGTAAGTGAAATTGGAAATTTCAATTAAAAAAGGTAGGAGAAGTGTTGTTGCAAGACTTTTATGGTTATTTATCTGGGTTCTAACCCACCTGAAATGACTCCATCCCCAGGCTTGCCTCAGGCCAAAACAATGTGAAGTGAGCTAAGGATGGCCATAACCCCCAGTTCTCAGTATAATTCTATTTATAAAATCAACATCACACAAAGATGTTACAAAATATTATTTAGGGCAAAAAAAAATTAGTTGCAATAAAATAAATTTTAAAAATATAAGCATGCATTAAAAAAGTGATTGCCACAATGAGTTGAAACACCTCCAGTTAAATATATAGGTTACATATATTACTTATAAAAGCTATTAATCCAATTTAACAACATCCATTGCATTTACGCTAAGAAACTGCTAAAAAGGTCTAAATGGAATTTACAGAGATGAATAAAAAGCACAATTACGAACTAGACTTGGGATATTCCAGTTGGTAAATGAGGCTGTGAAATTGCCTTTTGTTAAAAGAGGAGTATTAATGACTATGTTAGTATTTGACTAATATTTTATGATGCAGCCTCTTACTAAGTGAAATTCGTTGGTTTTTTTTTCAGTAAAAGAATGCAGAAATTGTAAGTATCCTTGTACTTTTTATACATTGTGTGTGTGTGTGTATGTGTGTGTGTGTGTGTGTGTGTGTGTATGGCTGATTGTGAATTACTGATACTGAATAACTTTTAGAATGTAATTTTTTAATTCCTGAATGTAAACTGAAAATATCTGATACAGTTCAAATAAATAGTTAATGTTGTAGTTTATATTTGCTCCATATTATTCTATAGAAATCCTCATAAATCCAGGACCATTAAAAAAAATTCTGAATTTTTTACCAGAAGAATTTACCACAAGACCCAGACGTTAATGGCCACTTCGTCAAGAGTTGATATTACCAGTATACCAGGGACCACTTCTTTTCAGATTTATTTCTAGAGAAGGAAATTTTAAAGGCAAAACCCAAAAGCAAACAAACAAAAAAACCCACTCAATTAATACGGCTCCTAAAGAGAACAGATAATTTTTCTTTTGAAAAGAGGGAAATGAATTGTAGTGGTTGGACTGGTTGACATTTGGAGTTCCTTCTGACCATAGGTCTATGATACAGATTTATTAATTTGAGGTCTAGAAAATCTGTTAGTCTTGCTGGCAGGTAAAAAAGATGCCTCTTCTGTGATACTATATTATCATTTTTTTTTTTGTCAACTTAGAGTAGGCCTATTCTGTCTTTTCTTTCTTGTAAATATTGAAATATCCCCAAAGGTTCACTCCTCAATTCTCTCCTCTCTCTACATTTTTCTTTGAAGATCATTTTTATTTTCATACTATTAACTGCCATTCTGACCCACATAACTCCTAAGCTTCTTTCTTCTTCTTCTTCTTCTTCTTCTTCTTCTTCTTCTTCTTCTTCTTCTTCTTCTTCTTCTTCTTCTTCTTCTTCTTCTTCTTCTTCTTCTTCTTCTTCTTCTTCTTCTTCTTCTTCTTCTTCTTCTGGAAATAACAAGCACACTGAATTTGGTATGAAAATCCATCTTACACTACAGGAAAGTAGAGGGGAAGCGGGTAGACGTGGGATGGGGGATGATAGAAAAGAGGAAAATGGCAGAAATGGGTAATTAGAGGTAAAATCTTTTGAGGAGGGACAGGGTCAAAAGAGAGAATTGAATAAACGGGGGACAGGACAGCTTGGAGGGAGAGTCTTTTGCAACATGACTTTTATGGAAGTATTTTGCATGACTGCTCATGCATAACCTATATCTAATTGCTTGCCTTCACAGTGAGGATAGGTGGGGAGGGAGGAAGGAAAGGAACTGGAACTCAAAGTTTTTAAAATGAATGTTAAAAATTGTTTTTACATGCAACTGGGAAATAAGACATACAGGCAATGGGAATATAGAAATCTATCTTGTCCTACAAGAAAATAGAGGGCAAGGGATGAGAGAAGAGAGGGGTGTGATAGAAGGGAGAACATATTGGGGAAAAGGGTAATCAGAATGCACAGTGTCTTGGGAAGGGTAGAGGGAGAGATTGGGAGAAAATTTTGAACTCAAAATGTTGTAGAAATGAATGTTGAAGACTAAAACTAAATTAATAAAAGAAAAAGAGAAAAAAGAGTAGAGGGAGCATATTGTTGAGGAGGATCTGGGGATGAAGTAAGCATTGGGTACCAACCAAGGAGGATGAATTCTCAGGGTGCGGGAGGTGTTGTGGAATATTCACATGGGTGTGGATGTAATGAAGACCTTATTATGGTTTTCATTTGGGGGAAGAGTATTCCTATAGAGATTGCCTTTACAGAATAAAGGTTATGCTTTTCAGCACAGTATCTCATATGAGAGGATTCAGGTATGGGAAGCCTGAGTGTGTAGAAATTAGAGAGAGATTGGGTAGGGAATTTAGGTCTGGAGGTGGTTTATGCTGGTCCTGGGCAGGGGATGAATATAAGGACATGGAATAGACCTTGGTTCCATAACATAGAACACAGAATTACTTCTACTATATCATGCTATCACATAATGAACAGAAACGAAATAGAAAAAATAATCATCTTCTCCTCCTCCTCCTCTTTCTCTGTCTCTCTCTATGATTATACTTTGTACTTTCTGCCCTCTGAGTTCAAGTGAGATATTTGTAAAGTGTTTACCAAAGTGTGTAACACATAGTTAAGAGCTTAATATTGTTGTGTCTGTCTTTCATTCTCAAAGAGGACCATGGCATCACGTTGATGACATGACTTGCGATTGACTTTGATTTGAGTGAGGGAGGGCTGTGCAAGGTCACCAGCCTCACTTTCTTCTCCTGAGCCATCTGGATCCAGTGGTCAGAAATTCATCGGGATGACTGGAAGTGGCCTAGGAGACAACATGAGACCCTGGCCCTTTCTGGCTTAGGTCTTATCACAGTCTTACTTTGAGTAAGATACACCCAGTCAATGCATGGGCTTCTTTAAGTTAGTCAAGGGATGGCCCCTTTAATCAAAAAACAAACAAAAAAATCAAACTGAGAGGGGAAGGCCCTCAGGGTTCCTGGGTAGAGAAACAGGTATTATTTAGTTATTGCATCGACTTTGTGCTAGGTGGGTGGGGACTTGTTGTCCAGTCTATGAGCTCCAGAGTGAATTGGGTTTAAGGCTTGATCCTTGAGCAAGAAATGTAGCCAGTAAACCCAGATGAAAAATGGCAACTTTTGACCGTGGGGTTTAGCTTCCCCTGGGCAGAACACCAGAGGAGAGAGGAGATGAGGGGAGATGAGGGGAGATGAGGGGAGGGGAGGGGAGGAGATAGAAGGAGAGGGGAGGAGAGGGGAGGAGAGGAGAGGTTAATAAAGGCTTGTTTCAGTCCCCCACCTCTATGTTTCCATCTTCCCATCTATAACATGCCCCCAACCCCATCTGATTCACTTAAGGTTAAATAATAGCTTTCTAGGTATCAAACTGGGTGATCCCAAGGCTGAATGGAATTCCTTGAAATTCATAATATTTATTGTCTATAACCATTCATCTGACACTTGATCTGTGTTACTCTGGATCTTCTCTAGTGCCTATGTTCTCACATTATTTAAATTATAGTGTAATTTAACTTATGAGTTTATTTCACCCTTCTCCAAATTTAGAGCATAAGCTCATAGAAGCAAGGAACTGTTGATTATATATGTGTATGTAGATAGATATAGATAGATATCTTTGCCTAGCTTTGCATAAAGAAGGTTGATAAATATTTGTTTAGAAAATGATTTTTTAAAAAATAATCATCCTCAGCATTCACAGATTTCCTAAACAGTCACAACTGTGATCTATATTATATGTGTCACCTGGAAGAAGGTAGGGAACATTTGAGTTAGGGATTTCTCATTTATTTTAGTTCAAGTTCCCTTGAGAAACACAATATAACTATTTTTCTGTGAATTGAAATCACTTGCCAAAGTTGATTTAAAAGTCCCAAAACATCAAAAAAAAAAACAAAACAGAGAAGGGAAGAAGACAATTCACCACTTTTGTTATGTTCCCCTTTTCTTTTCTTTTTTTTTGTGGATTTAAATCAGCTGCTTAAGGTTTTACATGTATATTTTATAACTCCAGAAAATATTGTGCGATAATAATTATAACGAGCAAGGTGATGCCATGTAAAATTACCACAGGATGATTAGCAGTAATATTTACATTTTTAATTAAAACAGCTGTTTATTCACAGAATACGCAATTTCAAGAAGGTAAATAAACATCAATAGTCTGGGGCTGTACACTCCTACCTGATACATGCAGCAGAACTTGGAATAAAGGCTACCATAGCAACTTAGGTCTATGACTATCTTCTAGACGAAGTTCCACAGGGTTCATTTCCCAAATTAAATAATTTCTGCCACAAAGAAAGATGGACATTTCTTCATTGTCAAAGCACTTGCCATCTTCCTCATAAAAAACAACCCCTATGAATCTCATTCTTTTCGTACATGTCTGAAGTCTGACTTCTGACCTCATCATTCAACTAAATCTATTCTCTTCAATGTTATCAATGATATCTTAATTGACAAGTTAGAAGTCCTTTTTTCCATCTTCATCCTTCTTTACCCCGATGCTGCCTTTAACATTACCTTTAGCTCTCTTCTTGATAATTTCTTCCAGCTAGGTTCCTGGGACCCAATTCTATTCTGATTTTCTTCTTACCTGGATGACAGCTCCTTCTCTGTCTCCATTGTAGAATCTTTGTCCAAGTCAAACCCAAAAATGGTGGACATTTCCCACAGGTGTGCTCTTCTATCCTCCATGTATATTATTTAACTTAGTGATTTCATCAGGTTTTTATGGATTCCATTATCATCTCTATGCTGACAATCCTCATACGAACTTTTCCAGCCCCAACTTCCCTCTTAATCTGTAGGATCACATTTCCAAATGCACTTCAATCATCTATTAGACATCCCAAACTCAAGATGTTTTTTTTCGTCCTGAATCTTTCCCCTCCATCCTCTTCCTTGTTATCAACATCATTAATTTTTCCTCATCTTGGAGAGCAACATCATTTCCCATTACTACAGGCTCACAACCTAGATAATCACCCTTAACTACTTACTATGTCTTACCTTCCATTTGCAATCTGTTGCCAAGGCTGTCAATTTCACCTTTGCAAATACTCCATGTCTCTTCTCACCCATTGTGGTACGGGTCCTTATCACCTCCTGCTTGGACTACAGCATTAGCCTGCTGATGATCCACCTGCTTTATTGCTCTCCACTACAATCTAGTCATTCAGCCCCCAAAGTGGTTTTTCTAGGATGTAAGTCCAACCATGTTACCTGCCTCTCTATCTATTTAGTATTCTAATTGCAGTGTCACCATTTTACCTCTACAATCAAATAGAAAATTCTGTGTTTGGCATTCAAGGCATTTTAGGATGTGGTCTTCTCCTAACTTACACCTTTTCTTACATCTTACTCCCCTCCAATTGCTTTGTGACCTAGTGACACTGACTTCTTGAAATTCCTTCAATAAGGCACTCTATCTCTTGACTCTGTGTTTTTTCATTGGCTGTCCTCAATACCTGGAATTCTCTCCTTCCTTAGCTCTACCTCCTGGATTCCCTGTCTTCTTTCATGTCCCAGCTAAGCTCTCACCTTCTGCAAGAAGCCATCCTCAATGCGTCTTTATGCTAGCCTTTCTCTCTATTCACTAATTCAAACCTAGACTCTGTAGAGCTTATTTGTACATAATTGTTTTCATGTTATCTGTTCCTTTAGATTCCTTGAGAGCAGGGAATGTTTTTGCCTTTCTTTGTATTCTCAGTGCTTAACACAGTGCCTGGAATATAGTAGAAATTTAGTACATTTTTATTGGCTGACTAACATATTAAAGTTTCTCAAGTTTTTTTTTCTTTCTAAGTCAACATCTCTCAACAAGAGAAATTCACTTATCCAAGCAGATACTTCACAATTCTCACAGAGAAGGTTCATTTCCTGAGGAGTTTTTAACCTATTTTGTGTCATTTACATTCTGGTGAAGTCTCTGAACCCCTTCCCAGAAAAATGTGCCAAGTAGTAAAACAATGCTGATCTGTCAGACTTCAACAATAATTCACACTTATTTAGCTCTGTAAGTCTTACAAAGCACTTTCTTCCTAGGAACGCTATGAAATAAATACTATAAATATTTGTAATCTCTTTTTATCAAAGGGGAAACTGAGGCCCTGGGGTTTACGTGACTTTTTTTTGGAGATTCTGTCTCTCTAAGTCTCTCAGGCTAGAAACTGAGTGGTTACTTACAGGTCTGATTCCACAGGTAATGATCACCCCAGGGGGCTTGACTTGATCTATTTCTAACCTGGGTTTGTTTGCCTTTCCTGAGGGAGTTCCCAGCTCCCAGGGGTTCCTTATATTGGTGCCGGCCTTCATATGGACATTGAATCAGCTTAACCCCACTATAGAGCAGCACTCCACTATCCTCAGTCATACCTGTAGCAAGGATTATTGCACTATGACAACACATCTGGCCTCATGACTTGTCCACAGTAATATAGTGTTTGTATCAGGATCTAAACTCAGGTCCCTGATCATCATTTCAGTACATTTTGCACTATCCCTTGATGTTTCTTTGTCACAGGGCTGATATATCCCAGAAGTATAGAGTCTCTTCTCCCTGTCTAGAGATCCATTCTTCGTCTAAAAACCTATCCCCTCTAAATGTAACTAAAATCACAAGAGCTACTTAAAGCACAAGATTTTTTCCCCACAATTAACTATAATCTGATCTAATCAAATTCTATATTGTACATAAACTTTCCTGATAAGGATTTATAGAATTTAAGACACTAAGCAAATCATATCAAGATAAATAGCAGGTAGGTGAATAGGACTTAGAAGGAGACGCCTCTCTACCATAATGGACAAAGTCATCATCGTTAATAGAAGCACACTTTTTATATATCAGTGGTAATACAGAATTGGTGTCCACTAGGGAACCCTGCAGGAGGTTCAGAAAGTGATCCTCTAGCCGTTGGGTAATGATCCCAAGTGAATATCTATAAGTACAATTTGAAACACTCAAGGTGCAGTTCCTCAGAGCATCTGGAGTAATGGTAATAGTATGATACAAAAAATATGCTCAAAGCTGCCACTTCATTAAGCATAGCCTCCATCTGGCCCACAACTGAAGTAGTACGCTGTTCAGTCCAACCAGAATGAATCCAAGTCCTAAAATTTCCAAGAATAAAGGGAATGTAGACCAAATGAGTACATAAACCAGTTTTCTTTTATTTCTTTTCTAGATTGTATGGAGAGGTTGGTGAAATTGCTGCCTGTCACTTAAAAGCATATTGTAGTGCAGTAATTACTTTTTAAAATAACTATTTTGGAAAACTATTTCCGCATTCTATAACCTCAAGCTTGTTGTGAATAGTCTATTACCACCCAAATACCTAGTATACTTACAAGGAGAAAAACTGTCTCCACATAGAGATTCATAAATCATGACTGACATGCACTAAAAAAAATTCTGTGGCACTCTAGATGCAAGTATACAGAATGCTCTTCTATCAAGGAACAGTGAGGATGGAAAATTCCGTTAAAAAAATTTATACTTGAGCAGGGCTTTTCAGACAAAAGCTTTTGTGATAACATTCTCAATGTGAAGATCTGTACAGCCTGTGGGCAGAAAGTAAATTAGCATTGCTGTAGAGGAAGTGACATGGTATGTCTGATTAAATCATTGTAAAGCACCAAGAAATGCTTCCTCTGGTGTTTTGCTTTTTCTCATAATCAAAACTGTAAGAATTTTTATGCCTTTTTATTATCAGAACCATACCAGAA
Source organism: Bettongia penicillata ogilbyi (assembly GCA_023548195.1). Taxonomy (NCBI): domain Eukaryota; kingdom Metazoa; phylum Chordata; class Mammalia; order Diprotodontia; family Potoroidae; genus Bettongia; species Bettongia penicillata. The sequence goes on along the minus strand of JAJHZJ010000322.1, from coordinate 8,499,893 downwards.
AATATGGGTGATCCAAAAAAGTGGAAGATGAAGTTCATTCCATTAAGAAACTTGTCACCTAGATTGGGAGACAAGATATATATATATATATAATTTTTTTTTTAATTACCAGAGAACAATTAAAATGTGGTAACAGGTTTTAATCAAAGTATACATCACCAAAGGACATCACCAATTGTCTTCACTTAGGTCTTACCACTAGACTCCAATGACTCTGGAGGAGAGAGTGAGGGCAACAGCTTTGTACGCTGTCTCACTTAAATCCAATTCACACACAAGTCGAGACATAACCCTTATGACGTCCTTAGTCCTCTTCAAGAATGAACAAACAATAGCATAGTATGTATATTACTTCATTAAACTAGAAGACATCTTAGAGGTCATCTAGTCCCATCTTCTCATTTGACAGAGGGTAAACTGAGGCTTAGGAAAGTTAAGATATTTCACAAAGAAGGTAGAATTTGATTTGCATTTTGAATAAAAAACAAGAAAAGTTTTAGTAACGAGGACAAAAATATTTCCAGACAAAGTGAAAAGGATGAGCAAATAAACAGAAAATCTATAGAAAAACAAAGCAACAGCCACAAAAATAAATCTTGTAATTTAGAAAATGCTAATCAGACCAGACTAGAGGAGTTGGATTATTGAAGACATATCACTGTGTCATTGATGTACAATTGGCAGGGATTATAAAGGTTCCTTTAGTGGAAACTTCTCATTTTAGGCATAAATAAATTGAAGTTCAGAGAGGACAAATAGCTTATCCAATTTCAAGTAATAAGTGACTGAGCCAGAACTGAAGTCAGGCCCTAGTTAAAAAGAACATTTTTTTGAAGAGGAACCAGTGACATCATGGAGTGATGTCTTGACTTGTGGGTGAATTGGAGTTAAGTGAGGTAGAGCTGCACAAAGTCATCAACCTTACTTTCTTCTCCAGAGTCATCAAAATCCAGTGGCAAGACAAAAGTCTGGTGATGACCCTAAATGTCTTACCAGGCTCTAAGCTCTCCATAGCACCTGTTTCAGCCGTCTTCTTGGCCATTGGGACAAATAGTACTCATCTGCTCATTTCACCAGGGGAAGTCTTCTCCTCCTTGGGGTAGGCCTCCCACTAATTTATCGACAGGTTACCCTCAAACTGGTTTAGCCCAGTTGCTGAGATATATTGCGGTGTGGCTGCTGAATATGCTACAGCTTTTTGGAGCCACAGGTGAGAGTTGAATGCCAGGTAGCCACCAAAGGTGAATGAACAACCCTGAAAAGCCCTTGACAAGCCCTCACCTCCATGAACACCCCATACATCCCTACTTATTTAGCAAAAAAAAAATTGGGTCAGTAAGACCATAACATTATTGAATCACTAAAGAATATGACTATGGGAAGAAGATAGGGTTTTGAAATAAAAATCCTGGCTCTGATAGATATGACCCTGGACAATTTAGTCAAATTTTTTAAGACTGAGTTAATTCATCTATAAATATTTTCTGACATCTGTTGAGGTCTAGATACTATGAAAATTTTGATAAATCTAGAAGCTGTTATGTTAGAATTGAATTAGGCAGAAAAGTATCAAAGTTGATTTTTTGTTTGATTTTGTAACATATAATTGTATCTTTCCCTAGAAAATATTAAATATTAATAATAGAAGTTAAAATGCTATAAACTTAAAAAAACTTTTCTTTCTGGAAATGAGTGTACTCTAATATCCCAGAAAGCAATTCCACAAGCATATATACATGCATATACATACACAAGTATGTATGCATATATAAAAACATAATCTAAGATAGAATGGATTTCAGTTTCCAAGAGTTTTTATGAAATAGCAAAATGATTTTTAACTCATGAGAGATATTGACCAAAAGATGTTTTATTAAAATAATCTTAGAAGTCTTTCTTTTAAGACTGTTTCAAGTTCTGAAATGTTTTTACTCTGATAAAGTAAGAAACACTGTTTTTGAGATTGCTGACACATTATGAAAAGTACAGGTTAAAGTTGTCTTTACAACTACATGCTCCCGAATTTTTTAAATAAAATGAGATCTTTTAAATTGTAGCAAAATGAATTCCTCCATGACAATGACGGTTATTGAAAAAGAAAAGTGAATGAGCATTCAAAGCTATAAAAGGTAAATAGGGATAGCCATTAGCGACTAATGGAAAAAAGTTCAGCAGGGGCATTAAATCTATATTACAGAGCCTCCAATTTGTATTTTATCATATTGATAATGAATACCAACATAACCACTGAAACTAAAGTCGGCATTTTTCCTGTAGTCCCTGTGGGCAGTTTAAATCAATAGTGCCCACATTATCTGTATATACTTGTACATATATATGCATATGTACTTCTAAGCTACAAAATAGTGTAATGTGTTTCACTTCATTTCAAATCTTTAACACACTGATATACTTTTCTATTCTTCCAATCAATTTATTCTGTTAGTGTTTTTCAGCATTTTAAATCCCTGAGCTAAGTCAATAATGTTGATTACTTACCATAAGCATTGTAAACGCTATTCTAATACAGGTTATTTGCAATTTGACATCCTCATCTATATGCATTATTCCGCCAGGAAAATTAAATGAAACCCTTGATTCTGAATCTGAAACACTTAGAAGTAATGACCCTGTTTACTGATTGACTGAAGTTGTGGTTTTTCAGCACTATTTAATAGAGGAAACAAAAAAAGCAATATTCAAATAAAGTGGAAGCATCTTAGTTACTTTAGGAAGCGAGCATAACTGATGAATAATAGACTTTTATTGCATTTTCTCCTGTTTATACCTCAGAGTTACTTGGCCAATGTTGTTATTAGCTCAGCATTGCCCAATTTGGAATTTTTGTGATCACTCAAAATGTAAATCCAATGAACTTGGTCTATTAGAAATTCCACCATTGGTTAGATATTATTTAGGCAACAATCAAGTTTTCTATCATAATGATAAAATAAATTTTTCAAAGTCAAATTTATTCCAAACAACAATTCCATTATTAAAAGAGATTTACACATTGTCATTCCCTATGCATTTTTCACATTTTAAGAGGAAAGGGTAAAGTTGTCTTGGATGTAGGGATTTTTAGGGGTCTCCAAATCAATAGAATTTCCCCAAATATTTCCAAAAATAACAAAAGAAACATTTACTATGTTTCACCACTCACCCTTTTGTTTATATTATTGGTATCATGCCTACATTCCATATGGGAATCTCTCACTAAAATCAATCATTTTTCTTTATAAAATTAATGGTTGGATATGACTCCAAGCCATTTACTTTTTTGACCTATTGGTTGATATAGCCCTAGAAATGGCTGAACTCATGTTTAATTTGAGAAAAAAATCATATTATTTTGGGCCACTGCCCAAGTTTCAACCCAAATCATGCGTGAGTCTCTTTTAGTTAAAGAATTCTCGGATAAATATTATGATTATTTTCTCTATATTTCACCTCTGAGTGAACTCTTACATATGACTTCTACTGAAGTCCATTATAGATATTTACAAATTTAGAAATATCTCTATCAAGTTTGGAAATTCCAGAGATTTCCTGAGACTTGGCACTTTAAATGATACCTCTAGCTATGGAGTTATTGAACAAGAGTGAAAAGTTTTTGTTTTTAAAGATTAAATGATCATAATATAAAAATTTTTTTATAAATAAGAAGGGGTCTTTTTGCTAGTTTTTTAAAAAACTGCTTAAAAAGTTCAAATACTCTAAGTCATTTCTGAATTGTATTTAGTATTTAAAAGACATGAATGGATACCCAATAGAAAATTTAAAAAAAACATAGTTTTTAAAAATCTTTTATATTTTTCAAAATAATATGAAAAGGTTTTTTTTAACTTTTTAAATGCAATGTAATTTAAACATATGTCATTATACTTCAAAATTGTAGGTAACTAGCACAAAATTAAATTGACATCTTAGGAAACCTATAGAAAAATCTTACAAACAAATGTAATATCAAACATGGAAATTTTAAACATCTAGATGTTTGAAATATTTGCATGGTATCAGCACATATTGATATTAAAAAAGTTAATGTGGTGTAGTGGTGAATTTGGGGTCAGAAGATCTGAATTCCATTTGCAACTTGGACACTGTACGAGTAACATTATGTAAATCATTTAGCCTTTCCAATCATCAATTTCCTTTAGTGTAAAATGAAGACAGGGGACTAAATGATCTTAAAGTCTCTCCAAGTCAGATTCTATCCATGTAAATACTCATTAGATTTTCAAAATAATAATTTAATATATATTAAGCCCACAAAAATATTTCAGAAAAGTAAAACACTATTTTATAATATTTAGCATCATTCAGCATCATATCTGAATAATTTTTAATAAAAGAAATGTTCAAGTGAATAGCAGATCTTCAAAAATAGCTTTACTTTCTGAAGAAATGATGTGATTAGAACTCTTGGTGCCATACACAGAAGTATCTATTGATTCAGTCTATATTTCTATTTATATATGGGTTAATTCATAACAACATTTATTAAGTCTAGTAGAAAATGTGAAAATACAAAGGTTGATAATAAGATAGAAGGCATATTTGCGCCTTCAAATTTTTAATTTAATGCTTGAAATTGATTTTTAATTTATACATTTATTTTTGATAACTATCTTTTGTTTTTCACCATTTTCATTACTCCCAGAGAGCCATCCTTTATAACAACAACACAGAAAACATAAAAGAGTAAAGGAAAACTAAACAACAGATAGAAAAACCCCAGCCATTTTATATATATATTCCTATGGCTCCCTACCACTACAGAGAATCAGAGATGTCTTGTCATATCTCTTCTTTGGGACCAAGCATTCTGTTTCTACTGCTCCATTGTTGTCCTTTCAATTTAAGTTGTTTTAGACATTGTGAATGTTGTTTTCCTGTTTCTGCTTACTTCACTTTGTATCAATTCATATAACTCATGCTTTCCTGTATTCATCACATTCATTATTCCTTATAGCACAAAATATTCCATTATTTTAATGTACCACAATTTGTATAGTCATTACCTAATTGATGGACATCTACTTTGTTTCCAGTTCTTTGTTACTACAGAAAGTGCTGCTATAAATTTTTGGTGTATATGAAACCTCCTTTCTTTGTGTCACTGACATTTATAGGGCCAAGAAAGGATCTTTTTTTTTTACGTTTCCAAATTGCTTTCCGGAATGGTTTGGCCAGTTCACAGGTCCAACAATCCATCCATTTATCCATTTATCCATCCATTCATCCATCCATCATCTTTCCATAGCCTCTCCAACACTGGCCATTTTTGGTCATCTTTGCTGATTTTGTGGGAGATGAAATCCCTGGCTTATTTTGATTTACTTTTCTCTTAACATTGGTGACTTGGAGAATTATGTTTCCTTATCCTTTTTGACTACTTACCTATGAAGGAATGGCTTTTAGTTATATTTCCATTGGTTATCTAAATATTTTGGATATCAGATTTTTATCAGAGATACTTAATACAAAGATTGTTTTTCCCCAGTCACCTATTTCCTTTCTTAGCTTAGTTGAATTACTTTTATTCATGCAAAAGCCTTGAATTTCAATACATGAAATTTCAGTGACAATGTAGAAAGATGTAGAACACTTGCTTAAAGTGGTGGTTTAAATACATGTTAATTCAGATCTTTCTAATCCACAGAATCAAAAATAAGAAAAGACTAACCTTAAAGTCTTAAGAAAGAAAGAGAGAAAGAAAGTCTTGCTTTCTTGATATCGTCAACCCTTCCTTTCCAACAAAAGTGATGGACAAAGTAAGATTAAGGAATAAGTAACCACCCTGCTCTTGACTTTGAAATGATTATCTGTACTTTGTCATGCACTTAAAAACTGGTCAGCACCCTACAAGTGATAAGAGACCAAGCATCTACTAAAGCTGAGGAATTCAAAGAGGGATCTACCCAGACTCAGCTACACACAGAAGGCATGTTCATGGAAATTTACCTTTGTTGGTCATTAGCACATGATCAGGTACATTTAGTGACAGTTTTCTCAGGTATTTTCCACTGGACAACCTAAACTTGGGCTATTTCTAAACTTTCAATTTCAAGTAATTGCTAAATTATACAAGCATATGGATCCCACTTATCTGATTTAAGTGAGACTGAGATGAGCAAATAGGAAGTCAACTCTAGGGCTGGATGATGCCCATAAAGATTAAGGTATTTTCCCTTTTTCCAAACAATTAGCAGGGGCTAGAATGTTACACTAAGATCAATTGTAATTGAGGAACTGGGAAAGGGCATAAACAAATTACTGGTGCTTTCACTGAGGTGGATGGGTTTATAGAACCTTTGTTATTTAATCCAGAAGCCACTAGGTTGTAAATTACCCATTAGGGTTGTCACTAGACCCTTGAACAGAAGGTTCTAACTAATTTAAAGAAACAAGAAAGGATACTCTTGATCTTTTTCTCAGTCAAAATAAAACAGAGTTGTGCCAATTAAAAAAATACTTTAAGCTCTTCATTTCTCAAAAGTCTTAAAAACTTTAGGTTTTTAGTTTAGAGAAGCAAATATAAATTGAATTGTAGACAAGTGAATAAAATAGGAAAAGCTTGATTTTTGAAAAGAGAAAAACCAAGTTCTCCCTGTTTCTGTCTCTGCAAAATCCTACTACCAAGATAAATAGTAGAAGCTTTGCTTTTCTCTGTTTCTGATCTGGGCTGATTTGTCCCACCTTATGCAACCCAGTGGTATTCTGCTCCTAGGAAGTCGCCATATTGGTGCTGGACTGTGTGGGGATATTTTAACCCAGTCCATCGCAAAACTTGGAAGGTCATGTGATCTAGTCTCCTGGGTAGCAGAGATTTCAGATATGCCTCACCACATCCACGGTTAAATTTTTTTTTCAAAATTTTGCTATGATCTATGAGAAACTTAGGAATAATAGGAATTATCTGTTTGGGGTTTTCTGAGGGTGTTTTAAACATTTTTTTGGTACTGAGTTCTAGAACTAAACTTTATTGTGTAGCTGTTCAGTCTTGTTCGACTCTTTGTGACCTCATTCAATGTCTTCTTGGCAAAGGTACTGGAAAGGCTTTCTATTTCCTTCTCTAGTTCATTTCGTAGATGAGGAAACTGAGGCAAACAGAGGTAAGTGACTTGCTCAAAGTCACACAGCCAGTAAGTGTCTGAGGCCAGATTTGAACTCAGGAAGATGACTCCTCCTGACTTCAGCTCCAGCTCTCTATTTACTATGACCTAGAACTAATCCTGGAGTAGAGCTAAATACATAAGAGATATGCAAAAGAATATTATACTACTAAAGTCCCATTCTATGGTTTCATCTTAGCGTGGAAATGACTCTTGGGTATTGAAGTCTATGCCGGTGAAAATCAAGCTCTTCTACTCAACTGGACAGGTTTTTATGTCTGATACTGGACTTGGTTTTTAATCATTGGAGGACCAGCCTAGCTAAGATTGGAGAAGGTCTTCTCCAGTACTGAGGTTTGGAGGGAATGCGATGTATTTTGGTGACTCCATTGATGAAATCAGAGCCCAAGAGCTATAAAACATCTCAGAGTTCATCTAGTCAAAACTCCTTCATTTTGTCAGTGAACATATTGAGGACCAGGGAGATTCAGATAATTGCCCATCGTCATATAGGTAGTAAGCAAGAGAGGTAAAATTTAACCTATATTCTCTGATGCCACAGCCAGGGAGTTGTATTTTTTTTTAACCATACTAGAGTATCCTTAGTGCATTTTTTAATTTCCTTGCAGTGTTTTCAAAGAAGTTTACGTGCAATAATCAAATGGAAAGTTAAGGTAACTGAAGGGTTCTTTTTTATTCAAAGTAGTTAGACCATTCTGAAATTTAATTCACTGTCAAAGAAATAGGCAACAATCTTTGTTCTCAACTCTGAATGCGTGAAATACATTTTTTCTAATGGATAAACCTGACTTTGGTAAAAAAAGGAAATCCACCTGCAAATGGCCTGCTAATAAAACTTTACTGTAGTCAGATCATATTAACTGACTTAGAAAAAGTCTGGAATTGCAAAGTTTCATGCAAGGAAACAGCTCACAAGAAGACAGTAATGCAAGGCAGCTTTAAAGGAAACAAGTTAGGACCACTGGGAACTTGGGTACAATTGAGCACCCTCCTGGGACCCCAGAGGAAACTGGCACCCTTTCCCCAGCCCTGTCTGGTGAATTTTTATAGAGTTTTTACCTTTATATAGCAGGACCAGGAACTGGGGTAGGGAATGAACTAGGAGCGGAGACCTACTGCTGATTCATGCTAGTAGGAAGAGGAAAGATGGAAAAGAGAATTAAAGACCAGTTGATGTTCACACTTCCCGTGGGGGTAGGGAAGAAAGAAGGGGTTTGGGGCTGTTAATGATTGCCTTATTATCCAAGATGACTTAACTTTCCTTTCAGAGCTTTTGAGCTGCCCTGGGGTTTCTTTATTTAGCAAGTTAAGGAGGCTAGTATTTTCTCAACATATATTACCTAAGAAAATAAAATGAATAAAATAATATTACATGATTTAGTTTTTTACAAGATTGTTACTTTACATGCTAGAAAACAGACTATAAATGAATGGCTTCTTAGGTTAGTTTCTCTGTACTTAGGAACACAAATTTTCATTGGTAAGGGATAATTATAATACATCCACAAAGAAAAGGGCAATTGAGTGGTTTTTGTCTACAAATAAGCTATAGTTTTTCCTTCAGTTTAAGACTAAAAGTCACATAAAAGCTTTAGCAAAGGTAGTGGGTTAGAGAGGCTCCATTTAGGAATATAGACAGAGAAAAGCATGCTTCCCAAGACAGTATCTTCATATACATTAAAAATATGTGGGGTGTGATATTCCATTAACAGATATCCCAAACCTCCTCTAGAAATGTTAATTTCTAATCTCATCAGGGGTATATGTAGTGTACTTATTATGATTTCTGTTTTAAAAAATATCATTGATTACCTACCTACAGATGAAAAGACTAAAGGGTTTTTAAATCTCTGACAAAGTTTTCAATGAGAATAAATCATTCTTCCAAATAAAATCATGTTAATTAAAGAACCAAAAGTGTCATTTTTTTATTTCCTTAATGAATAAAAACTCAAGAAAAATTTGTCATCTCTACTGGCCTGTGAATATTGACATTTATATTTTTTGAGTTGAACATATATGACAATGATAAATTAATGGGGATAAGGCTAATAATAAAAAGAATATGTATATATTCACAAACCACAAATAATTTTTTCAGTTAAATATATATTTCCTGGTCTTAGCATTTCCTCCCTTTCTCAGCTTGAGCATATTACAACTCTTGTTGCCTTGTTCTTTTACAAGTGATTAGAGGAGTCATCCAATTTTTCCAACAAGGATTTCTCTCCCTTGTGCCTTTATTTATTAGTAAAATCTTACCATGTAAAACAATTCACAGAAATGAAAGGCAACTTTTGTGACAGATGCCAGCCCCCACAAAAGGAGACAAAACCCAAATCTCTAATTTTCACTGTAGATGTTTTTGATCCAAACTGTGATTCTTTATTGCATATCCTATTTTCTCATTTCACATGCAGACTTGCTATTTATTGTGATGTAAGTTGCTTATGGAATGAGTATCAGTACAATTGGGAGCCACAATATAGTAGAAAAAAGTCAGCTAGGGAAAAGACAGAGCAAAGTATTACCCGTGGTTTGCAATATGGAATTGTTTATTACAACAGAATAGAATAAAAAATAAAGCAATTTTAGAGAATAAAATTGTGTTTTTGCACACTGGCTATATCTGAGGAAAAGATAGAATGTGCATGTCAGCACAGATGAAGTGGCCCACATTGTTGTGACTGCAGCAATGGGTTTGAATGATTGTGGGGGAATCACATAGTCAGATCACAGATTGCACAGTCTTTATGTAGCCATCCACATAATTAGGAAGAAGTGCGAATGGTGATCTGCACTTAGTAGGTGCTTAACTGATGTTTGTTTCATTGTATCACTGGATTCTATTTTCTTTTGTGTTTTCCATTTTACTAACTATATGTATAGTTATGCATAGATTTTTGTCTTCCACTCTCAAAGGGAAAATAAGGAGTTGATAGAAAATCACTTTAACTCACATTACTAAAAGTAGCTACTTGACAATATGCTTGCCAACTTTGTTCTGTACTTTGTGTTGTGTACTCATAGCCATACACACACACACACACATTATATATATATATATATATATATATATATATATATATATATATATATATAAGGTTTTGACTAGATAATCACTAATCAGAATCCCAGTAAGTACTTACGTTGAACAGACAATCAAATATTTTCTTTTCTGGGAAGAGAAGGTCTATGCAATAAAATAACTTATTTGGAGATGATGATAAATGTTACTATTTCGTTAAGCTAACAATGCTATCTTCGACTATGTGTGTGTGTGTGTGTAACTAGTTATATTCATGTATATATAAATACGAATGCATGTATACATACATTCATACATACAAAAAAGTTTTCATAAGAAAAGACCTGTCTTTAAAATTCTTCCATCTCTCTATTTTATCTTATTATTTACTATTCCCCCTCACATATTCTTTGTTCTAGGAAAACTGGTTTACTAGCTGCTCCCTATAAATGGTATGCTGTGTTTCATCTGTATCTTCTGCACAGGCAGCTCCCCAAGGGACATACTTTCTCCTCATCTCTGCCTTGTAGAACTTCTTTTCAGTCATTTCAGTCATGTTCAAATCCTTGTGACCCCATTTGGGGTTTTCTTAGCAAGGATGCTGGAGTGGTTGGCCATTTCCTTCTCTAAATCATTTTACAGATGAGGAACTGAGGTAAGTAAGGTTAAGTGACTCACTCAAGGTCACACAGCAGCTAAGTGTCTGAGGTCACACTTGCACTCAGGCTTTCCTGATTCCAGGACCAGCACTCTATCCACCCTGCCAACAAATTGCCCAAATTCCTAACTCCACTCAAGTTCAAATGAAATACTTTGCTGGATCTTCATCTATGCCATGTGCCCTCCACATCTCCTTCCTGAGCTCTCTTCTTTTGTCCCTCTATGCAGTTTTAATTGGGGAATCTCATCGGTTTCTCTGTGCCTTCAATAACAACCTCTATGTTGATGGTTCCACCATCTGTAGCTCTCACCCTAGTCTCTCTCTGGAGTTTCATTTCTACATCTCCAGCTGCTCTTTAGACACATCAAACTGAATGCCCCATAGAAACTGAAACTCGGCACATCCAAAACAGAACCCACTATCTATTCCCTGAAACCTTCCCTTTCTAAACTTTTCTATCTGTTTGGTACAACACAGTCCTCCTATTTGGTACAACACAATGCGCAGAACCATTCCTAACTCACTCTCACTCCCTTATTCATATTTTGCCATGTCTTTTTGTTTCTATTTTCACCTCACTTGTTTATGTCCTTTCTTCTCTACTACCATAGCCACCAACTTTGTTTAGACCTTTATTAATCTGCCCCAGATTTTCACATTAACTATTTGTGCCCAATCTGTGGTAGAGCATTCTGAGCTCGTATTGATCTGATCAGCCAGTCAGACACACTGAAATTCTCTTTGAGAAAAAAGGACAAACCAACCAACCAACCAATTCTCACCTAGACTCTTACTTAGCTGTGGATCTGGTGTCCCTGCCTCATGTCTCTTCACTCCTTTCCACCATTTACGCAGCTGCCAAAATGATTTTCCTAAAGTGTAAGTCTGATTATTTTCTTGTCCCTTCCTTTTCAGTACAGTCCACTGGCTTCCTATTACTTCTAGGATAAAACATAATATCCTCAGCTCATAGTTTAAATCTCTTTACAATCTGACTTCTTCCTAAATTTCCAGTCTTGTTATACTTTGTGCCTGTCCATGAACTCTGTGATTCAAGTACACTGGCCTGTTTCTTTTTATGCTTCTCACACAACACTCTCGTCTCTGCACCTTTTTACTGACTGTCCCACAGTCCTGGAATAGCTTCCCTCCTTCCCTGTCTTTTAGATTCACATACTTTCTTCATGGGGCAGCTGGTGACACAGTAGATAGAGCATTAGGACTGGAGTCAGGAAGACTTGAGTTCTATTCCTGAGTTCAGTCTGGGCTCAGACACTTTATAAGCTGTGTGACCCTGGACAAGTCTTAATCCTGTTTGCTTCAGCTTCCTCCTCTGTAAAATGAGCTGGAGAAGAAAATGGCCAACCACTTTAACACCTTCGCCAAAAAAACCTCCCAAAACAAATAGTGTCATAGAGTCAGACATGACTGAAATAGCCAAACAACAACACTTCCTTCAGGACTCAGTTCAAGTTTTGTTCTGGGTGACAAGACTAACAAGACTGAGGACTAAACATTTTCTCTTATCCTTATGACTTCTCAAAAGTCTCCAAAATAGGAATCATTTGCAAGAGATAAAGAAATGCCAGCTGCTCACAATCGAAGATGCTGAAAACACCAATGACATTATTCTCCAGTACTAGCTCAGTCCTCTCTTTTCCACCACCCACCACACTCTGAGTAAGGCTTCACAAGGCAACCCAACTATGAGCAGGCAACAGAACTCAACTCTCAACACTCCTTTCCTCTTCTATTCAATTCCAGGAAAATCAAAAAGTAGAAGATTTATTCTGACTGGTACTGCAGTGTGCACAACGCAACAGTTCGAGGCGGAAAACTGAGGAACAGAGGGAATGCTATTAAACTGCCAGCATGTGCGGTGCCCCACTCAGTCTTCGGGAATATTGCATCTAACTGGGGCTAGTCCTATAGTCTAGGAGTTATTTGAGGCAGATACTGAATCCTTTGAAATTTGGATTGCCTTGTATGAAAAGAGACTGAGACAGATTTAAGGTGCAGTCCCTAGGGAAATTGTAATTAAAGGAGAAGGATTCAGAAAGTGAACAATAAGAGAATATAAGGGGGAAAATGACTGAAATTAACAAAGATCTTATGTAGGAAAAACCAAACAAACAGACCTCAAAGAACTTTTAGTAAAAGAGATAAACTAACAGGGGAAATATCGATAATAGAAGGGAGTATGGTTTGCAGATCAGCTAAATGAATCCAGCCATCTGAATAAATATTGTAAAATAAGTGTAATATTATAAAATACTACATCTGTATAAATATTGGAAAATGTATATGAGTAAATATTTTAAAACAAGAAAGTGAATCAATACCTGACGAGGCAGAGTACCCTGTGGATTCTCAAGAGAACGTGGAACCACAGCAGGATGTTACTGAATGGTTTAAAGGAGAAATACGAATTATGAAGGCAGAATTTATGACTTGCAGAAATAATTAGTAGAACAGAACAACTTGAAACCACAGGGGCAAACCTCACCAAACAAACAAAAGAGAGAACAACTGATTGGGAATGAAAATACATAGAAATGAACGATGAGAAGGAAACACCAACGTTAAAAGACTCAGCTCAAATACTACCATCTGCAAGAGATTTTTCCCAGTTACCACCTTGCCTTCAATTCCTTCCCTCTGAGATTACTATCCATCTACTCTGTAAATATTTTTTTTTCTTAAGGACCAAGACTTAAACCCAAATCATTTGGGCTGTCATTGATTGGTCAACACTGGTTTCCAACCCAAGCCTCACTCAGTCATCATTGGTTGGGCCCCATAGCTCAGAATGAATACAAATAATACTTGTTTCTTCTTTGACCAGAAACCCTGAGGGTCTTCCCTTCCCAGATTGATTTTTTTTTTTTTGATTAGGTAAAATCAGCCATTCTTCGGCTCATTTCTTACCTAGTCTTAGTCACTTAAGTCCTTTGTAATTTGTGACTTTGCCTCAGTCAAAGTGAGAACTCAGAAATATCTTAGCTTAAAAAGGTCTCCCACTGAATCCAGGGTCATCTCCAGTTGTCCTGATCTGTATCTTGACACTGGATCCAGATGGATCCTGAAGAGAAAATGAGCCTGGTGACTTTGTACAGTCTTTCCTTACTTAAATCCAATTCACTTGCAAGTTATGGCATCACCTTCCTGATGTCATGTCACTCCTTGAGAATGAAGCACAAACAACCAAAACATGTATTTTGTATACACTTAGCAATTATTCATGTTTTCTTCTCCATTAGAATGAACAATATGCATATATATGTGTGTATACATGTATGTATATATGTACAATATATTCATATATGTGTATGTGTGTATATATATATGTGCATCTCTACAGTGCCTGACACACAGTGAACACTTAGTCAGTGCTTGCTGACTGACCTACAGATTGTTTCCTACATGAGAAAATCTTTCCTGATTCTACCTCTAGCCACTTAGTTTTTAATGGTTTTCTCCATCTTGAAATTATATGTATATACTTATTAATAAGTCAGGGATGCCTTTGCTTCTGTTTTCCTGTCTCCACCATCAAGTTCAGTACCTTGAATGTAGCGCTTATTGAATTAATTACATTTAACTGCAAGGTACCTTGGGTTCTCAAAGATTATGCCAGCAAAATCCATGTCCTGTTAAGATCTATCAATCTAGAAAGATTTTTTGTATATCCCTTAAGTGTATATCATCTAACATTTAAGCTAGCTAATTTGGAGAGTGTGAATGGACAGGCACGATCATCAATTCAAAATACTTACTTTAAAGATGAGGAAATGGAGGTCCATTATAGTGAAACTACTGACTTATGGTTTCATAGTTAGTAATTGTCAGAGATAGTATTCTCTCTTAGATCCTTAAACTCTCAATTTAATGCTTGCTTTTTTCTTCCACTTTATTATCGAGAATGATACTTTACTACTAGGATGACACTTCTCTTTAAGTTTGTTGTTCCCCATTAGACTATGAGTTCTTCAAGAGCAGAGTTTGCCTTTTCCTTTCTTTGTAACCTTAGCACTGAAAGACTGACTGACTGGATGGCTTCTTCCAGAACTTCCATTTGAGGGCACACAGGCCACACATCCCTTTCAGTTCTCCCCAGGTTGCAATCTGAATTGATCTATTATTCATGCAAGCCAGGTACCTCCTCCAAACGCCTCCTTTTATGTGTTCAATTTCCCCATTAGAATGTAACCTTCTTGAGAGCTGGGACCATCTTTCTGTTTATTATTATTATAATATTTGTATTCCAAGAGCTTAGCACAATGTCTGGTACATAGTAGGTGTTTAATAAATACTTGGTAACTGCCTGACTGACTATAACAAGTCATATTTAGACAGGAAAGTTCTGTGATCTATATCCATGGAAGGAATACCTGAAATCGTAAATATTTTGAATATTGAAGTATTGTTTTCAATTTTAAAAATTAAAATCAGGATTTTGAAGAAAACATCTGTTTCATAGATGAGTGTTTTCGAAAGGAAGCACTAGTCTAATGGAATGTGCTCGTTTTTTGTCTCAGGATTATTGCTTCTTACCTGAGTGACCTTGGACAACTAACTTCAGGATTCTGGGTTTCCATATAATCATCTTTTAAAAATGAGGGTTTTGTACTGTGATCGCTCAGATTCCTTCTAGCTCTAGATATCTATTAACATATGATGTTGATTATTTTGGCAAAGAAAATGCTTCTATTTGGAGGCACTTAACATGGTCTGAGGGTTTTGAAACTATTCTCTAACACCTCTGTGAGCTTTCTAATTCGCTACTGCGTATTTGGTGGTTATCTGGGGTGTCATTTGTGTATCAGCGACAAGGAAAACATTTAAAATGTATTAGCCTTGGGAAAATATCTAATGTTGAGAGTACACTTTTGAAAAATTGCCATAATGAGATTGCAGTATAGTGTCTGTGCAACAGTAGGTGCTTAATAAGTGCTTGTTGACTTGTTACAAGTATGCCAAATATGTTAAGAGTTCATCCTCTACTCAAGAATATTCTTTAGCAATGGCAAATGGGATGGTTGGCAGAAATCTTGCTTGAGATAGGGAATGGGGACTATACTTATGATTTCATTCATAGAGCATACTCCCCCATTAGGAAATTCCCTTTTACCAATGAAGATGGCACTTCTGCTACTTAGAGCCTTTGAGAGCTGCATAAAACAATGAGGTTACATTATTTTCCCAGGCACATCCTGCAGACTTGGGACTCGAACCCAGTCTTTCTGCATCCAGGAATATTCTCTGGCTGTCTCCTGGGTCTGAAATGCTCTCTATCCTCATCTCTGCCTACTGGCTTCCCTTAAGTTCCAAATAAGAACCCATCTTCTGCAGGAAATCTTTCCCAATCCTTCTTAATTCTAGTATTTTCTCTTTTTGAATTATCTATTATGTAAATATTTGTACATTTTTACTTGCCTGTTAGCTCCACTACTAGGTTGTGATCTCCTTGAGGGCAGAGACAATGTTGTCTCTTTTTGTAACCCCAGATATAGTACAGTGCACAGTACCTAGCACGTAGTAGGTGATTAATAATCTTACTGACTGACAAAACTATTTCTCTACACTAGGCTGCCTCGCAACTTAGGATAAAAAATGAGAAAACAATATTTATATAATTCATATCGCTTATTTGTCTCCTGGGTAGCTACCAAGAGCAACCTGAAGTTCTTAAGTTCCTTCTACAAGTTGCTTTAAACTATCTTTAATGAAAAAGTTACAAGTACCAGGACAAAACAAGTCTAATCGAATTAAAATAGTCAGTGTTGCATGAGAACAGTTTTTACATGAACAACAAATGGCTGCCACTATTTTCATTTTTCAATTATTTTTAGCACATCACCCCACCCTCCCAAAAAAAATCAAACAGGCCAAACAGAGGTTCCTTTAATTGGTGTGGATGAAAATATAAGCTTATGCAATGGTATGCTTCATTTCCTCGAATACAACCCCCATTCCACTGCCATCATTGTTATTATCAACGGGAGTTATGACTGCTCTTTAAATGTGTATTAATATGATACTCACTCCCTCCATACACTTCAAGCTGCCAAAAGATACTGATGTTGGCAGCAAAATTGGGAGTCTAGCACAGGAAGGACAACATTATTTTCCCACTATTTAAACTACGAACCTGACCAGTACTTAGGTTACTGTGAAATTCTCTTAGATGCTTATTAATCTTAAAATGATATGAATATTACAACAGGACATCAGAAAACACTGAAAACAAATATCTCATTTGTTCAATCCCATCTTCATCAACTACAAGATAATGGAACATAGATCACATTTACTGAAGGAATTCTCAAAATCAGAGCACAGTAGGCAAAGAATGATCACACGTAAACGTCATGATCTGGGGAATCTACCATTATTCCTGACATGGCTGAGAGCATAATCATTTCCAATTACACTGATCACATTTTATATTTATATCTCATTTACATAATGCAAAAGGATGCAGAATAAGCCCCAGAAAGCAAATAAACACATTGAGCATAAAAGGAAAGAACCCTGAAAATTATTCCTTTGTTCATTTCAATTTTCTTCCTTGGATTTAATAAAGACTGACTTCCTTAAATTCAGAGGTGAGCTTTCCTCAATGTTGGGTGAACTTTTATCAAATGGATTCATGAATTCACTGGTATGGGCACTTTCCCACTGATGTAGACTAAAACTGATCCCTACTTGCTCATCCTGGGTCACTTTTATTCATGCTTTAGTTTGTCTTCTATAAGGACTGACGAACTGTACTGGGAGACTACTTCTATTCTCCAAGCAACGGAAGGTTCTCAATGGAGCATGTCTACTTTCTGTTAGTTATTCCTTACTTTTACAGTGTTACCAGCGCATTTTTTTATTGCACATTTTGATTAGATCTCTTACAATACTTTTTCTATGTGATTCATTGTTTGTGTTTTTTTGCAGCCCATTCACACCACCATATGCCTCTCCATTGCCCTTTCAGTGATGCTCAATTTCAGTTTGTCAGATTGTGTGGCTCATAGCCATGCGTACCACATTAAAAAAGGATGTTGGTATTTTAAAGGTTTTTACCCCCCAGAAAAAAAGTTTGGGGTCATTAAGAGAATTTTGCAGTTTTCTGGAGGTAATTCAGCCTACTTTCTCCTTTTGATTGTAGATGTCTTTCTTTCCAGTTCTCTCTCTCTCTCTCTCTGTCTCTCTCTCTCTCTGTCTCTCTGTTTCTCCATATCTATCTATCAATTAGGCATACAGATATAAAACACCATCTATGCAGTATGTTGATGTGTGTATTCATAAGGTCTGGATTAACTAATCCTATTAAAAAAGTTCCAGCAAATAGCTAAATATTCCATCTAATCATGAACAATATTTCCAGAAGGAGATAATTTACACCATGGGTCCCTTTCTAGCTATAGATAGCTAAATATACACATACACATGCAAACACACATGTACATATGTATCAGTCCTTTTCAAAGGATGAATAATAAAAATATATCTATATACATATGTTTGTTATTTATAATACATATATGACAGGCTTTATAGATCGCCCACCCAAATGCCTCTAAAGCCTGGACAGTGGGCATTCTTCTTCCAATTATTTTTATTATTATTTTATCTGTGTGGATAGTTAGGCCAAACTCAACTCAACACAGAGCTCCTCCAGGGGATTTTGCCTTGTTCCAGGGCTTGTTGCTATTAGCATAATGCCATCTGAAAACAGGGTCATTCAGAGAAAATCACTGTGATAGGAAATCTCTTTACAACTTGGCCTATATGTCATGTTTTCTGCATTAAAGCAACAACACCTTGACAAATACATTTTTGATTTTATTCCTCTCAGTATCAATGATCAGAATCACCAAGCAAGTTTATCTCTGTTGTCTTATTTTTCAAGGACTATATATATTTTTTACAAGTTGAAAAATGCATGGCAGATATCTTCTTAGAGTATATACCTTGTACAATAGTTTGTGTGTCTCTGGCTTGATGGAGACTGAGTCTGGCCTGCATTCAGTATGCCAGGGAGATGAGACAGGGAGCCAAGAGTTTGGAGGCCTGGCTCTAGAGGTCTTATCCTTCCTTTATCTGAGCATGGAATGGATTAGACATGGAGGGGCGAGGGGAGAGAGATAGATAGCCAGAGAGACAACCAGACAGAGACTGATACAAAGAGGCAGAGAGAGACGGATAGAAAAATGGAATGGAAGAGACAGAGAGAGACAGAGAGAGAGAGAGAAAGAGACAGACAGAGACAGAGACAGAGAGAGTGACACAAAGAGAGAGACAGAGAGGGAGGAAAGGAGAGCAAGAAAGAGAGAGAGAGAGACAAAGAAAGAGAAAGAAAGATATGGAAGGAAAAAAAAAACAGGACACAGAGAGAGAGAGAGACTGAGACAGAGTGACACAGAGAGAGAGACAGAGAGAGAGAGGGAGGGAAGGAGAGTGAGCAAAAGAGAGAGACGACAGAAAGAGAAAGATATGGAAGGAAAAAAATAGAGAACACAGAGAGAAAAGAGACTAAGAGAGACAGAGACAGAAATAGAGACAAAGAGACCGTGAGACTGTAGAATGCTGGTCTTGGAGTTTGGATGATCTGAGTTTAAATCCTGCCTCTTACACATACTAGTAGTGTGACTTTGTACAGGTCACTTAACCTGGTGCCTCAGGCTACTCTCAAAAACTATCAATTATAATGAAGTTGCTCTCTTACATCAATAGAGAGGATTTTCACATGGCGGACTCTCGACAGCGATGAAATCACAGGACCAAACATGACCTCAAAAAAAAAAAATTCTGATGAAATATTCATCATTATAAAACAAAAACCACTTAACCTACTTTCCGCCAATCCCTTTGCAGTACCACGCCCAGGACAGAACTTCTGGAATGCCGTCCTTTGGAGACTAGGCAGAAGTTAGTCTGTCCTTTTAAAATCTTACCTCCTTTTCCATAAGGGGAAAAAAAAGTTAATTGTTTAGAACTTCAGACTCTCTTATGAATCATGAAGAGCTCAAGTCCCTTCAAAGCAATCTAGAAATGTGTGCTTTGTTTTTGTGTCACCTTACATTTTTCTGGCATAAGCTCTGACATTTTTCAGTGCCCTCCGTGGAATCACTCTTGTGGTGACAAAAACATTAATACAATTTCCTGCACTTAAGTCGACAAACAAAGGTATCTAGTGATTACAATAACTTCGCAGGCTTTTTTTTTGTCAACTAGAGCATGATTGAAGCCAGGAGAGAGTCGTTCTTTAAGATTAAATCCTCAAGCAACTAATGACAGACTCCTTGTCCTTGAAGCTTATATAAATAACTTTCCTGTGTTTTGTTAACCTGTTCCCTCCTCCCCAGTCACCCCAGCAGTGAGGCATGTCACTCCACTGGTCCATATCCATCTCATTTTATTGCTGTCCACTCTGGTATCTTTACAGGTCATCCATTTTGCTGCCTCTCTGGCAGCCACTGGGAACGAGCATGGAAAGTTCCAGGACTTTGTGTGCGGGGCTGGGGGAGGAGGCAGAAGGCAAGAGTGTCAGTTTTCTCCAGGACTAACAGTCCCAATCAGATGCTGGTCCTGGGCCTCATAAATCTTGTGGGTGACCCAGGTGAACCCTGAGGCTCAGAGCTCACTGAAAACTGATCAGGGCCCTGCTTAGTTTAACAGGCCTTTTTCGGTGACAAGTGAAGGGTTCAGCAAATGCACAAAACAGATATATATTAGCTGAAAAACTAATGGCTTTTAAAAGAATGTTTGACAATTGTTTAAGGCTGTCTGTAGATCCATTATACTGATAAACGACCATCTTGGTACACACTAAAGTAGAGTTGCCTAGCAGAAAGCCAACTGAAAGTTGGATTCTTTTTTGATTCAGTTTTTGTTTTTCAATTCGATTCTTTTTAATCTTGTTGTTAATTTCAGGAGGCACATGTTTTCTGCAATTGAGAAGACTTTGAGAAAACAGGAAAAAATTGCCAGTGTTGCATAAATTTAATCTTGTAGCCAAATTGGAATTAAAAAGACTCTGAAACTGCCCCCATGACCTGTTATTGACCGCTTGAACTTCTAAGTTAGGGTCAGTGGGGGCCCAGAATAAGAGGTCAAAAGCTGGTCAGTGCTCCTCAGCCCCAGCATGTTGAATAGGAAGACTTTATAGCTGTGATTTATGCAATTTGCAGAGACAGGTTAAGGAGGCCTTAAAACATGCCACAGTGCTCACTTACACAGGGTACACTATCCGCTTGGAAAATAAATTCTGATTGTCCAGCTGAAATCTCTTGGGGATACGCCTTGAAGTATTTTACCCTCTGTGTCTAAAGATTCATTCCCACACTCGACCCCTGAACGTGACAAGGTTAGTGTTTCCAGATTTATTTAAACAATAGAAATGCACCAAATGAAGCCCTTTCTAAACCTGATTAATTGCAAAGGCAGAATAACCATCGGTAATGAATTATTTGGGGGGTGGGGGCAGGTAGCTAACTTCCAACAGTTAAAAGTCTTAAATCAGTCACAGAGGGGCTCCAAACACACTGAAGTGGCTATTTTTACACAATTCCAAATATGAAATCTTGGGAAGTTCTACTTGAACTGGTTCTTAGGTTTTTGTGGACTGTTATTATTGAGAGCAAATTATCAGAATAGTTGATGGTTTATTTTCAGAACTATGTTGGGAATAACGTAGGAGAGGGATTGGCAGGGGGGAAAAATGAACTGCTTTTTTTTTCCTCCTTATTTTTCATTTGAAAAGAAACTTGGTGTTCATAAAAATCAGCTTGCTTTTTGCATTCAGGTATAGCTAAATCACAAACAAGGAAGCAAACCTTTTGCTTCCACCGTAACTTCCTTCCTCCAAAAATATGGAGCTATGCGTCTAAATTCATCTCCTCAGAAGCAAGTTCAGAAGTGTAACCTGACCTCTGTATTTACTAAGCATGGTTAGCCTGGATGCTATAAACCAGGAGCCAAACCCAGGTTTTTCAAGGATGAAAAGACTATAAACCTTTGAACTACCTTGTTGCCTGCTTACAGGGAATTTACTGCTTCTTGGTGCATGTGTTTCCATAACTCAAATTGGCTTTGATCTAATAAATGCAACTTAACAAGGTATTAGTCTATAATATGGCTTAATTGCATTTGGTATAATGAGAGAAAAAGCTAAAATGGTGAAAGATATTCACATTGAAAAATGGCTACCTGGCAATATTCAGCCACTAATTTCCATAAAGGTTTTAAGGACACACTCTAAGTGAGGTTAATGCATGCCCTAAATATATATTTGTCTAAGTGATAAGGATGGCACACTCTTAACAGTTTCAATTTGTCAGATAAATAATATACTAATCAAAATTATTTTTTATAATCAGTTTATGACAGGAAGGCCTAAAAGGCTATAAAGCAGTACACACTTGGGAACAACAAAAAAGTCCTAGACAAATGTTATTGAGCTGACCAACCCTAGGACATTTCTGGCCTTATAAGGCATTTTGTTAGTCCATTCTAACTTTTACCCTCTTTGTAAAATGCCCCAGTATATTTACTTGATAAAATGGCATAGCTCAAAAGTGTTTTGCAGATCTCCAATGAAAGTATTCACTCATAGGATTTAGAACTGGAAGGAATTAAAGATTCCATCCTAAAGATGATCATGGCCAAACCCCTCTCAAGTCCAGGGACTTGAAGTGACCTGCTCAAGGTTAAACGGAATAGATGCGAGTCAGGTTCTGAATTAAAATTCCATGATTCCACATCAAGTGTTCTTTGGAATAATTTATTACCCCACAGGTTTGGTTTGTTCCTGTTCTTGCCCTATATATCATCATCTTCATAATCATGTTCAACATCAAGTTCATTATCATTAATACCATCATCACCATCATCATAGTTACTAGAAAAAGGAAAAGGAATCCTTATGGCAATCCTTTTATAACAATCCCTCAACGATGGCACCTTTACTTTTTGGAGAGCCCACATGGATGTTAATGAGCCCCATTCAGATCACTGTAGGCAAACCAAGGTGAGGGCTGAAGCCAAGAAAAAGCAAGATGCCTGGAGTGGAGTCTCTCCCTGATTCAGATGGTCATAGTCTTTATTTTCACAGCAATGCAATTGGCTTTGTCAGTGGGTTCCCAAACTTGAGTGTGGTTAAAATGTTGTTTTCCTGCTGCATTTAATCTGTTGTAAAAGGGTATCTTCCTTCTTGAACAATAAAAATGAAAGCTAATGTTCCCAGTTCACTGTAAATAGCTTTCTGGAAACTCAGAAACTCAGTTAATTAAATCTTCCATTATGAAGTATTTTCTATTACTAGAAGAAATTAAAAGTAGACAGGGAGCACAGGGCAGCCATTAATGAGGTTACTGAAAATCCAAAGAGATGCTATATTCTAAGACTGGTTCTGCAGAAAGTCTCTTATTAAGTGAAGCCCTGAAGGAAAGGAAGTTTACATCCTGATGATCAATTTTGATCAACTGGTATTTTTCAGAGTTCTCACATTGGTCAACATGAGAAGTGAAAGGAGAGGATTGATTTTTATACTTGTCATGAGAACTAAATGTTCGTCCTACTTGCAAAGAACCAATGACATCACAATGTTGGGGGTCAAGGTATGGTATGTCTAATTGTGTACGAGGCTCTTCCCCAGGTCAGGAGCAAATAGATGATTGAACATCTGATATGGAGACTTCTCTAGATTTGTGTATCTGATGTTTCTTTTGCACTATTGTGATTCTGCTTTGCTCAACAGAGCCTTTTTTGATGAGAGCATGCCATGCTAAGCTATCTTGTGCCACGTCTCCCACATCTCACAATCGATACAGAAGTTCTTCATAGAGATTTGAGAGGGTCCTTATACTGCTTATTCCATCTGAGTGCTTGTCTTTATAGATCCTTGTCTATATTCATTTAAGATACAAATTAATATTGAAACTAGTTAGTAATAAGAGATTGAGAATATTATCATTTGGACTCACCCTTAGTGATACTTCTCATTTATTTCCACTGTGAGTGAATGATCCTCCTTTTCTTTATTCCCTTCCTTCTCAGGGCCACTTTTTTTCAAGTCATGTCAACCTTATATGTGATGTCTTCAGCAGATTGACAGCTTTTGTACAATTTATAGTCTATAGAGAATTGCCTGGGAGCCCTGATGGGTTATGTCTGGCACATAATGTGTGTCAGTAGCCAATTCTAGCTCTCTATACACTATGTCTTAATATAGGTATTTTAAAAATCATCATTAGCACATTATATTAGGGAGAGGTGGAAACTGGTGGATCTCTTGAGCTCTAGAGTTCTGAGCTACAGTAGGGCTAAACCCTATCAGATGACTGCAGTGTCTGGGAGAGGGAGTTAACAGCCCACCTAAGGAGGGATGAACCAGTCATGATTGAAAATGAAACAGATCAAAGCTCCCATGCTTACCACCCATGGAGTAAATACTAGGCCCTGTATTTTCAACCATGATGAGATTGGAAGACCCAGTCTCTAAACAAACCAATAATCAATCAATGAAACGAATTAATGAATGAACAAGTAAAATTCATTATCATTTTCTTCTTAACTCTGAATGTATCCATTTCTGAATAGGACTTCCTCAATAGCTATTGTCCACTTTGTCACTCTTGTCATAGTGATATGCAACATCATTTAGTGCGAAAAAATTGTAATTATAGGCTTTTCTTACAAAGCTCTTAGGGAGTGGAGAATGTGAGGGAGATGCATTTTGTAGGGGGAGATGTTGGTCCTTTTTTCATCATTCTATTTTTGTGGATTTACATATTTAGGGCTGGAAGAAGCCTTAAGTGTTCATCTATTTTCTTATTTTACTTATGCGGGATAATGAAACCTCTCAAGTTAAAGTCACTTTCTCAAAGTCATGCATTAAGTAGAATCAGGACTGCGATCTCAGGCCCTTTAACTCAAAATCAGTACTCTTTCCAAAAATCAAACTCTATATCTCATATACCACTGACCAGGTAGGACTTGGAAAATCTGTGAACGTAGATTTTTTGGCCAGTCATAGATGAATAAGGTCAGCCCTAGAGACACATCTGTGAAGCTGGCAAATGTTTAGGATCTTTGATCTTCCATTTCTGCACCTTTTCCTCCACAATGATACTTTCTTTTGCTTTGTTCCGCTTCCTAGATTCCTCAATCAAAACAAGAAAAAGGATCTGACTTTATCAGTTGCATTGACTGCAATTAATTCATTCTCAAGTATTGCTCCTCATGGGGTGTTGACATCTTAAGACATTTTATCCCTAGTTCCTCCATTAAAATCTTTTTCTAAGGCTTCATTTCAGTGTGGTGGTGAGCCTAAATCCTCTGCATAGCAACATCACAAAGTAGATCTTACTAAGTTAAAAAATACTTTATCAAATACATGCCAAACAGCCTATTAACAAGTTGTTTTCCTGTTGTCTGACATCTTGTCCAGAGAAGTTTAGAAAAGCTCATCATCTGAAACCTAGATAATGAATTCTTTATTTTTTTGCTTTTTCCTAACAGTAACTTGTGAAGATATGGAAGGGCTGTGATTTTCATAAAGATCTCCAGAAGCCTAAACTTTAGAACAGGATGATCTTAATCACTTCCTATAGTTCAGTTCCAACTTGTCACTGTCTTTCTTAAAATGAGAGGGTTGAACTAAACTATCTCTAATGTACTTTCCAGCTCTAAATATATTATTTCCTGTTGGTCAGTCATTTCAGTCATGTCTGACTCTTTATGACCCCATTTGCAGTTTTCTTGGTAAAGGTACTGGAGTGGTTTGACATTTCCTTCTTGAGTTCATTTTATAGATGAAGGAAGCAAGGTCAACAGAGTTAAATGACTTGCCCAGGGTCACACAGCTAGTAAGTGTCTGAGGCCAGATTTGAACTCAGAAAAATGAGTCTTCCTAACTCCACACCTGGTACTCTATTCACCTAGCTGCCCTAAATCTGTTATACTATTTATTAAATGAATTATTAAATGAATACAGAACTAACAGAATATTTGAGTTGGAAGAGATCTCAGAGGGTCTCAAGTCAGTTAAATTCATATTTGTACAAGACAACATATTCAACAAGGGGTCATTCAGTTGAGTGTGGAGGTCAACATAATGAAAGACTGATAAGATTTGAGTATTGAAACCAACTTCAGCAACCCACCCATCCGTTGACAAGGACCATCTAGCTTTTGCATGAGGAACTCCATTGAGGCGCCTACTCTCTCCTGAAGTAGCTGATTACCTGCTTGGACAATTCTGATTGTTAAATTTTTTTGACATAAATTTGTCTTATTGCAACTTCCAATTAGTCTTCCTCTGGGCACAGACAGAATAAATCTAATCCCTTTTCCACCTGACAGTCCTTCAGAAACTTGAAGACGAGTAACAGAATCCCCCTACCTTCATTTTTCTCTTCTGCAGGCTAAACTTTCCCAGGTCATTCAAGTGACATGGATTTAAAATGCTTCGATTTTACTGGTACCCTTGCCCTTGTTTCTACCTCCTACATATTGTTTAAAAAAAGTCTAAGAGGTCTACGGAATCTCTTGTGGATAGACCTTTTCTTGAGATGAATCCTTTATTAGAATATCTGTCTTTTTGACTTCCAAATTTTATTCTTGAGAGTGTCCTCATCTTCTTGGTATGTCTTTGATTATAGAATTTGAATGAATTTGGTTCTTTATCACCCTTTCTATGAATCCTCTCAAATCTATTTCCCCATAATTTAAGGTGCATGTCAAACCATGACTATTTTTTCTCCTTCCACTCACAAGAGACAGTGATCACTTCCCCCACATTTGTCATGATTGTTACTTCCAGCCAGATTCAATATAAAATTTACTATTGCTGGTTCCTCTCTGTTTTGAAGAATGAACTTAATTGGTGTTTACCCGCACAGATTAAATCTCATCTGATTCGAGGGAGCAGTGTTTCTCAGTGTTGCACTAAAATCCTCCTCAGTGGCCTCACTTTTACTTGCTAGAAGATGATGGCCATAGGGAATATTTTGACCATAGCAGTTCTCAAAGACTAATTAATTACTAAGTTATAGATAAGTTGAAAACTGAACTGACAGAAGGCATATCCAGGCTAGTGAAATCATATATCCTTGAAAGACTGAAGACCTAAAAAGAATACTTAAAATATTTCCAAAATATCTGGCCTTTTTTTGGGTCAGAGTAGATGCTATTTTCCTAACACAGAGTGTAGCCTCACTATATTTTAGAGGGCAATTTCTTGAGTTTCTGTGATTAAAAGAAAAAAAATCTGTTGGTCACCATTCTGATGATGAGACTCTCAAAATTTAGTCACATTGACTCTCTGATGAAAGACAAATCATCAATCATGAGAAAAACATATAGAGATTTTGAAATTTGATAGCAGCTCTCAGATTTTGTGCTCTCCTGTTACAACCTTTATCAACAACCTAACAAAACCAAAGGAAGCTTCTGGAAAAGAGTGTCTAGGTGTCATATTGGTTGAGAATTACAGTTCACCTCATAACCTTGCATCTTGTGTACCTCAGTAGTCTGCTTCTCTCTGCTAAATAAATCAAGCCTTACCTTCAAATGGCTTCATACTTTGCACACTTAGCAATATAGAGAAAGTTCTGGAGAGTAGCAGCAAGGTGGAATGAGAAATAAAGCATCATATTGTATCAGTAAGCACCCAACATACACGGGGGAGGGCTGCTATCACAGTTTCTTAGATCTGCATTTATAAAAGGAAAGGCAGTTTTTGAGGCGTCCACAATCACTTTAATCAAGCATATGTATCATTCACTTAGTTCAGGGGAAAAAGTCAGCACCCTGAACTTCAGAGAAAATGCAGAGAAATCTAAATCAACAGACAGTACTTCTAAACCGTCTGACAGAAAGCAATGCATATATCACAACTCAACAGACAGATGCAACTGCCTGAGCATGCATACATAATTACCAAAGAGGGAGGCACCAACATCTGGGTTATCAAAGCTGGGAGGAGGGCAGGGGGGTGCTTAGAGGCATCCCAGAGTTTCATTTGGCACACAAACCTTCTTCAAAAAACTAAGCTCTAAAGTAAAATCTCACCCTCAGAGTATTTATTCATTTTTTAGAGCCAGAGGGCATCACAACCCTTGATAACCAGTGCTTCATTAACAAAAGGTGACGCCTTCCGACAAATCTTCCTGGGCCATTAATGGATGGTGAAGATCTTCAATCACATTAAAATAATAAGCAGCACAAATATATATACTGTTTCTACTTAAAGAAACTCTTGTTTCCATACTTTACACCTAGCAAAGACTCTTGGTTGATAAAGGCAAGATTCAATCAGAGGAACTTTATATTAAAACAAAAACAGCTAAAGATCATACTGTGCGTTCTGCGGTACACTGCCATGGTTACACCACATTTGGGCTTTTGTGTTCAATATTGGGCAACACATTTAGGAAGGATATTGATAAGTTGCAGAGTAATCTATTTTCTTTTTTCTTTTTTTTTTAAATTTATTTATTTATTTAACTTTTTACATTCATTTTCACAAAATTTTGGGTTCCAAATTTTCTCCCCTTTTCTCCCCTCCCCCCACCCCAATACCCAAGCATCTAATTTTCCTTATCTCCAATCTGCCCTCTCTTCTGTCATCCCTCCCTTCTCTTGTCTCCATCTTCTCTTTTCTCCTGTAGGGCCAGATGACTTTCTATTCCTCATTAACTGTATGTCTTCTTTCCTAGTAGCAACAACAATACTAAACAGTTGTTCCTAAAACTTTGAGTTCCAAATTCTCCCCATCCCTCCCTCCCCACCCATTCCCTTTGGGAAGGAAGGCAATTCAATATAGGCCCTATCTGTGTAGTTTTGCAAATGACTTCCCTGATAGTCATGTTGTGTAAGACTAACTGAATTACCCTCCATCCTACCCTGCCCCTCATTATTTTTCTTTTGTCTTTTGATCCTGTCCCTCCCCAAGTGTTGACTTCAAATTGCTCCCTCCTCCCTTTGCCCTCCCTTCCATCATCCCCCCCCCTTGCTTATCTCCTTCTCCCCCACCTTCCTGTACTGTAAGATAGGTTTTCATA
Source organism: Bettongia penicillata ogilbyi (assembly GCA_023548195.1). Classification (NCBI taxonomy): domain Eukaryota; kingdom Metazoa; phylum Chordata; class Mammalia; order Diprotodontia; family Potoroidae; genus Bettongia; species Bettongia penicillata. Next base: position 8,471,003 of record JAJHZJ010000322.1, on the reverse strand, counting down.
TCAAAATGAGTGTGCATTTTATTCCTTCCTTTAGTCAAATGTGATGAGGGTAAACTAATTGTTTTTTTTTTTTCCTCAGCTCTCCTCTTTTTCCCTCCACTAAAAAGTCTCCTACTTGCCTCTTAAATGACATAATTACCCCATTCCATTTCACACTCTTTCCTCCCACTACATTTTTCTCTCACCATTTACCTTAATTTCTTTTCAGCTATGGTCCCATCCTATTCAATTCACTCTGTGCTCTCTGTCTTTGTGTGTGTGTGCATGTGTGTATGTGTGTGTGCGTGCATGCGTGTACGTGTGTATGTGGTCCCACCAACTACCCAGATACTGAAAAGTTTTAAGAGTTACAAATATTGTCTTTCCATGTAGGAATGTAAACAGTTCACCTTTGGTAAGTCCCTTATGACTTCTCTTTGCTGTTTACTTTTTCATGCTTCTTCTCATTCTTGTGTTTGGAAGTCAAATTTTCTTTTCAGCTCTGGTCTTTTCATCAAGAATGATTGAAAGTCCTCTGTTTCATTGAAAGACCATATTTTCCCTTGAAGTATTATACTCAGTTTTGCTGGTAGGATTCTTGGTTTGAGTCCTAGTTCCTTTGACTTCTGGAATATCATATTCCATGCCCTTCGATCCCTTAATGTAGAAGCTGCTAGATATTGTGTTATCCTGATTGTATTTCCACAGTACTGGAATTGTTTCTTTCTAGCTGCTTGCAAGATTTTCTCCTTGAGCTTGGAGTTCTGGAATTTGGCCACAATGTTCCTAAGAGTTTCTCTTTTTGGATCTCTTTCAGGTGGTGATCGATGGATTCTTTCAATACTTATTTTGCCCTCTGGTTGTAGAATGTCAGGGCAGTTTTCCTTGATAATTTCATGGAAGATGATGTCTAGGCTCTTTTTTTGATCATGGCTTTCAGGTAGTCCCATAATTTTTAAATTGTCTCTCCTGGATCTATTTTCCAGGTCACTTGTTTTTCCCATGAGATATTTCACATTCTCTTCCATTTTTTCATTCTTTTGGTTTTGTTTGGTGATTTCTTGATTTCTCGTAAAGTCATTAGACTCCATCTGTTCCATTCTAATTTTGAGAGAACTATTAAATTCAGTGAGCTTTTGAACCTCTTTTTCCATTTGGCTAATTCTGTTTTTGAAAGCATTCTTCTCCTCATTGGCTTTTTGAACCTCTTTTTCCAATTTAGTGAGCCTATTCTCCAAGGTGTTATTTTCTTCAGCATTTTTTTGGGTCTCCTTAACCAAGGTATTGACCCGTTTTTCATACTTTTCTTGCATCTCTCTCATTTCTCTTCCCAGTTTTTCTTCCACCTGTCTAACTTGCTTTTCAAAATCCTTTTTGAGCTCTTCCAAGGCCTGAGCCCACCTGACAACCCCCTGGGGTGTCTGGGGTACCGAGGTCTCGCCCTCCACATCTTTCCCTGATGGCGAGAATACGTCCTCGTCATCAGATCCGAATGTCGGGATCATTTGCATTTGTTGGAAAAAACTCTCTATAATCTTATTTTTCTTCCCTTTTCTAGGCATTTTCCCAGCCAGTTACTTGACTTCTGAGATTCCTGTCCACCCCCGCCTAGATCCGCCCAGCTAGTGCTTGGGCTCTGAGATTCAAATGGGCTTTCCGCGCCGCCTGCCCAGCTGCTAATCAAATGTGAGCTTTAGTTCTGGTGCTGGGGTGGGGGCAGGGCTGCCTCCCAGGCTCGGCTTCCTCAGGGGCTTTATGCAGAGACTTTCAGGAATGGAGCGGGTGGGGGGGCACCTCCCAGGCTCAGTTCCCTCAGGGGCTTTATGCAGAGGCCTTCAGTAATAGAGTGGGGTGGGGCAGGGCCGTCTCCCAGGCTCAGCTCCCTCAGGTTGTTTATGCAGAGACTTTCAGTAATGAAGATCCTGCCTGCTGGCCGCACCGCTGCTGCCTGCCTCTGCTGCCGCCCATGCCTCTGCCTCCGCCGCTTCCTGCCCCCCATCTCTGCCGCCGCCGCTTCCTCCTGAGAGGGCCCGAGTCATGGAGACACCACACTCCCCTCAGCCAGCTAGCCGTCTCTCTCACTGACCTGTAGCTTCTGTGGGCAGAGGGACTTTCCCGGCTGCCGGAGCTTCCGTCTCTAAAGCCTGCTCAGGTCAGCTTCTCTGGGGCCGCGGCCAGGGCAGCGCTGGGGTGGGGTCCGCTTTCCAGGGCGCGAGGGACCCTGGGGACGGGTCTCCAGGGCTCTCTGGCATGGAAATCTCTTCCACTCCATTTCTGTACACCTTTCAGTGGTCCAGAATTTATGCGGATCTCTTTTTACATTAATTCTATGGGCTGTGGGTTGGAGCTTGCAAACGTGCATCCTTCTACTCCGCCATCTAATCTATTTTCATGACCTTTAATTTAAATTTCACATTTCTTCAGTATACTTAAAAACATTTTTTGTTTTTGAGAAAGGGTACTGAAGCTTCACTCAATTATCAAAGGAGTCCCTGAAATTAAAAAATAAATAAATTTTAGAACACCTGTTAGATAGATAGATAGATAGATGGATGGATGGATGGATGGAACATTTATTAAGCCTTACTATATGCCAGCTAAGTGCTGCGAATGTAAATACTTTTCAAATAAGACACCTTTCACTCTCAGAGAGACATATAGTCTCCACAATCCATTAGGACGTGGAGAGATAGAATATAAAGGAGAGATAGAAAGTGGGAGGAGGCACAGAGAACGGAATTGTTTATCTTGGGTTTAGAAGTTAGAATTAGGAGCAGTATGCGGAAACTACAGAGTGGCAGATGAATTGATTTAAGGAAAAAATTTCATAACATAACCATCCAGAGATGCAATGGGCTTCTTTGGGAGGCACCTTTTAAAATCTTCAGGCAAAGGTAGAATGAAACATGTCCTAGGGATGTAGCAAAAGAGATCATTGATTGAATACCTGTGAGAGAAGATGTCTCAGAAGTCTCGGCCTTTAATCTGTGATTATTCCTCTTTTGATTGCGTCTAATTTATCCTGTACATATTTTATCCCTACATAGCTGTTTGGATGCTATCTCTCCCAGATTAGAATATGAGATCCTTGAGAAAAGGGCATTCTCTTTTCCCGTTTTTTCCCCTCCCCTCAGCACTTAGCATAGTGTTTGGCATACAGTAAGTACTTAATAAATGTTTATTGACTAATTGTGTTTTTATATCTGAGACTAGGAAGATTATTTGTAATTTCGGAATGAAAACCTGTGGCAATTTTTAGTGAAATTTCAGGCATCACTAAACAGGTATGTTAGTGGCAGGTTAATACTTCCCTCTGAAGCTATGCAGAGCCTAAGGCTGTCTCTGAAGATTTATCTGTGTTCATAATATTAAGATGGCTAAGATGGATACAACAGAATGAATAAAAATAGACCTCTCCCAGACATGATTCTGTTTTCATAAGTAAGGTAAGCTTGAGCTAGAACTGCTAGAGGCTTGTTCCCTTGGAATATCTGGAAGAAGCAGAGGCAAATATCTCTGGATTTCTCATTTCTTGAAGAAGCCAACCCAATTTCGGACATTTAGTCTGCTGAGCTTGGATACTTCTCTCGTCTTCCACCCTTTCCTCTTAATTCTTGACTTTTCCCTCTCATGTCTTTTCCCCAGACACCCATTCCTCCTGCATCCACTCCTTACCAGAGGGCATTACTCCTTTTCTGGCTTTCTCTTAATGTGACTCTCAATCTCTTTACCTAGAGTGTCTGTTATCCCAAATCTTTTTGGATTCATGATAAACAGGGAGAAGTTGGAGCTGCTGTTCTTTGATCCTTCACAGGGATAGACCAGCCAAGCATGGGAGAAGATTTGTAAGATAGTCCCAAGGCAAGAACAAGGGAACACTAGAAGTTGGATTGTCAGATCCAGATCCTTTATCTTTGAATTCTGAGGATGGCTGAAATAATAATGGTACATGAATGTTGTAAGATACTGTCATGATGTAAGATACGATGAGATGGTTTCAGAAAAAACTGAGAAGATACATATGGATGTGTAGGGTAAAATGCACAGAATCATAGGAAGATTTTATATAATAACATTAAAAATTGAGCACTTTTTGAAAGATTTAAAAACTCTAATCAATTCCATAATCGGTCATGATTTCTGAGGATTGATAGGAAGAATCATATCAGTTTCCTGAGAGAGTTGTGACAGAATCAAGATGCAAATGACACAGGCACATTGTGGACTTTGGCAATAGGGGGCTTCATCTTACTTGATTATGCATATTTATTATGAGATTTAGTGTAGTGCCTGGCACAAAGCAGGCACTTAATAAATGTTTATTGACTGACTGACAAGGGTTTGATTTTTCTTTTTTCCCTCCAAAGTGGGGAAGTAGGAGGGCAAGAAGATAAATACTTGTTAATAAAAGAAAAGTTAAAAAAGTATGCATCAGTATATATGGTTACATAATTAGAGGAAAAACTATTGACATTAATATAGTTTATAGATGCTAAAGAACTTAAAAAGTGAGGAAATAAAAAACTAGAAAATTAGTTTGGCTGTGCAAAAAGTTGTACTAATTATGTGAACTGCTTATCATTCATGCCTAATTGCACAGCTGGTTTGTGACCTGGGACAAATTACTCTCTGGGCCTTAGTTTCTTTAGCTTTAAAATGAGGGGGTTGGATTAGGTCTCCAAAGTCTCTTTTCATTCTGAAATGCTATGATTCAGTGAACTTGGGGGAATCACTGTGAACTTCTGATGGAGAGAAAATGATAGCTATAGATTATGAGGGGTAGTGGGGTGTGAGGAAGAGAATAAGGGGAGGAAGTAATGTAACTCTTCATGACTAGGGATTGGACCTGAGAGGCAGTGTTGACCTCCTAAGGGACTGTATCTTAGAGTGTGCTCTCAGACACCAACATGGCAGGTGAAAACACAGTCTTTTTGTTTGAAGGCAATCAGAAGCCATCATTTGCTAAAAGCAAGATTAATGCCTATCCAAAGTTCTCCCAATGGTTCTTCATGCTCACAGACCAGTTTTATACTTATATTACTTTCCTTCTCCTTCATCTCCTCTATAATTTTCTCATTCCATCAAATTTTAATAGCTTATTTTTGCATACCTTTGCTTTTTGCCTGATTTGAACTAAAGCAGCACAGAGAGTTTAATTTAGAGACTAGTTCAACTTAAAGAAAAAAATTAAATGCTGGGATGGCTTAGCATGGGTGAGAAACCTGCAGCTTTGAGGTTACATGTGGCCCTATAAGTCCTCAAGTGTGGTCCTCTGGTCAAAGGGCCTCACCTGAGTATGTAGAGGGCCACATGTGGCCTTGAGGCCACAGGTTTCCCTGCTTGGCTTAGAGAAATCTTTATTAAAATCTCAGCTGTTTAGTTTTTACTGGGGTTCAGAATATTCAGAGAAAAAATGAATTCCACATGAGCAGCATAAAATTTTGTGACCTCTGCATTCAAATTGGTTGATGATTCCATGCCCTTTCCCTCCACAAGTAAGCTTACTGTCTTGTTTTTGGCTCTGTATTACAAATAACCTAGTAGTGTTTTGCACATTTTGGACTAAATTGGGAATGAGGAACGCCTGGGGTCAAACCTTATCTAAGTGCATGGCTCCATGAAAGCCATTTATGAGTCTCATTTTTCTCACCTCAAAAATGATGATAATATCTGTAGTATCTGTCTCCTAGGATTATTGTGGTGTTTAAACAGGGTGATATTTATGAAGTACTTTGTAAATTTTAAAAGTATTATATAAATATCAATCATTCATTTAATGTTTCTGTGCCTCAGTTTCCTCATCTATAAGGTAAGACCACTTAGGGTCCTTATAGATCCAAATTTAAAGCCCTATTTCAAAGGAAATTTCAAAGGAAAACTCAAGTGAAACCATAAAATCACACTCTAGCGCTCATGACACTTGTTCAGAACATGGATCAACTAGTCTGGCTGAAACACAGTCCCAAATGTGCTGAAAGATATATAACTTTCAATGATCCTGCTCCAAACTATGGGCTTAATAAGGGGAACTGTCCAGTGAAGCTTTGCTTAGTCTGAGGTTTTGTTAGGAATGTTATGGGTGGTTCTAATATCAAGAGCCTTACCCTGACCCAACTTCTTGGTGACAACTAGCTCAGAAATCTAACAGTTATTTTGATGCATCTCTATCCAGAGCTGCCTTAGAATGAGAGCTGCAGATTGCAGTTGGTAGAGTCAAAATGAAATGGAGACAATATAATGAAATTAAATTGAATTTCAAAAGAACAATTTCATTGGTTTCTATGTTGAAAGCATGTTTTGTCTCCGTTTATCGGTTTATTGATTTACTGGTTTTTGAACTTCCATTTCAGTACTTAAAAATACCAGACACGGAAACAAAGAACAAAATTCAACCCTTTACATGACTAGTGCCATTCCACTCCTCACCCCTCTACACATACCAAAAAGAAAAAAAAACCTGCACTTGGCAGTGTAGCCCTGAAATAATTAAGGAGCTCTGGTGATAGAGGTAAGTGTAAGTGGTACAGGTTTTGTGAAAATGGGGCAATACTCTCATGGTATCTGATCACTAACAGAAAGAAAGAAAAGAAGAAAGGAAGGAAGGAAGGAAGGAAGGAAGGAAGGAAGGAAGGAAGGAAGGAAGGAAGGAAGGAAGGAAGGAAGGAAGGAAGGAAGGAAGGAAGGAAGGAAGGAAGGAAGGAAGGAAGAAGGAAAGAGAAAGAAAGGGAAAGGAAGAAAGTACATTAGGTTCTCATTTCCACAGTTTCATTTAATGTCCTATACATTGTGGAAAGAATTTCTGGTTGATATCTTCGTCATTGATATCTTTGCCTATAGTTATATGCATAGGATGATTGCTACTGGACTTCAATGACAAACAGAGAGTGAGGCTGATGACTTTGTGAAGCTCTGCCTCACTTAAATCCAGTTCCTGTGCAAGTCAAGACAGCATTGCATCCCTTGATGTCACTGGTCCTCTTTAAAATGAAGGATCAGCAACAGCCAGGATATAAACATCTCAATGGCAGAAACCATATCTTATACTTTTGTATAACGTACAATGGCTAATAGCACAAGACTCAATACTATATACTCAGTAAAGGTTTACTGATTGACCAAAGTAGTGACATCTCTGAACAAAATGGAATATGTAAGTGTGTAAAGGTGGATGTGTTTATATGTAAATATATGCATGAACATTCTAATAATACTCTGGGGGACCTGTGATCTCATCATGGATTTACAGATGGAAAGTATCTAAGAGACCATGCATTCCAACTTCTTTCTTCAACACAGGAAGAACTGGATCTAGGGAACGTATGTGACTTGCCCAATATCACAGTCATTAAGTGGTAGAACCATGTTTTAAACCCAATTCCTTCGACTTCAGATCCAGCACTCTCTCCATTATACCATATGTATTGCCTCCATCATCAAAGTGGATACTTCTTCTAAGGATGAATATCGAAACTCATCTACATCTGCCAATCCTGTATAACTCCTATGTGTGTCCTCTTGCTAATCTGCCATAGGGGATCTATTCAACATGCCTCAGCTCTCATTTTCTTAATGCATGGACACATATCATAGGCACATTATGTCTATGAGATAGACAGATTATATCCGCTGTAAAGATATGTAATACGAGTATAAAGAAACATGTGAATTTCATATATGATGGGTAACTGGCATAATTCCTTTCTTGTTATACTGTGTATGTGCCTGCAAAATAAATTTTCAACAATAGTCTAATATTCAACATTATCTAGAGGGATTAAGGAATGGTCAGTGTTTAATAGAAGCCAAAACCTAGCAGTTCTTTTCCTTTCTTCCCATCTTTTGTCATGAATAGCTAAATGTACAAAAGATACAGATCTTAAGAAATTCATACCTTATTGGGCATTTTTCTGCTGTATTGATTGGATTGAACATGAGTAGCCACTCTGACTAATATCTGAGATGAGCTTACTTGTCAAATAGTACCAGTAAAATATGTATGGTTATAGGCAAATATGCATGGGGAAAGCATTCATTTTAGGGAACAAAATACACTTTTGTTGTTGTCATTTTTCAGTTGTGTTCAAGTCTCTGTAACTCCATTTGTTTTTGGCAGAGGTATTGGAGTGGTTTGCCATTTCCTTCTCCAGCTCACTGAGGCAAACAAGGTTAAATGACTTGCTCAAGGTCACATAGCTACTATGTATCTAAGGCCAGATTTGAACTGAGGAAGATGAGTCTTCCTGACCCCAGACTCTCTCTGCTATGTTACATAGGTGCCCAAATACTGTGAAGCAGATTACATTGATTCCAGGACAATCAGGAAAGCTTTGCAAGCAATTTGTTTGCTACATAAAGGGTTTTGAATTGATTCAGAGAACATGGGTAGCTTTTCAAGTTGCTACCTGGATGATCTTAGGAAAACTCACCTCATTTCTCTAAGTCTCCATTTCCTCTTCTGAAATATAAAAGACTTTGTTGAGGTTATTTAAAAGGTTTCTTATATCTTTGCGACTGTGTCCAATTAGATTGGAGTGAATCTGAATAGATATGTTTTTAAATAACATTAATTCAGTTATATTGATTTTTTTGAAAACCATGCTTTGACTAGCAATTGAAAATATTTTCAAGTCTTGTTTTCACACACACACACACAAACACACACAAACCCCACAAGAATAATTTTAGGGAAATCTAAATATTTTTCTCAACTGCTAAATCACATGACTTTATTCTTTGAATGTCACATTTTAGTACATGCTACTCTCTTTTTTTAATGTTAATTTTACTTAATGAAAATGAAACTATTTGTGTGTCCTTCAATTTCAGGAAACGCTTCTCCCCCACTTCTCCTCCCCTGGCAAGGTCCCCTTAAGGAGATTATCTCTTTGCCCTATAAGTCAATCTGACCCTGATGTAGAGGCTCCCGATATGCAAACTCATTTTTTTTTAACTGAGGCATGTTCTTCCTAGTCAGAGCATTCCTTTGACCTTACTAGTTTACAGCCCTCAGATCTTAGCTCTTTCTTTTGGAGCCCAGTCCTATTTTCTCTCTGCCAATTTATGCTGGACAACAGCTCCAAGATTAGTCTTTTTGCTTTTACTTCACTCAGTCATATTCTTCCCTGACATGAGAGTATACACTTAATTCTTTAAGTCTACCAGGATATGATCAGACTTGGGTCCAGTGGTCTTACAGGGGTTCTTATCCTTAGGTCAATGGATCTCCCAAAGATTCAAGGAACAAATCTGAAGGTAGTCCATGAACTTGAGGGAGAAAGATAAAATCTTTATTTTTGTTACCCTCTAACTGAAGTGTTCCTTTCCATTTTGAATATAAGCAACACATATCCTAAGAAGGGATACACAGTCTTGATAAGAGAACCAAAGGGGTCCATGATTTCAAAAAGATTATGAACCCTTGGTCTAAAAAGAGCTACATGTTACTTTTTGGAATACTTTAGGAATATGGAGTTGAAAATGTAGCCTCAAGAGAGTCCAAAATATATTTCAGAGAATATTTCAGGATTTCAAAGGAAAGGGGAGGGGGGATTAAGGTAGGGTCCTTCCAGCTGCAAAGAGTCTAATAAGCATACTACTAAGTGGTAGCAGAAATGTGTGTGTTATATACATGCAGTGGAACATAGAACAGGCACATTTTGATGACAGTTTCTCATCAGGAAAGATTGGCCACGTGGGGTACTGTCCAAGGAAGACACATTTAGGGAATGTCAAAGTTGGAAACCTGAACAATCTGGGATGTGGTGGGAAATAAGGACATTGGGCTCTAGAGAAGGGAAGGGAGGGAGCAAAATAAGATACTAAAGTCAACCTTCAGTAACTTTACTCCCTTTGTTTACCCCAGCATCTCTCTGTTTTTTCGGATACGTAAAATTATTAGGAAAGACTGCAATATAGCACATTCTGAAACAATTAGAAACATATTTTTTTTAAGAGTTGGAAAGTAGTTGAAAGAGTGAGTTCATCTCTCACATTTTGCAAATAAGGAAACTGGAGCCCAGAGATGTCAAATTATTTCACCAAAGTCACATATCTACTTAGTGGTAGGGCTAGGACTAACCCCTTATATTATAAATACTAATTTAGTTTATCTAGCAAATTAACCGATGGACACTGCAACACTTCTGTCAATTGAGAAATGTGTGCCTCTGAGCTCTGTTATGTAAACGTGGAAGATGGTTATATAAACACAGTATTAAAGAAGTGTATTCAGCCATGGCATGGAAAGTGCATGGGCATGGGCATTCTTCTTTCCTCTTGCTTTACAGGATCAAGAAAACTTCACGGAAATAGGAAGCCTTTTCCAATGCAAAATTGTGCAGTTCTCCTATATATTTACCTCACTGAAACTAGATGTAAAAGCTTTCTTGCTGTCAACCAAGTAGTTAGAAATGTAATTATTGATGCCCAGAAGAATCTAAGACAGTTCATTGGAACTTTACTAATTTGTATAAATGACAACTTTGGTACTGAATCATAATAGGGAACATTTATATAATGCTTATTACGTGCCAGAGTATACTGTTAAGGACTTTACAAATATGAGGTTGTTTGAATCTCTCAACAGGTACTATTACGATCATCATTTTGCAGATGAGGAAAGTGAAGCAAACAGAGGTTAAGTGATTTGCTCAGGGTCTCATGGCTAGTAATTTTATAAGGCTAGATTTGAACTCAGGGCTTCCTTACTCTAAGTTCCATACCCCCTAGCTATCCCTCTAAGATCCACAGGGTGATTTAAAAATTAAAGGAAGGCAAAAATAAATAGATAAATAAAAGCAATATAACTTAATGAGCTGCAGAATGGAGTAGTGTTCAATAAAATTGACCTCTGTGTAGGGAAGACCTGCGTTCCAGCACTCGCTGTGACATGTACTGACTATACATATATATGGCCCCCAGGAAATTCCATTTCAAATTAGTACCTAAGGGAATTCTCTGAGACTACGAATGGCAAAATGACTTCTTAAGTAGAGGGAATTTCCTTATTTGGAGTTCCTTATACCCATCCAATAATAATTCCTTGTCCCCATCAACCAAAATAAATTTTAAAAAAAGCACTTTGATCCTGTCTCTAGAACATGAAAGGGAAGCTAGGTAGTTCAGTGGATAGACTGCTAGAACCAGGGTCAAGAAGAGTTCAAATCTGGCCTCAGACGCTTTCTAGTTATGTGACCATAAGCAAGTCACTTAACCCTATTTGCCTCAGTTTCCTTATCTGTAAAATGATCTGAAGACAGAAAATGACAAATCACTCCAATAGCTTTGCCAAGATAACCTCCAATGGAGTCACAAAAAGCCAGAAACAACTGAAAAGCCAGTCAGCAACAAGAACCAGAACAAGCGCAGTGGTAAAAATGACTTTGTGGGAGGTAGAAGTTGGTGAAATTTTCTCTTCAGAAGACAGTCATGATTGAGTTAGTTTCACAACAAAATCACTCTTTAGTCAAAAAGTAAAAAGCAACTTCTGAAGGTCAGAACTGAGGGCATTAGCAGGATAATAAGGGCTTCATCCTTGAGAGCAGTTGCCCATATTGTCTTTGGTCTCTGAATCAATGAAGAAAGAGACTTTTGTTTCCTTTACTGTTGCTCTTTGAATCTTTAAGGTTTCTTTTCCCACTGTAGGCTGTCCCAAAGCACGTTTGGATATAACAATCTTTCCTATCTCTTCTTTCTGCCCAAGAGAAAGAAGAATGAATTGCCGATGCATCTTTCAAAATCTGGGCCTCTCTGTAAAATGTTTGAGATTTTTTGAAGCCCATTTTGTCTGCCAATCAGAAAGGCATCATGATGTAACCAGAAATAATATAGGGCTTGGGAGTTAGGAGAAACAGCTTTGAAGTTATCCACTAGCACTTACAAGCTGAGTGACCATGGGTAAATCATTTTATCTTTCTGAACCTTGGTTTCTTTGATTGTAAAATACCTTGCAGAATCCCCCCACATCATTTAAATTTTCACACATAGTTGTATCATGTGTGTTGTGTTGACCTTAACATCTTAGGCTGGTTTATACAGAATGATTACTAATCAATATACATTTATTAAGCACTAGCTATATGCCAAATGCTACACTAAGATCCAGGAATAAAATACAAGCAGAAAGAAAAAATCCATGCCTCAAGGTTTGAGACTTCTACTTGCAATCTTATCTACCTTGCAAACTATGGAGACTGGCAAAGAAATGCTCTGTGCAGATATTAAGAACTCACAGACTTAACCCATTGAGCACAATTGTGAAGAAGCCCTAATTCCCTTATTATCAATGAAGGTAGATCAGAGAATGCGGAGAGAATGTTCCCTCAGGGAAATGTACTGATAGTCATTTCCAGGAACTGTATAGTCCATTCCTGCTTCTATGCTTGAAAATTAACAGCACGTTAACAGGACTATTGCCTGTATTTGTGGCACTGTCTGTTTAGAAGTAGGCCATTAAATATTGATGGAGATAATTGTTCCTGCACTTGAACATCAGAAAGATGAAACTAAAAGTAGTTTAACTGGCATTTGCCTTTATGCTTGGTAAATAGAGGACTGGGATTTAAAGCAAAGAAGAGTCAGTATTACCCTGTACTCAGTTCCATAGCCAAAGCATCATTGATCAGAAAGTGCCGTTTGTAAGAGTGTTATAGCAAAAGTTAAATGAAACAATGCAGCAACAGCATTTAAGTTGTGCAGAAATAGAACACCATAGAATGGTGCTCTAAAAACAAGTCAATGTGATTTGTTGCCATTTAGGTTTTGTTAAAGGTACTATCATGTGTGATGATGGGAAATGCTCTCTTGCTACATCTTCACAAAAGATTTCCTAGCTCTTACTGCGCTATTAGAATCAAATTTCAGTAATCAATAATCAAAATCAAATTATAATCAAAATCTTTATTGATTCCTTCCAATTTTTGTTGCAGTTGTTTCAGTGGTGTCTGACTCTGTGTGACCCCATTGGAGGTTTTCTTGGCAAAGATACTGGAGTGGTTTTCCGTTTCCTTCTCCAACTTATTTTACAGATGAGGAAACTGAGGAAAACAGGATTTGCCCAGGGTAACAAAACTAGTAAGTATCTGAAGCCGGATCTGAACTCAGGAAGTTGAGTCTTCCTGACTCCAGGCCTGGAGCTCTATCCACTCTCCCTCTTCAAGTTACCATTGACTTACTTATGTCCATGTTGTACCCCTCAAGTGGAATATAAGCCCAATGAGGGCAAGTGTTTGGTCTTTGTATCACCAATGTCTAAAACAGTGCATGTAGATGCTGCCTAAATATTTATTGTTCAGTAGGCAGGCTCGTTGATTTTTATTATCAGAAATTCTTTCATATGGTTGTTAGTGGATAGAACTTTGTCCTTGGAGACAGAAAATCTGGGTTCAGATCTCATGCTTATTACCTCTATGACCTTCATTTATTTGTGTATAAGCCCATCTGAGTCAACTTGGGTAAATCCTGCAGCCTTAGTTTCTTCACATCAGATTAAATTATTTCTAAAGTTCCTTCCAATTCTCTCTCTCTCTCTCTCTCTCTCTCTCTCTCTCTCTCTCTCTCTCTCTCTCTACATATATATGTATATGTATATATATAATTTTTAGCTTTACAAGGACTGTAATACAAACATGATTTATGTAACAGAAGTCTAAAAAAATACAGTTGCCTTATTAACAAATATTATTAGTTTTAAAGAAATGCACTAGAGTCTAACTAAAATTTTGTCCACGCTATGGACAAATAAAACCCTGTCCTAAAGCAAAGCATTATATTCCAGTGTGCAGTACTGATGCTGCAGGTCAGTTTCTTATTAATGTGTTTACATTTAGTGTGATTTATTATTAGTTTAATGTGCTTGGTTCATGAGCCTGTGTGCCAGGGCTAATTTCTTGGACCTGTTTGAGACAAGAAGAATAATAGCCAACATTTATACGTCATTAAAATTTACAAAGCACTTTACACACATTATCTCATTTGAGCTTCCTGGTAACCCTGGGAGGTATGCATCATAATTTCCCCCATTTTATAGATAAAGAAACTGAGGACTAGATTAAATAATTTTTATATGGTAACAAAATTAAGTATCAGATGTGAGATTTGAAAATGGGTCTTATTGATTCCAAGTTTCATGCTGTATTTCTTTGGTCAAATTGTCCCTCAAAAATAAGCAAATAAAAAAAAAAAAGAACAAGTTTCACTAATTTGGAGAACTCCAAACCAAATCTCATATATATACATATATATATATATATATATATATATATATATGTTAGCTTTACCATTCAATAAAATGAAGCATCACACATACACACATACACACACACACACACACACACACACACACACACTGAATTAGTTCAAACCAGAACCCAACAGAACCAGATTATTAGATATAACTATACAATCATGAAATGCTAATAATTTCAACTTAATCATTTTGTTAATACACCATAGAATGTAGATGATGATAGAGGAATGAGAAGACATGGTCAGATAGGTAGGAAGAGAACAAGGAAAGATTTTGTTGTCCAACTGTGACTGACTTTTCATGACCCTGTTTGGTGTTTCCTTGGCAAAGATACTGACATGGTTTGCCATTTCCTTATCCAGCTCATTTCACAGATGAGGAAACTGAGGCAAAAAGGGTTAAATGACTCGGAATGACACATCTAGTAAATGTCTGGTTTCCCTCACAAGGAAAGACAGGTGTCACTAAATCAAAGGAAGGAGAGAGTACTTAGAGGATAAGAATGTTCCACAGCTGCAAAGGTCAGAATGGATAAAATACTGAAAAAAGGCCACCAGATTTAGCAATCAAGAAGTTACTGGTAAATATGGTGAGAGTACTTTAGCTGAGTGATGAAAGAAAAAAAATAAGCGCCACAACTTAAATATTTGACTGTTTTTTCTTTCATATCACGGTGTTTTGTACATAACAAGTGATTAATAAATATAAGTAATAACTGATAATTGAATTCAACTATTTCCTTTGAGAGGTTTAGTGATAATGTTATTGTTTAAGGTAGGGGTCTTAATTTTTGGACCCCTTTGGCAGTCTGCTAAAGCCTATGGACACCTTCTTAGGTGGTTTAAATGCAAGAAAATAAAATACTTAGGATTACAAAGAAAACCAATTACTTTGAAAATAGTTAGTAATTTTTCTTTAAAAGAAAGTTCATGACCTCCAGATTAAGAATTCAAGGCTTAAGGCATTTTGAAAGGTCTCCTTTAGGAATTGTCTTGAGACTCATTTTATAAGCTTTAAGTCAGGAATATTCCTTCTTCAAGTCATACCATATATTGATTCAAAAGTCTTTTACCCAATTATCCAGTTTGATCACCCACCTTTTGTTGTAACCTACTTTGACTATATTTGGCTACAAATGCATGTTGGCTTCCTCCAAAAATCAAATCTGTTCTCATAAGATGAAGACTTTTCACTGCTGAAGATCTGCTAACGAATGCACTGGAGGCTATAAAGACAATTCCCAAAGAAAAGCTCTCAAAATATAGGGAGCAAGGAAAGCATCTTTGGAAGGAATTCAGATTTTTCTCAAGGGAAGTGTAGTGAGTTGAATTCCTTCATAAACAAAGGATAAGATTTGACAAATTAATTCACATCATCCTGTTGGTAACAATGTATATTGCTCATAAGGATGATCGTAATTTCAGAGGTGAATAACTAAGAGAAGATTATGCAAGCTCGAAGCAATAAATATCAAATGCTGGAATTTCAAGTGCACAAGCCCCTAAAGGATGATTTTTTTTTAGGAATTAAGATAGAGTTTCCAGATATTCCTCCAGTTACATCACACACAATTATGGAAGTGACCACATCCACATATTCCTGATAATAAATGACTAAGAGGTAGGGATATTATCTATGGTGGTGAGATAGCATGTGCTTCTTAAATTACAGGATTTAATGATGGGAGGGACCTACTCAATCATTCCATCTTGCTCTATAATCTTAAAAAAATGTGGAAATTTTGCTCTTTTCTTGTTATCAGGGACATAACTAGCCCAAGTTACATAAGCAAAATGTTCTTCAATCAAATTTTTAAAACAAATTTAGTGGACGGAGTGATGAGACCTCCTCAAACAAAATAAAATCCAAGGGGGCAGTGGTTGGAGAGAATTCCTATATCTTGCTCCTGAATGGGGAGAATGCCATAATATATGGACAGTGTTAGGGAGGCTATTTCTGTGGAGAGAACCGAACAAGCCAATCTAAAGAAGATTATATCTGGGGTGCTTCTGGAGGCAGGGGAGAATGGGAGGAAGCACCATCTGGTAGCTTTCCATTTTAGGGAGCTGTTTTTGTTAAGTAGGTGCTAAACCCTGTTGTTTCTGCCTGATAAAAGAGTACAGGTACACACAATAAATTTCAGGTAAATCCCATTTTTACTAGCACTTTAGTTATGATATACTTATTATATTTTCAAAAGTCTTATTTTTCTCTGTACTTTTTCCCTTGTATCTTGTTCTCTTCCCTAGATTAAACCTGAAGTGTCTTCACTGTGCTCTGTGGATTAAATACTAAATGATGACCTAAATAAAAATCTTATTGAGCTTAAAAAAAAAAGTCAGGCAACCAGTCAAAAAGAACCTAAAAGTCTTCAAAATCTCTGAGTGGCTTTAAAAGACATAATTGCTCTTTATCAGTGTGGGGTGTGCATGTGTGTGCGTTTGCCCATGTGCAAATGTGTTCTTATGTGTATATTTGTATGTTCCTTTAGCAATGTGTTTATGTGTTTGTAGAGGGTCTACGCATATATTTCTCCAGATACAAACTAGAGTTTTCTTTGCCTGATGATACTGGGTAGGTGTAGGTTGATGAATTTGAATAGAAACTTTTCAAAATTAAAATTAAAATCAATACCTATGTGCAAATCACAAATAATGCAAGCACTGATTTGACATACTTCCTAATAAACATCAGATTAAACAAAAAAAGGAAAATGATAATGACTGGAAGGGTTGTGGGAACATAGGCCTACTAATGTCCTATTAGTGGAGTTGTAAATTGGTACAATTTTTCTTGAACTATGCCCGGAAACTAGATTGTTTACTATATGCTGTGTTAGATGCAACTCTACATTTATTAGGCATATAAACTCCAAAAGTCAAAGAAAGAGGGAAAGAACCCACATGTACAAAAAATTATTTATGGTAGCTCTTTTTGTTGTAGCAAAGATTTGGAAACAAAGATGGTCCTATCATCAATTGTGCTAAAAAATGGCATTTGAATTTGGTTAAATATTATTGAGATATAAGAAATTATGGATAGCAGAGTGGAGTGAGAATGGCCCTGGGCAGACTAAAGCAGAAGATGCTCAAACATATCAGCATAGGAAGGGAATCTGTCAGAGATGGGTGAGAGGGAAATACAGGGCTTCCAGTAATGGCAGCAGCCACTCCTGACACTATCAGCCCACAGATGAAATGTTTGAAATTCACCTACTTGAACTTCTGGGAGCCAAGATGGTGGAGTAAACTGTAAGTGCTCTCATCTTTCCCTTATTGATCTTGAAAAACCCAGAGAATATTTCCTCAGGAAAAGTCCTGGGATAGTGGAATCAGCAGAAGGGGCACAGCAGTCTCTTAGCTTAAGAGGCTAGGGAGATCAATGAGAAAAGTACCTCTTGCTGTGGCTTAAGAGGACCATTGCAGGACCAGAGGTGTCCTAGCAAGCCTCAAGTCAGCAGACCAGGAGGAGATCCTGAGCCCCAGCAGGGTGGAGCCTTAAGTGTCAACACAAGTTCCCCAGATGTGCTTTAGTATAGCCAGGGAAATTGGGTAAAAATCAGAGCAGATGGGGATGATGAGCAACTGAGCCTGCGTGGGCTCTAGCTGAGCCCTAGGGGAGGAGGAGAACTCCTATAGCCAGACCACTCCCCACCCCTCCCACACCTCACACAGTGAGCTTAAGTGTAACCTCAGGGTAACTCAGAAAGACTTTACCTGGCCTCCACCTTGGCACAGACCAGCAAACTCAGCACAAGATAAACTGCAGCATTATATAGCTTCTAGCTGAAAGAAGGAGAAGCCACAACACCCAAAGTCAATAACCAGGCCTAAAGTGCTTAGCACAAAAAAATATGGAACAGAGCCCCCCAGGCCCCAGAAGCAGAGGTCCACTTTAAAAAAACTTTGTTATTCAATGTGGGCAAACTGTTTACATTCCTATATGGGAGGATAATACTTGTTAATCTTGAGAACTGTATATTTATCATGACATTTGTGCATAGGTACAAGGAGTGGGTATAAATTATCTGATGTGTTGATAAAAACTTAAGTAAAGGGTATGAAGGGATTCTGATGGGAGTAGCAAAGAGGAGGAGGCAGAAAAAGGTAAATTACATCACGGGAAGAAGCACAAAAACATATTATAGTAGAGGGAAAGAGCAGGGACAGAGATGAGCATTGTTTTAGCTTTATTCTCATCATGTTTGGTTCAAAGAGGCAACAACATTCTCAGTTATGTATAGAAATCTAACTTGTCCTACAAGGCAGTAAGGGGGGGAAAGAGGAAAGAAAAGGGAGGGTGGGGTTGTAAAGGAGGGAAGAATTAGTTAGAGAAAAGGGAAATAAAAGGGAGGAAGGCTGATAGAAGGGAGGGAAGATTGAGGGAGGCAGTGGTCAAAAGTAAAACTCTTTTGAGGAGTTACAGGAAGAAATAGACAGTAAAACTATGCTAGTGGGGGACCTCAATCTTCCCCTCTCTAAACTTGATGAATCTTATCTCTAAAAAAAACAAGACAGAAGCTAGAGAGATGAATAGAATTCCAGATATGATAGATATGATAGACTTTTCAAGAAAACTGAAAGGGGATAGAAAGGAATATACCTTTTTCTCAGCTGTACGTGGCACATACATAAAAACTGATCATGTACCAGAGCATAAAAACCTCACAGTCCAGCGCAGAAAGGCAAAGATAGTCAATACATCCTTTTCAGATCATGATGCAAGAAAAATTATATGTAATAAAGAGCCATGGAAAGATAGACCAAAAATTGATTGGAAACTAAATAATCTAATTCTGAAGAAGTTGTGGGTCACACAAATCACAGAAACAATCAATAGCTTCATTTAAGAGATTGACAGTAATGAGACAACTTACCAAAACTTATGGGATGCAGTGAAAGAAGTTCTTAGGGAAAGTTTTATATCATTGAATGCCACATGAATAAAATAGAGAAAGAGGAGATCACTGAATTGGGCATGCAACTGAAAAAGCTAGAAAAAAAAACAAATTGAAAATCTCCAACTAAATACTAAATTAGAAATGCTGAAAACCAAAGGAGAGGTTAATAAAATTGAAATTAAGGAATCTATTGAACTAATAAATAAAACTAAGAATTGGTTTTATGAGAAAATAAACAATAAAATTGATAAACCTTTAGTCAATATGATTACAAAAAGAAAGAAGAAAACAAATTACCCAAATTGAACAAGTCATCACTGAACTCCCTAGAAAAAAAATCTCCAAGACAGTTGGATCTACAAGCAAATTCTATCAAACATTTAGTTCCAATTAATAGTTAATTCCAATACTATATAGACCATTTAGGAAACTTGGCAAAGGAGTCCTACCAAATTATTTTTATGATACAAATATGGTTCTGATATATAAATCAGGAAGAGCCACAACAGAGAAAGAAAATTATAGACCAATTTCCCTAATGAATTGGGTGCAAAAATTTTAAATAAGATATTAACAAAAAGATTTCATCAACTTATCATGAGAATAATGCACTGTGATCAGGTAGGATTGATACCAGTAATGCAGGTCTGGTTCAATGTTAGGAAAAATATCAGCATTATTGAACATATCAACAACAAAACCAACAGAAACTATGATTATCCCAATAGATGCAGAAAAAACTTTAACAAATTCAGTATTCATTCTTATTGAAAACACTAGAGAGTGTAGGAATAAATGGAGCCTTCCTTAAAATAATAAGTAGTATCTACCTAAAACCATCAGCAAGCATTATATGCAATGGGGAGAGGCTACATGCCTTTCCAATAAGAATGGAAGTGAAACAAAGATGTCCATTATCCTCACTGTTATTCAATATAGTACTAGAAATGTTAGCTTTAGCAATAAGAGAAGAAAAGGAAATTAAAAGGATCAGAATAGGCAAAGAAGAAACTAAGTTATCACTCTTTGCAGATGATATAATGATATACTTAGAGAGTCCTAGAGAATCAAGTAAAAATACTACTTTGGTAAACAACTTCGGTAATATTGCAGGATACAAAATAAACTCACATAAATCATCTGCATTTCTATATATTACTAACAAAGCCCAACAGCAAGAGAGAGAAAGAGAAATATCATTTAAAGTTCCTGTAGACACTATACAATACTTGGGAGTCTCCCTACCAAAACATATAGTCTCAGGGACTATACAAACCACTTTTTGCACAAATAAAATCAGATCTAAGTAACTGGAAAAAACATCAGTTGCTTGTGGATAAGCTGAGCTAATATAACAAAAATTACAATTCTACCTAAATTAATTTACTTATTCAGGGCCATGCCAATCAAATTATCAAAAAAATATTTTACAGAGCTAGAAAAAATAATATCAAAATTCACCTGGAAGAACAAACGGTTCAGAATATCAAGGGACTTGATGAAAAGAAATGCTAAGGAAGGTGACCTAGCCATACCACATCTCAAATTGTATTAAAAAGCAGCAATCATCAAAACCATTTGGTACTGGCTGAGAAATAGAGAGGTAGATCTATGGAATAGGTTAGGCACAAAAGACACAGTAGTCCGTGATTATAGTAATCTACTGTTTGACAAAGCCATGGACCCCGGCTTCTTGAATAAGAATTTTGTTTGACCAAAACTGAATAATAATGTGGCAGAAAGTGGGCATGCTTGACGCTGTACATCAGAATAAAATCCAAATGATTACACAGTCTAGGCATAAAGGCTAATACTATAAACAAGTTAGGGGAGCAAGGAATACTTTATTTGTCAGATTTATGGAGAATGGAGAAATTAATGACCAAATAAAAGATAGAGAATATTATGAAATGCAAAATGGATAATTGTGATTACATTAAACTGAAAAGCTTTAACTCAAGCAAAGCCAATGCAACCAAAATTAGGAAGGAAGCAGAAAACTGGGAAAGAATTTTTATAACTAGTATCTCATAAAGACTTCGTTTTGAAAATACATAGAGAACTGAGTCAAATTTACAAGAATTTAAGTCACTCACTAATTGATAAATGATCAAGTGATATTAAGCGGTAGTTTTCAGAGGAAGAAATTAAAAATATCTATAGTCATATAAAAATTCTCTAAATCACTATTGATTAGAGAGATGCAAACCAAAACAACTCTAAGGTACCAGGTCAGACCTATCACATTGGCTAACATGACAAAACAGGAAGATGATAAATGTTGGGGATATAGAAGAGGTGGAACACTAATTCATTTTTTGTGGAGCTGTGAATTGATCCAACCATTCTGGAGAGCAATTTGGAACTATGCCCGAAGGGCTAAAAGATGTACATACCCTTTGATCTAGCAATATCACTTCTAGGGCTGTATCCTAAAGAGATCATAAAAATGGAGAAAGGACCTAAATATACAAAAATATTTATAGCAGCTCTTTTTGTGGTGTCCAAGAACTGCAAATCGAGGGAATGCTCATCAGTTGGGGAATAGCTGAACACGTGGTATATGAATACAATGGAATACTATTGTGCTATAAGAAATGACAAACAGATGGAGTTTAGAAAAACCTGGAAATACTTATATGAACTGATGCTGAGTGAAATGAGCAGAACCAAAAGAACATTATACACAGTAACAGCCACAGTGCGCAAGAACTGTCTCTGATAGACTTAGCCCTTCACAGCAGTGCAAGGACCTAAAACATTTCCAAAGGATTCTTGAGGCAAAATACCATACACATTCACACAAAGAACTATACAGTTGGAACGTAGAATGAGGCAGACTCTTTTCTTTTTTGTTATGTTTTATTTCATTTTTTTTCTCATGGTTTCTCTCATTCACTTTAATTTTTCGATGCAACATGACTAATGTGAAAATGTATTTTATATATTATATATATATATATATATGTGTGTGTGTGTGTGTGTGTGTGTGTGTGTGTGTGTGTGTAGAACCCATATAAGATTGCATGCCATCTCGGGGAGGGAGGTAATAGGGAGAGGGAGAAAATTTAAGACTTATGGAAGTAATTGTTGAAAACTGAAAACAAGTAAAACAAAGACTGAGATATCCAAAAAAAAGAGAAATTTTGGAAAGGGGCTGTCAAAGAAATTGGGAAGATATGTACATATATAGTTATAGACATGAAGATATATACATAAAGATAGATACATACGCACCTGTGTGCATACTGTTGTTCAGTTGTTTCAGTCATATCTGCCTCTTCATGGTTTCTCTGAGGTTTTCCTGGCAAAGATACTGGAGTGGTTTGGCATCTCCTTCTCCAGCTTATTTTACAGACAAGGAAGTGGAACCAAACAGGGCTAAGTGACTTGCCCAGGGTCACATCGTTAGGAAGTATCTGGCGAGGGATTTGAACACAGAAAGATGAACCTTCCTGACTCCAGACCTGGTACTTTATGCACTGCATCACCTAGCTTCTGAACTGCACTCAGCAACACAGATACATATACAAGCAAAAAACAAAAACAAAACTTCTCTGTACGTTCTTGTCTTCAGGTAGCTTACATTACGCTCCAATGGGGAAAGGCAACACATAAATAGGGAGTTGAAAAGAGAGGCAGGAACTATCCACTTAAAGACCTGGTGAAGGAGGACACACTGCATACACATAGCAGAAATAAATTTTAGTTTACACATGAACACACACACATAAACATATGACATAACTATATGATGAAACATACCTGTTTTTGAACCACAGGTCATATTGGCAAACATTTTTTTCATTTTGTTATATTTTAAAGCTTTTAAAAAAAATAAGCACCCACTCTGCTGGCTTCAGCAGGATTTTTTTGAGCATAGTTTAACTGCTCATTTAAATCATCGTATACCTACAAGACTGGAAGTCTCTTACCTAAGTGGAAAGACTAGTGACCTCAGAGTATGGTGACACTATATGGGAGAACCAACCCTAGAACAAAACTACTGCTCACGATTTAGGGGTACATGAGGAAGAGTTGTAGACCACATAGTTGGCAGGACAATGACATGATGTGTTTATATGTATAGAGTGGGGATGGGTCAGGGACCTGATCATTTTAGTCCTTTCCATCTACTCAATGAAATTATTTGAAATTAAGGAGCAGGTAACAAAATTCACCTAATGAATTACCTTTTTCAGAACTGAAGTAATCACATCTGAGCTTACAAAGACTTTAGATTTTGAGTGGTATATTTGCATATGAAAAGGGCAAGAAGCTACCCTTTTGTCAAAGAAAATGTTGCCTTTTTGTGGTCCACTAACTGATGTGGCAGATGGGAGGTGGTGACAATTTAAAAGCAAAAGCTCTGACCCTGGTAGCATTCAGGTTTCCAAATCAGCTATGCTAAAAAGAGCCTAGAAAAGAAGCAGCTAGAAAGGAAGAATTCAGTTGTCAGAAGTTTGCTTTATTCCCTTTCTTTTGCTCCTCTTGTACAATGTAGACATTTCTTCTCTGCAATTTGCAGTGACACCTTGCAGTAGAAGCACATGGTGACATCCAATACAGAAAGAGTACATCTGTGGAATTGTCAAGTTCATGAGAGGAGTCAAGGGTCTGGTACCTAGAGCTAGAATCTTGCTTGGGAGATGTCAAGTCCCAGAGCAAACATTTTTTCGAGGGTTCTTTGTTTTCAAAGAGGACCAGTGATGTCATGGTTTGATGTCTTGACTTTTGTGAGAATTGAAAAGGGAAGCAGAGTTTCTCAAATTCGTCAGCCTCACTCTCTCTTCTAGAGTCCTCAAAGTCAAATGGCAAGACACAAAGTCAAGATGACTGGCAGTAACCTGGGATGCATTGGATGATCTTGGTGTCTTTGATGTCTAACCAAGCTCTAAGCACTCCATAGCACCTTCTTCATCCACCTTCATGGCCATTGGGACTAATTGTTTTCATCTGCCTGTTCTGCCTGGGGAAGTCTTCCCATGCTTGTAGTAGATACCTATCTAATTTACTGACAGGTCTGTGACCCAATGGCTACCCCCAACCTGGTTAGCCCATCTGGCAAGACTGTTTACTGTGGTGTGGCCACTGCTCATATTACGGCTTCTTGGAGCTGCAGGCAAGAGCTGAGTGTCAGGTAGACATCAAAAGTGGAGGAGCAGACCTTGAAAGGACTTGGCAAGCCCTCACACCAGAAGTGCTAGTCCTAAATCACCACTTCCTAAAACACTTGTTAGTCCTAGGATGTCAGCAGAGAAGGTGCACAGAATACTCAGGCCAGAATATCAACTGACTCTGACGCTGTAAGCAGGAGTGACTACAGCCAAATAGTGAGATAGTACTCAGTGGAGACTGAAAAACCATAGTCAGAGGATATTAGTGGCCATCTAGTACCTGATCCTACAGCATTTGAAGAGTGAGTAATCTTTGTTCTCATGTGCCTTGGCAGCTTGCGTTCCCTATTTTTCTGTCTCTCTACCTGTGAAAACTGTGGGTATCTATTACTCACACTAAGTACATTCATAGGACAGTGTGCCCCAGGTTTATAAGTGAGATGTGTTATTGCTACCATTCTAGCAATACAATGCTACGGATACAATTAAGTGACATTTAAAAAATGTCTTTGCCTTAAACTAATCATCTCTACTTTCTAGGGCCCAATGGATTACACTTGTAAGGGTATGGACACACAGCCTGCCTTGAACATGAGGCTTAGGGGACCCAACCTTTGAATATATGTTAGAGGATGTGGCTCGAAGTGACATTATGTATGTTTCATTGTTTAGGGAATCTTTTACCTGTAATGCAAATGAGATTAAAGATCTTCCCCCCACATTAATGGGCCTGCCCATTAAGGAAAGTTTGATTAGGTCAGATTTGTAGGAAGGTCCATACCTTTTGTTAG
Organism: Bettongia penicillata ogilbyi; assembly: GCA_023548195.1. NCBI lineage: Eukaryota > Metazoa > Chordata > Mammalia > Diprotodontia > Potoroidae > Bettongia > Bettongia penicillata. The sequence continues at coordinate 8,445,971 of JAJHZJ010000322.1, read as the reverse complement.
TAAGGCACAGGGTTCTCAGGAGTTGTGATGCCCTGTGACTCTGAAAAATGTATAAATACTCTGAAGTGAGGTTTTACTATGGGGCTTACTCATTGGAAGTATTTGTCCAGAGGAGACTTTGGGCAGCTGCTAAGGGAGCCCCCCCATGTAGAAAACACCAGATGTTGGTGCTTCTCTCTCTGATAACTATGTATGCTATCTGTCTGTTGATCTTTGACATATGTACAGTTGGAAGCCATGTCTATTGATTTTGATTTCTCTGTATTTTCTCTGAAGTTCAGGGTGCTGACTTTTTCCCCCAAACTAAGTGAATGATACATATGCTTGATTAAAGTGATTACTGACCCTTCAAAAGTTGTTTTCTTTTTAGAAAAGCAGATCAAAGAATCTGTGATAGAACGCCTTCCGTGTATGTCAGGGTCCTTGCTTTTACACCACCAGAGAAAGTATTCTATTAATGAGTAATTTTTGTATGGAGGTGACCAAAATTTTTATAGGACTATATAAATGGAATTTATACTCTGGAACAAGTCCTCCCAGTAGAAAAGGCTTTGAGCATTTGACTGAATAGTTTCCTTTTCATCAATTGTCCTAAGGTTTCCAAGGTCCAATAAATTTGGAGTTCACCATCAGAGGGTTGTCCACTTGGTGAGGAAATTTTTGGTCACAGCAACATGTGATTACCATGCACTGCCTATCTCAATTCTGGAGCATAGAAGGGGCTTAATTAATGACTACTTATTAACTGATTGATCAATGTCTTAAGTCATTAAGGATTGTTGTCATTGCTGGCATAGGAAGTAATTGCATCAACAAAATCACAGTTCTTTGGCTGAGGGAGCAATGCCAAGTATTAGTACGCTACAGTTCTCTCAGTAAAGGATTTTTGACAACCAGATAGCTTCCTGCCCCATGGAACAATTAACTGTCTTGGTCCTTGAATCTCTGGCAAGAATTTCCATTATGGTGGCAAAGAGAAATTTTCTTCATTGTGACTTTTTGGAACTTCACAATCTCCTTGTTGACTTCTGGTTTCCTGATTGTTGGGCTCCTTCCTGGTTCTTTTGTCTTTATTTTGTTCCATTTCCCTGATTTTTCTCATCTCAGCCAAACTCACATTTGGCATCTAGTTCTACTTGCTCTTTTGTCATTGCCATCTCTAGGATTGGATTCCTGGTTATCACTGCAACTCAAACTCTTCATCTATTCTACCTTTCCTCCCTCACTCCTCCCCATGCACTGATTTCCACCATCCTCAGGTTATACTTGCTGGTTTTTCCCTGCTGCTCCGTAGTGAGAGGATTTCATATTTTGGACCCATAACTTAGGACAAGAGAAATAAAGAAGAGCTCACAGATTTCTTCCCTGAATTTGATGCTTAAAAATATGGCCACCTACGTGGTGCAGAAGATAGAGAATTGGCCCTGGAGTCAGGAGAACCTGAGTTCAAATTCAGCCTCAGACATTTGACACTTATTAGCTATGTGATCCTGGGTAACTCACCCCAACTGCCTGCGAAAACAATAAAAAATTTTTTTAAATGGCCCTGAGCCAGTAGAATATTTTATACTAAGAAGTTATTCAGTAGGTTAGTCAGGGTCACTTCCAAGTGTTTTTGCACATTTCTGAGTACTTATAGACTTGGGAGTTCTTGTCCAATTGGCAAAAATTAGGTTTTCTACTTTTGAGAGAGGTTACAAAATGGTCTACTCTGTGGGTCATGAAAGACAGATTCCCATTGTGTCCCATCTCCTTCATTAAGTAACATTAGACTAAACAAATTTCTGGAACATTTGTTGGTCATTTGACACACAGTACATAACTGCCCAGTACAGTCTGTTTTCCTTTCCTGTGGATATGTCATATCTTCTCCATTATTTCTTTCTCCCACTCTCCACTAGAATGACAATTCCTTGAGGACAGAGAGCATTGTGGTTCACTGGAAGGAGCGATAGATTTGCAAATAGAGATCCTGGATTTGCCCCTTGTTACCTCTGTGACCCTGGGCAAGCCATTTAACCTCTCTGGGCCTCAGTTTATTCAACTGAAAGATTTGGAGGTTGGATATGCATTGAATAACTTCAAAGTTCCCTTCCATTTCTAAATTTATTATTACTTTATTATCATAAATAAGAAATTATTTATTACTATAAATTTATTAAATTATAGCTAAACCCCTCATTGTTTAGTACCACGTCTTACAAGTAATAGACATTCAATATATAATGAGTAGTTGCTTAATTATTCATCAGACAAATAGAAATCATCAGAAGTTCCAGAATGACATAGAATGAACAATTACAAATACTATTTATTATTCCTGGTGAAACTGTGAGTACTTAGCCAGGGGCTAGAGAAACCAACACTGTGTCCTGAGGGATTTGGCAGATATCATACAAAACCCTAAGCATTGGCTCCTGCTGTTTGTCTTGCTCAGGGATACTTGACCTGGGTCACTTTGCTCTCTCCAGGTGCATTCATTGGCCTGGTGCAATTTCTAGAATTGACGTATTGTATAGCAAGGTATATCGGAATTCCTCCGGACTCATTCAGCCATCCTTGAGACCAAACAGAAGAGTCTCTTTTTGCTACTCTCCAGATGGACTGAAATTTTGAACCCACTCAATTAGCTTGCCATACCCAACGTGTGTACCACCCAGTCCCAAAGGGTCTTTTTGACCTCACATTTGGAATTCAGGGAAGTCATTTTCCCTGGTTCAGATAGAACAGCAGAGAACTGGTGAGTGCTGGTGAGCCACCAAGTTCCCTGAGTTTTCTCCTCCCAAAGGACTGCCTCCTGTTTGGTTAATTGGTCCCATGAGGCACTGACTGAGCATATGAAGTTAAACTAATTTACAACCAGAACAGAGACTAGACACCTTGCGCATCTCCTTCCACCTCAACTTCCTAAATCAGTATGCCCAAGTAGCCTGACTTCAGTTCTTCATGTGAACACAGGGCTAAGTCAGAGCGCAGTTTTTTGTCGGTCTAACTAACTGAGGTTACTTGTAGAATGCGAAATTGTATTGTATTACTCTCAAGGTTGGGCTGCTTAAACTCAGGATTCTTTCCTTCTGAGTACACATATTATGGATGCAATACACTGTAACAGGAACTTTTGTGGTCAGGCTGTCAAGGACAAAGCTTTTGTGTGTGCCAGTTATGAAGGAGTTGTTATGGCTAACAGTCTTGTGGTTTTAGCTTATTAAGAAAGACCTATCATGAGACAGTATAGCTTCCAGGCCAGAGGATTTGATGAATAGCATTTGTCAACAAGTTCTGGATTAATGGAGATGTTTAAAATCCTTACTAAGTTTAAAAAAAAATAAGGAAGTGAAATGCTTATGTGTCTCACAACTTCTGAATGAGATCATCTATATGGATTATTCTGCCCTGAAGTCTGATAAAGGTATATTTTCCAGGTATAGAGTAGATACATCCATGAAAAAAGAATATTTGATTCCTCCCTATTTGCCAAGAAAGGGATTCTTGCCTATGGCTTGCAAAAAATATAATAAAATTCTGGGAAGTGGAAATGCTGGGTTTTTCCTCTCAGGACTGAGTGAATGATAACATCCTGTTTACACTAAAATCTCCTCTGAAACAATAAAATAAGAATGGGAACTGGATCTGTAACTTCATTGGTATTAGGTACTCCAGGATGAGGAGATACCCCCTTCTTCCAAAAGAGCATTTGGAGATTTTCACTGTGGGGCATTGATTTTTTAAAATTATTATTGTGATTTACATGTTGAATAATTTAGTAATTAAAATTGTTGAGTACCTCTAATTTGTAAGGACATAATTCTTTCCCAGAATGCAAATTGTCAAATGCAAATATAAAAATGGGATAATGATCTGGAAAGAAGAGGTGTATATTTGTTTGTTATATTTGAAAGAGTAGGACTCAGACCCACAGAATTTCTATTTTGCTTCCAGTATGAAAATCCAATTCGATTCAGCAATCCTACTACATGTACTTGCTGTGTGCAACACAGTGTGCTACACTGATGAAAGAAGGGAAAGTCACTGTCCTCAAGGACTTTCAGTCCAAACAAATATTCAGCAACTGTTATGATTTTGATTTATTAGTATTTTCTAAACTAGATCTCAGGTTTTCCTTCTTTGTAGTCTTGGCTAAAAAAATGAGTTCCGATGCCATTCTGCTATGTAAAAAGGCTAGGCTGATTTAAATATCTTAAATCCAGAGGGGAAAATAGATAATCTACTCATCACTTCCAAAAGAGATAACAAAATAAAAATTTCCAGGAATATAATTGATTGGTTGTTATCTTTTCTTCTCAAAGAGGACCAAAATGACATTACCATGTCAAAGTCGAGTTTCAATGTGTGTGACTGTAGCTGATCAGACCAGTTACAAACACAAATTCTCTACCAGAGGTTACATACAAATAGTCCATGTGAATATTTGGGGTGAATTCTCTAAATCTGAACATCCTGCATTTCCTTTGAGTTATTTCAGTTCTTTTTTACTTATAGAGTGTATCTTCTCTGATGTGGGCACACCATGCAGAGAGGTCCTGTGCCAGTGTCTACCATGTCACGCAATCAATTCCAAAGTTCTTAAAAGAGACCTTGAGAGAGTCCTTGTATCGCTTCTTCTGACCACCATGTGAACACTTGCCCTGTGTGAGTTCTCCACAAAATAGTCTTTTGCGCAAGCATACATTTGGCATTTGAACAATGTGACCAGTCCATTAAAGCTGTGTTCTCTGAAGTAGAATTTGAATGCTTGATAGTTCAGTTCAAGTAAGGACCTTAGTGTTTGGCATCTTATCCTGCCAGGTGATCTTCTGAAACTTCCTAAGACAATTCAAATGGAAGTGATTTTTTCTAACTTCCTCCTAGGGAAATTTAGATTAGCATAGAACTTCTACTACTTGATAATCTGCCATCATCTGGATGACTTTCTAGTTTGTAGGGGGGGGATGACTTGTATTTCTTGGTTTAATAAGTTGATTGTTCTTTAGTTGCCTCTCCTCTTTCCTTCCCTTCTTCTTGTCCCATTTCGGTCATTAACATATGGACTTGGGAAATGCCCAATTAGAGCCTCTCCACCTATCACCTCATCAGAATGAACTGAACAGGGTCCTCCCTCCCAACACTTGAGGTGTCCTGTTCTGCACACCTACCTGACAGATGAAGTAAAAGATGGAGCAAGGAGTCTCAGTGAGACATACCTGTGCAACAGTTCTCTGAGTTTGTGAGCTACTTTTAGTAAAATCATAGCAGATACTCTCTCTGCCAAAGACTGAAGACCATTATATCTGAGGCTCCCTGTCAGTAATCCTTGGAATGGAATATGATGTCATCAGTGGATACTCAGACCAAAATAAAGGTCAGGGCCCAATACCAGATATACTGGATATACCTTACAGTTATTGTTTAATTTTGGGAATGGGCAAAAGTATTGTTGTTTCTCCAATTAGCATCTATCATTAAACTACAGTTAAAATTAATTCTTAGATAAATGGACACAATTAACTCAACAAACCTTTATTAAGCATCTTGTATGCACTGAGTACTGAAGTACTTGATTTGAGAAAAGTAGCTACCTTCACAGAGCTTAAAGTCTGATATATGTACAAACTGCAACACCTAATACTACATTTAGTTGTTTTAGAAAATTGCAAAGCTAAGTCCTGGTCCAAGGGTGAATGCTACTACTCTGAGGGTGGTAAGTGGAGGATTCATGGAGTTGCATGTAAGAATTGAAAAGATTGATATGAATCTTAAAGGTAAAGAGGAACAGAGGAGGCATTCCAGATATAAAACTTATCCTGAGCAAATGCACAAAATTGGGAAAATACAATGTTCTTTTGGGAAATAGAGAAGAATTTGGTTTAGTTGAAGCATAATGAGATAAGATTGGGAAAAATGTGGGGCAACACTAGATTGTTGAAGGTGTAGATTGTGAGGCAGAAGAGTATGCTTATTAGTCAGCGGGCCAAAGAGGTTACTGAAGATTTTTGTGTAGATGAATGGAATAATCCAGTCTATCTATAGAGAAGATCAGGCTGATTTGGAAGACAAAGGGTAAACGTATGTAGAAATATTTGTCAGGAGGCATTTGCAGTGATCCTTTGAAGGGGTCATCAGGGCCTGTGCAATAAGAATGGAGAAAAGAAGACAGATGTGAGAGATGTTGTACAAGAAGACTGGGCAGAACATGGGAACGAATTTGATACAAGAAGTGAGGTGAAAAAATAAAGTTTTTATCAAGACTGAATATGAGAAACTGACAGAAATACTGGAATGAGGAGTGGATCCTATTAAAGTCATCTTATATATGAGATCATTAGGGTGAGAGGTTGCTTTGTTCTTCATTCTTGAAGAGGACCAAAATGTGATTACTATGTTGGAGTCAAGGTATAGTGTATCCAAGCGCAACTGATCAGACCAATACAAGCTTGGAAGACTCTAGCACAGGTAAGGCACAAATAGCCTACCTGAACATTTGGAGTGGAGAAGTTTCTAAATTTGCGCATCTCATAATTCTTTTGAGCTATTGTGACTCTGCTTTGCTCATGGAGTACGGCACCTTTTTTGATGCCGGTATGCCATGTTTGGTGGTTCTATACCAGGTTTCCCTGTCTCACAGTTGATTCCTAAATTCTTCAGAGAGACCTTGAGAGTGTCTTTATATCACTTCTTTTTATCTCACTGTGAGTGCTTGCCTTGTGTGACTTCTCTATAAAATAGTCTTTTGATAAACACATTTGGCATTCAAACAATGTGGCCAGCCCATTAGAATTGTGCTCTTTGCAGTAGAGTTTGAATGCTTGGCAGTTCACCTTGAGAAAGAACCTCAGTGCCTGGCATCTTATCCTGCCAGGTTATCTTCAGACTCTTCCTAAGACAATCCAAATGGAAGCAATTCAGTTTCCTGGGATGGTGCTGGCATTTCGGCCAGGTTTCACAGACTTATAGCAATGAGGTCAGCATGGCTTTGGTAGTCAGTCTAATACCTCTTTTCTCCTACACTTTTCTTCAGAGCCTCCCAAATGCCAAGCTACCTCTGGCAATGCATGTGTCAACCTCATCATCTATGTATATACTCCTGGAAAGCATACTCCAAGGTGAGTGTACTTATTGACTGCTTCCAAAATTTCTTCCATTTGCTTTAATGCAATGAATGGTGTGGTGCTGGCTTGTGGAGAACATCAGTTTTCTTGGTTTTAATTGTTTGGCCAAAATGAGCACAAGCAGCAGAGAATTGATTTCATATTAATATTCTGTTACATTTTCACCTCAGCAGCTGAATTGAATGCACAATCCTCTGTGAACAAAAAGTCGCACACCAACTCTCCCTCCATTTTACTCTTGGTTTGTAGCCTTTTCAAGTTAAATAATTTACCATCAATGCAACAGCTGACCTTGATGCTGTTTTGTTCTTGTTGAAGGTGCCTGAAAACATAGCTGAAAACATCATGCTTAAAAGCATGGGAATAAGCACTCAGCCTTGCTTCACTCCATTGGGAAAGTGGGATTGGGAAAGCATAAGAGCATCATCCATTATCCAGAACTCCTGCAAGCATGGCTTTATGAAACTGACATGCAATACTGATGAACTCTGGGCAACCAAATTTTGCCATGATCTTCATGGGAAGGGAACATTAAGTTTGAGGTGCATGTGGTGGGTAGATTTGTAGCTCCAAAGTTAAGTTTCAAATAATATATCAGCACTTCTGAACCTGGATGAAAGAAGACTTTAAGCTGCTTTTAACATATTATATACAACCTAATGCATAATTCTATGAAGAAAAAGCACCAGGGTTAGAATGAGAAGACCTGATTTTCAATCTGGCTTTTTAGGTGGTTGTTTATGGACATTACTTAATCTCCCTCATCCTCAGCTTCTTCATTTAGAAAATGGGGATATTTATATTTGCACTACCTTACATGAGAGGCAGCTAGGTGGTGCAGTGGAGAGAACACCAGTGCAGTAGTCAGGAAGACCTGAGTTCAAATCTCACCTCAGATATTTGACACTCACTAGCTGTGTGACCTTGGGCAAGTCATTTAATCCCAATTTGCCTCATCCTGGGTCATCTCCAGTCATGAATATCTGGTCGCTGAATTCAGATGGCCATGGAGGAGAAGTGAGGCTAGTGACCTGCACAGCCCTTCCTCATTCAAAACAAAGTCAAAGTGAAGTCATGTCATTATTTCTCTGATGGCATGGTCTTCTTTGGCAACAAAGGATGAACACACAACCTTATATGATTATTGTGAGAAAATAAAGCTTAAAAATTACCAAGTGCTGCTTAAGTACAAGCTATTCCTAAGCAGGGAATTCACGGAACACAAGAGAGATTTGAGGCTTTGCATGCCTATAGCAATATTTCTTAAACTCTAATATGTTGACCCAGTATCCAATAGCTGTCCTCATTTCCTTTAAGTTATCTTGATTCCATTATTGTAAGGGTAATGCTTTACTTTCACTGCCAATTTACATGGTTTGCCTTGGATCCCTATTGTTCAGTCCCATTGTCTTGTATCTGCTCTGAGACCCTTCTTCTGACATTCTTATAGATTCTACCTGGGACCCTAGCATGTCATATCTGAGACTAATTACAGGAGGAAAGATGCCAGCAGTTTTCTCCATACCCATCAAAAATTTTCCACATTAAGGGACTCGGTAACTTCAACCTCCTAATTATCTGCGGGTTCATAACCCCTAAAATACAGAAAAGATTTATCAAAATGCAGCATTATGTTTTCAGTTAAAGCCTTCTAAGTTCTCTAAACACTTTTTAAAAAAAAAACTGCTAAGTTATACACCTCATTTGAATTTACTATCGTGGCAGGTTTTTCTAGACAAATGGTACTTTAGTGTTAAGGTGGTGATTTTGAGTTTCCTTCTTTCTGATGTATCTGTTAGTTTCCAATTTGTATTTTTTCTCAGAAGATACATCTGAAGGAATTATCCATCCAAGGACAGAGGAAGAAACTGTGGCTGAAAGGCTTCACCACATAATATTCTTCTCATATTTGGAGAGTAGGGGAGGTTGGACAGAAAGACCACTTAAGTCACTGTATTTGGTGGATTCTGTAGTCTGTGTCACCTGTCTGCCTTAGAGTGGGCATCCTAAAGCCAAAGAATAATTTACAAATTGAAATCTTCCTGTGCTGTCAGTAAGGCCATATGTCAAGGTGTTTTTGTTGGTGAAAATTTTGCCCTTCACTGATGTCTCAAAAGAGTCAATCATTTCAAGAGATATGTTTAGAAGTATTCTTGGAAGAAAACTTATTCTCCTTAGGTGACAATCAAGATGCATTAAGTAAATGGAAGGGTACAAATTCTGCTCACTACAAGTGGTGGTATGTTTTTTACATTATAAGTGGTTTATTTTTTCGGTTTTATGTGATGCTTAGAAAATAATAGGATTTAGATTTGGAAGGGACCTTAAGCATCACCTAGTTGACCCCCTTAATTTTACAGCTGAGGAAATTGAGGCCCAGAGATTTTAAGTAGTTTATGATCATAAGATGATGAATTGAGAGGTGAAGGAGAACTTAAAGGTCATTTTGACTAATCACCTTATTTTGCATCTGAGGAAACTGAAGCCTAGAGAAGGTCAATGTTTTATTTGGGATCACACAACTAAGATGTCTCTGATTCCAAATCCAATGCCTTTTCTACCATATTGGGTTACATAAAATCTGGACTATTTTTAGTTGAATGTTTTTCTTTTCAAGACAAGCTTCTTCTTCCCAACTTCCCTCTCTCTACCCCTCTCTGTCTCCCTCCGTTTCTCCACCTCCAACTTCTCACTTTTTATCAGTCCCTCTCACAATCTTGTCTATACGCTGGAATAACATTTCAAAGATAAAACCAATTGTTTAGAAATCACTAGAAATCAGTGACTTTTTTAAGGCTCTGTTTCTTTTTGCTTTATTTGAATTATGTGAACCAGTGTCTTACAAATATGTACTGAGGGCTAAATGAACTTACTGAACATCCCCTAAAGAGATGGGGTTTCTTCACCTAAGGAAAGATATTCCTTCTTATTTCTAGAAAGATTGGAAAAGTTATTGGATTGCATGGATGCATAACCCATCCAGAATTTAAAGTTAGAAAATCTGTCACTCTCTTTTGACGACCTAAAGTGGAGGATGTGGCTGTTAACAGTGAGTATTATGAGTGTTCAGTCTCTGCCCTAGAAATGAGGTGAGGATGAGGACAGAACAAGAACACCACAGGCTACTACCCAGAAATGACAATGGTCAGATAACAAGTGCCAACAATTGAAGAGAGTGGTTGGAGTCACGGATAAAGCATGGTTGCATTACACGGAAAGAATTAGGAGCCCAGCAGATTCAGAAAAGCTGCAACTATGAGAGGTTCTCAGTTACAACCACACCATCCATTTAAATTAGATCATGATCACTAGGAACATTTATTTGGGTGATCAAGTGGACTAAGGGATACTGGGGATAGTTCAAGGCATCTTGCTGCCTAGGATATAAAATACAGAGAACACAATGAGGGGCACTTTTTAATGTTCTCTCTGCTCTGCCCTGCCTGCTGAACTCCACATCTTCCTTTAAATCCTATCTAAAGCCTTCATCCATTATTAATTCTAATGCCTTCCTTCTATTATTTCCTGTTTATGTTGTATATAATTTGCTTTCTACATATTTGTTTGCATATTGCCTCCCCTTTAGATTGTAAGCTCCTTGAAGGCAAGGCACTAACTTTTGCCTCCTTTTATATCCTCAGAGCTTGGCACAGTGTCTGGCACATAGTTAGTGCTTAATAAACATTTAATGATTGATTGATTATAGATGTATATTTTAAAATATTTTATTGATATTTTTTCACATCATATTTGTTCTGAGTATATTCTTTCCTGCTCCCTTCCCCAGTGGGTAATTCCTTATAACAAAGAATGAAAAGGGAAAAAATTTGTTCATAAAAACTCAATGATACACAATAACTGAAATCTGAGATAATTGGAATGTTTCAAACAAATAGTATTCTACTTCTGCAAAGAATGGTGGCAGGTGTATTTTCTCAACCCCTTCCCAGGGTCAGGCTTGTTGGACATTGTAATTATAGTGGTTACTTTCTTTTTTGTGATGTTCTTTCAGTTTATGTTGTTGTACTCATTGTACATATTGTTTCCTTGATTCTGTTTACTTCACTGTGCATCTGTTCAAGAAGATATTTTTATACTTCTCTGGATTCATTATAGTCATCATTTTTTATGGTACAGTTATTCCCCTACATTAATACACCACAATGTGGTTAACCATTCCCCAACTGATGGGTATCTACTTTGTTTCCAGTTCTTTTCTACCATAAAAAGTAAGTGCATATATTTTGAATGCCAGAACATTCTAATTTTCCTTTCTGTGATACGTAGCCTTGTCCTGGTTCTGGGTCACAGTAATCTCTCTCCCATTTTCTTGTATTCTATTCTTTCTGTTTTTATTTCTTGTACAAAACATACCTCCCAAATGTAGGTGCTAAAGTACTTGAAAGAACATGTGAGTATCAGCCTCATGGGCTGTCTAGTGCAGAATGTCTAGGATTCTAGATAGGAATTCGAAGATAGCGGATACCTTCCAGAGGCAACCTAAGTTAGAACTTTATGCCAGAGGATCCCAGTGCAGAGGTCTGAACACGAAGTCTAAAAACATGCTTTTAATGAGAAGGTTGATGCTTTATCTGAAGACAGCATCCACATATCAAAGACTTCATGGTACTGTTTGCCACTTGATCTGAACACAGGAAAGGCAGTATTCCAAGCAGATGAGGAATGAAACTGAAGATATCAAAGCTCACTTGTGCAAATAATTAGGGACAGCTGTTTTACTTCACATTTTGGAGGACTTGAACTCTGCAATCTGTTACATTTTTACAGGACTATTTTTTAACCAAGGTGGGAGGAGGGAAAGGGGGTTTATACCATGGCCAGATAGCAGATGTAGGGGTTTTAAAAATCCCTATTAAAATATAAAAGGGGAAAAGGATACAGAGAACAAATAGAGACAGACACAGGGAGTGAGTTAAAGGGATATATTCATGGCTTTATAGTCAATAAAAACTGACAGAAAAAATTAGTTTTGATCAAGGCATTTTTATTTATGATGAAACATTCAGGGAAGCAGCAGGTCAGATACAATTACATTTGCAAATATTTTCCCTCTTATTTCAAAATGCCCCCTCTTTGTGTACACTTTTTGACTTATTAGACATAGCACCTCAAGTACAATCTCTACCTTAGATTAATTAATAAAATTTTAAAAATAATTTTGGTACAGTTTTCTTTCAATGAAATAATGCTTTATACTTGAAGCTCTTATATGAGAATGATAAATCTCCTAAGTTGCTATTAGTCATGAGGAAATCAGCAAAAAGCCAAAATCTAAAGCTCTGTTCCACAAACTTCCTTGAGCACTTGGAATCACATATTTCAAGGAATTATAGAAGGTCAGTTGCCAGAAAACACCATTGAAATCTTTGTCCTGATACAAGCTCTTCAAGAGCAAGGACTATTTCCTTTTCTTTGTATTCCTAGCCCCTCAAAAAGTACTTGGCACATAGTAGGTACTTAATAACTTTGTATTGATGAATTGATTGACTTCATTTAGCCCCCCTACCCCATCCCTCTCAACCACAATGTCACAGGTAAGGACACCAAGTTAGACTCAAGGGGTTTAAATCATTTGCCTATGGCAGAGCTGTGGCATAAGCCCAGGTTTCCTGGTTTCCAGTACTTCAGGTTTCCCACCATGCCTAGCTGTTTCCCTCCCAAATGAAAAATGTTTAACAAATTGCATATCATCTTTGGGTCTATAGATTTTGTTCAAATAGCTATTTATAATCAAGTAATTGAAAGCTCTTGGATTCTCTATAGAGATGGGTATGATCTACGTCCATCATGTTTTCTTGACCTGTGCCCCATCAATGTTATTTTAGCAGGATCAAGGCAGTCTTAAAAGAAACAGTCAGATCGTCACTATACTGAAGAAGTCCATAAGTTTGATCCCATAACTAGACCCAGGGGTGTGTTTCTGTCACCAAGACAGATTAAATTTTATACATCATCTATAAAATTGTTTTGTTTTATATATTAGGGGATTCATTCTTTCTAATTTGAGGTAGACACTTTATTTCTGTGAATGTTCAACCTTTTAGTTGATACAAGCTTCACATTACTGTGTCTACTAGTTTTATGGTAGAGAATCCTCCAATCATGATAATTTTGAGAATTTAAGGTGATGCAAACTAGAATAAGCCCCAAATGTCAAGAAGAAATGACAAGTGTCTGCTACATTTTTTTACTCTCCATTCCATCTAGCACCTGAGGTCACTATTTTAGAAACAATTCTAAAGTAATTCTTTAAAATTTTTTTATTACAAACTTAATATGCATCAAGAAAGATAAACATTTCAATATATGAAAAACAACAAAAAAAGAGGCTTTCACGTGAAATTGTCAACTTGTAATATAGTATGTACTTTTATCTCCGCTACATGTAGCCTGTTTTTTTTTTTTTTTAAATCTAAATATACAATGAGAGTTCCAACATTGCCCTTCTTGTCTGTGTTCCCTACGGAATTTCCTTCTACTCTTATTTATTTCTTTAAGGATTCTTAAAATTATTTAAATTTTTTAAATTATTTAAATTCTTTAAAAGATTCTTAAAATTGTTTGATTTTTGCACTTCTTAGAACAGAACTTTAGTAGCTCTGTATCCACAAAGAGAAAGGAGAAGCAAGAATCCAAATTTAGTAACTATTTTAAACTTCTAGGAACCAGTCCTTTAAACTTCACATTTTTCTTCAGTTAATCAAGTATTGCTACTGGAGTTTACATAAAATGCAGACATATTAAAATACCTTCAATCTACTTTTTTATTTTTCTTTCCTGTTTTACACTTCTTTTCATGATTAAATATGGGTTCACAGAAGATTATAAGTGTTTGTTTTGGGGTCTAGATTGCAGTGGTGTATGAATTTGAGGGAGTGGGGTGGAGAGAAAACTCCTTTTATCCGTACAAATCAAAAACTCTTCCATAACTGAAATAATATTGATTTGCTTAATGAACTGAGAGTTTCGGTTACTTGCCCAGAGTTAGACAACCATTATGTGTCAGAGGCAAGATGTGAATTCAAGGTTTCCCAGCTCCAAAGCTCTCTCCCCATCCAAGTTATAATGATGCCTCTCCAATCTGCATATTATTTAGGTTGTTTCAATACTCAGCCCAAATAAGACATTTACTTACACAGCTTAGACAGCTGCCATCTTAAACAAGACAAGCCAAAGATCCTTTGGATCACCTTCCTCTCCCATTATCCTCATAAGAATGTAACAAAATGTCTGAATAAGTTTACATCATGTCCTATGTCCCTACTTAGTAGCTTTGGTATGTGACATTTCTTCTTGACAATAAGAGGAATTCAGAGAAACATGGGGAAACTATCAGAGATGGAGCACCATCAGGAAAACAATACATGTAATTACTAAAATAAGGTAAAAAAAAATAACAAAATAAAACAGAACACAGCATAATTGGAATCAACAAGCTTGACCTGAGAGATAAATTGAGAAAAAAAAATCTCTTTCTTGAAAAGATTGGATACAATGTATGTAGAGCATTGTGTTTCCTGTCAGATGTAGTCAATGTATCGGCAGGTTTTGCTGAACTGTTTTTTTCTTTTTAAATTCTTGTTAAAAGGGAAGCCTTGCCAAGTAGAGAAGGGGGAATGGCTATGTTTGGAAATGGATGTGATGTAAAACAAAAGACATCAACAATGTTTTTGTAAAGAGTCTTGCCTATGCAGCAGCTTCGAATGTATGAATTCTAGACAAAAAGCAAATCACAGAAAACAATAAACCACCAGTGGCTCAGGATTTGGAATCAAACAAGCTCTGCCATTAACTACCTGTGTTACTTTGGGCAAGTCAGGTCACTTCTCCAGGCCTCAGTTTCCTTATCTGTAACATGAGGTATGATGTCTAAGGTTTATTTCCTCTAAAAGTACTTTGTTCTTGAATCCTGCTTCATAGAATTATTATGAGGAGAGTGCTGTGGAAATGTTCAGTAACCTTACATTATGTTGTCTAAGCATCTCTGATGCTTTAATTATATACGTATGCATACATATACATATATAGGTGTGTATATGTATATATGTGTGTATGTATGTATATGTGTAATATGCATATTTAGCAATATGTATATATAGTATGTATATATGTATACATATATGGGTAGTGTATATATAGTAATACGTGTATATATAGTATGTACATGTGTGTATATATGTATTTTGTTGATGTTCATTCATTTTTTCTTTTCATTTTTTCAGTTGTGTCTGACTCTTCATGACCCAATTTGTTTTCTTTTTGTCAGTGATACTGGAGTGGTTTGCCATTTCCTTCTCCAGTTCATTTTACAGATGAGAGAACTGAGGCAAACAAGGGAAAGTGACATCTAGTAAGTGTCTGAAGCTAGATTTGAACTCTGGAAGATGGATCTTTCTGACTCTAGGTCCCCACCTGTGTGTGTATGGATTAATATATGTGTATGTGTGAGTGTGTGTGTGTGTATATTTGTATATTTTTATATGTGTATGTGTGTATCTTTGTGTCTATGTATTATGCGTATAAAGGCAGTGTGGTACCTTAGGAAAACCTTGGGTGTGGTGTGAGATTCTTGCTTTGCCTTCTCCATTCACCCTGTTATAACCTCAGGAAAGTGACTTAACATTTTAATTTGCTTTCTCCCTTAGTAAAATGGAGTAATAGGGTGAGATTATCTCAGAGGGTCCCCCTGAAATCTGTATCCTGAACCTAACTGGTCCAAGTCCAATGATACCATCCAGTAATGTCTTAGTCTGTTCTTTCATGGTGGCATGGAGGTGACTCACATTTTGAAGATTATATAAATGGAACCCCAACTCTAGGAACCCTGTGAATCTAGAAAGGTTCCATCTATGGCCCGGACTATTTGCCTATACCAGGAGTGGGGAACCTGTGGCCCTCTAGGTCTTCAAGTGTGGCCCTTTGACTGAATCCAAACTTCACTCAAGAAATCTCCTTAATAAAATGATTCTTTCTGTAAAACCTGGACTCAGTCAAAAGGCTGCACCGAAAGACCTAGAAGGCCACATGGGGCCTCCAGGTCATAGGTTCCCCACTCCTGGCATACTCTAAGCATAATCCTAACTAAGTTCAAAGAAGTTCATCATTAGAAACTGGCTACTAGAGATGAATATTTTTAGCCATAGTAATTCACAAAGAGACAGAGCCAGTGTAGTATTGTGGAGTCATTAAGACCTGAATTCTCTATTTTAGAATTACTAGATAAGTGATGGTGGGCTAGACACTTAACTTCTCTCTGCCTTAGCTTCCTCATCTGTAAAATAGGGCTGGGGGTTAATTTAATGCCCTTTGACTTACTTCCACCTCTAACTCTTGGTATGAATCATGGGTGAGATGCCAAGAAGGAACATAAGTGCTCAAAGAACCAAAAGTCTGGCTACTTATTCTTACAGAAATGCAAGCGTTTGACTTCCTATTTCCTCAACCCTATGGGCAAGCACAGGAGAGGATGATGAGGGTGTATATTGGGATACATACCTTCATTAAGAACCTGAAGCACTGGGTCTCTACTCATATCTGATTATTGTTGCTGGGCAGATTCCTAGGGACTGAGTGGAAACAGAACCGTAGAGAGAGTGGGTGGTCAAGATTGTTAGAGAAAGAAAGGAAGGGAGGGAGGGAGAGAGAGAGAGACAGAGAGAGAGACAGAGAGAGACAGAGACAGAGACACACACACACACAGAGAGAGAGAGAGACAGAAGAGAAAAGGAGAGAAAGAGAGACAGAGAGAGAGACAGAGAGAGAGACAGAGAGAGACAGAGAGACAGAGAGAGACAGAGAGAGACAGAGACAGAGAGAGAGACAGAGAGAGACAGAGACAGAGAGAGAGACAGAGAGAGACAGAGACAGAGAGACACAGACAGAAAAGGAAAGGAGAGAAAGAGACAGAGAGAGACAGAGAGAGACAGAGAAAGACAGAAAAGGAAAGGAGAGAAAGACAGAGACAGAGACAGAGAGAGACAGAGAGACACAAACAGAAAAGGAAAGGAGAGAAAGAGACAGAGAGAGACAGAGAGATACAGAGAGAGACAGAGAGAGACAGAGACAGAGAGACAGAGAGAGACAGAAAAGGAAAGGAGAGAGAGAGACAGAGACAGAGAGAGACAGAGACAGAGAGACAGACAGAAAAGGAAAGGAGAGAAAGAGAGAGACAGAGACAGAGAGAGACAGAGACAGAAGAGAAAAGGAGAGAAAAAGAGAGAGACAGAGAGATAGGGAAAGGAAGACAGAGGGACAGAGGGAGACTCTATAGGTTGTCCATTCAGGGGCATATATAACCTAAACTCTCAATTCTAGAGGCTTTCTTTGTCTCCTTTAATTTTCTGTGTAGATAGTTGGAGCAAATTCTTAAGTGATTATTGATTTCATTTAAGAGACTCTGAAATGCTCAGGGGTTAAGGTACAATCAGCACAATGTCATCTGCAAAGAGGAACATCTGGAAGATCTCAGTTTCTGTAGACTTGGACTCTGTCCAAAATCTCTCCTCGTCTCTTCAAACTCTTTTAGTGACCATACCTATCCCTGTTTTATACTTTGAGTGATATTAATGATCAGAGGATTGTCAAACAAGGTAACCTCTTTTATGGTGGTATTTTCCTCTAGTATATCAAATGCTTTTATATACATAACAAACAGTAAATGTAGTGGGACCTTGAATTTTTTTCAATTCTACTATGGTAAAGATTTGGAATATCATTTACAAACTGTTTAGATCAGCAACCTAATGAAGAGGGAACAAAGAACTGGATTTTGAGTCAGAGAATCTTTAATTTTCCACTTACCATTTGTGTGTGATATTGGGCAAATCACTTAACCTCCCTTGACCTCAGTTTCCTCATCTGTAAAAAGACGGGATTGGACTAGATAGTCTCCTGCTCCAAGTCTATGATGGAAGGACCAATGTTTTCCTCTTTTCGGTCAGGGCTTGCTAATTGATTGGCTAGTAATTGGGACTAACTCACCAATGTTAAAAGAGGTCTTTACAAAAGGAATTGATTGCTAACTAAATGGAGACATTAATCTTAAGCACCTATCTCTTAACTTTAAATACTGCAGGATTTTTCTTCCTGTCCTAGCTAAGAACTTATCTAGTAGGGCCATCGATTACAATAATTTCAGTTTTCAGTGAGTCTGCTCAAAAACCAAACCAAATGAAACCAAGAAGAAAATGAAACAAACAAAATCCTCTTTATTTTTTAAATCACTTTTCTTGGTGATATTTCAGATGAGCACCATTCTCCTTCTAGCATCTCCCAACCTCAGAAAAAAAGAAAAAGAGGAAAATAACAAAACCACAACCAGAACTCCAACAATAACAAGGTGAAATAGTTTTTGATTAATGTATCTGATTTGCTCAAATCTTCTCGTCATAGTAACCCCATCCCTCCCTCTCCCCACTCCCCTACTTCCCATCTCTCTCTCCCTCCCTTCTTCCCTCTCTTTCTCTCTCTTTCTTACATACACACACACACACACACACACACACACAAATGCACACACGCACACACACATTTCCTACCACAGAAAAAGATCAGTTGGCTCATGCTATACAACCTCAGAAAAGGTTGATATTCCCTCCTCCTGGTTGCATTGTCTAGAATGGATATGTAGCACATCCAAATAAGAACTCCTTCCAACTCATACCAATGTGATCAGAGTAGATTTACTGGATTGAGTCAAAAAAGTGGCCTTCACCTAGGTTGTGCAAAATCATTCTAGTTCTAGACCAATACCAGCCACTCATTGAAACCCTGTATAACTTCTTGAAAGAAAGAGGAACAAGCACTCTACCATGGCTACGGAAACCTGAAAATCATGACCATCTAGGACTGTTTTACCTTCTAGTTTTGATATTCTTAGGCATCTGTTGCCAAGGGCATTGACATTCAGAAAAATTGGACATCTTGAAGCATTCATGCAATGTTATTTGATTTATGAAATTATCTTTCATTTTTTTTTTAAGATTCACAAGTTGAGTCCTTCAGATTTGCTGCATTAAAGGGAAGCTGGTCAAGCTTAAATTCTCACCATGTAAAATAGAAATGAGTAGTATAAATGAGGTATTGCTTAGAGGAATGGTTGGGGTTGCACAAGGAACATGTCAATCAACAAAAATTTAAATAGTAAATATATACAGAAAATAGAAGCAATGCCAAGTAATTAATAGAGGATCGAGCAATGCCAAGTAATAGAGGATCGAGCAATACCAAGTAATAGAGGATCAAGCCTCCCTGCTCTTCCCAAATGACAAAGTCTTATTAGAATATCATCGGGAGAACTAGAGGATAAGATGAGCGGAGACTGGTGAGAAAAGCTAAGGCAAAAACAATTGGGGTGGAGGTATTTATAAAAACTGAACTGGGGAAAAGGGAAAAGATAGAAGAGACAAACACAGTCAGGGTGAATGGTGTGATGACAATAAGCAGAGCTGCTAAATCATTGATATAGTAGCGAGTATAAACTAGACTGAGACATGAAGCTTTGCGTCCGTCCCAAATTAGTGCCATGATGTGGGGCAAGTCTTCTCTGGGTCTTAGTTTTTTTTTTAATGTAAAATATAAACTCAAATAAAAATGGGAGCCTCTAAACCATACATAAGGATCCTTCAGGCTATATATTGACTTTGAAAAACCACTTACTTTGTCTGTATTTTATTAAACATTTTTGCAATTGTAATTTATTCTGATTTGACCACACTTGGGAGTATTGTGGACCACATGTGGCCTAAAGTCTGAGTGACTGACACTTCCAGTCTAGATGATCGCTCAGATTAAGTCTAAGTACAAAAAAGCAAAAGCAACCATTGAGCAAACCATCCAAAAAATTAAAGAAACAAAATTCTTTTATAAATTCTATACATTTGAGGATTTGCATGCACTAAAGGCAACCAGAGTATCATTTGGGAAATCACTAATCTCTAGTTATAAATAGCTTATTACTTGTTTTATTTAATTTCTCTTTCTCAGTCTATTAATGGTATTCATAGTGGAATAGAGGAAATAAAAAAATAAAGTATCCAAGTCAAGTCACTTTACGACAAATAATAGACTTTATTGATTTTAAGCAATAGCAACTAAAACCAAATTTCAGTACAAAGAGTGAATTTTGAGATAATTATTGTGGGGTTAGAATTGTATACTGGGAATCACTGACCTCTTTTTATGAAACAATATAATTGTCACAGAATCATAACTTTAGAGTTAGAAGAGACGTTAGAACTGATGCAGAGCAAACATGGAGTACAAACTGGAAACCAGACGAAATCTCCTAACATTCCCCTCCAACCTATTTTAAAATAATGCCTCAAATAAAATTTTGGAGTGGTAGAGCCAAAAAAAGGGAAGAGGGAGGAATTTTTCCAGTCTAATAAAAATCAGGAGGTCCGTAGGAAAGTTCTGTAATATCTGGGTGGGTGCAGGTACACAGCCAGGCAGGAACACCAGGGGCTTGGAGGCTCCGAGACAGCAGCAGGAGGTTAGGGAGCTCTCTGCTTGGAGACGGAAAAGGGGTAGGACAACTAGAGAAATAGATTACAGGAGACCCTTTGCTAGAACTAGCCAAAGGACTATAAAACTGTGCATGTCCTTTGACCCAGCAGTACCACTACTAGTTCTGTACCCCCAAAGAGGTCACAGGAAAAGGAAAAAAGTCTGTTTCTACCAAAGTATTTATATCAGTTCTTTTTGTGGTGACACAGAATTGTAAGGAGATGTTTATCCACTGGGAATGATTGTATGATTGTGTTGGTGTAGTACTGTGTCATAAAAAATAACGGAAAAAACTACATGGGAAGACCTTTATGAACTGATTCAAAATGAAATGAGAAGAGCTAGGAAATCACTTTACACAGTAGCAACAATGTTGTAAAGATCATTGGCTACTCTGGCTGATAATCCAGGATAATTGCAAGGAATCATGCTGAAAGGTTGCAATCCACCTCGAGAGAGAGAAGTGATGAACTCTGAGTGCAAATTGAAGTATAATTTTCTCCCTCTGTTTATTTATTTGCTTTTGCATTTTTTGTAATATGGCTAATACAGAAATATGTTTTGCATGATTTCTCATGGGTAGTTGATGCTATATTGTTTCACTTCTTAGTGGTGGGTTGGGAGGGAAGAAGAGGATCCGAAACTAAAAATTCAAAAAGAGAATGTTAAAAATAAATAATAAAAAAATTAAAAAAGAAATAGAAAAGACAACTCAGAGTCCATTTAGCTCAAATTCTTCATTTTACAAATGAGAAAACTGAGGTCATATTAGTAAAATGACTTAGAATTTGATTCCAAGAATCTGGTTCCAAGCTGAGCATCCTACTGTGCTAAAGCTGCCTCCTGTCTAGTCATATACATATAAAAAGGTATCCTCTGAAGTTAAAAAAAAAGAATAAAAATCTCTTCCATTTGCAAATCTACCATTTCTGCAAAAGAGGAGCCCAAATTCTACGTAAATCTCCTTGGAAGCTCCACATATGGGTTCCAACAACTCATCTGTGAATTAAAGAATTAGGTCAATTGGATATTAAAAAAAATTAATTGCTATCAGATGGAAAATGTCATGTCAAGAAGACATATATGAAATGTCAATATAACATTGAATCTCACATAGGACCTGTTATTCTCATGGTGAGCAAAATGCAATGTGTAACATTAAATCAGTTTTTCAAAGTAATGTGTTATGTCAGAGAATAAAAATAGGAGAATACACTGAAAGTTCACTTGTTTAGAAAAGCATCATATAGGGGCTGGTAGATGGTATGGGGGGTAGAAGAACTATTCTGGAGTCAAGAGGACCTGAGTTCAAATTCAGCCTCAGACACTTAGTAGCTGTGTGACCCTGGGCAAATAACTTAACCCCATCTGCCTCTGAAAAAAGAAAGAAAAGAAGGCAGCAGGAAAGGAAGGAAGAAAGAAAACAAAGAAAAAAAGAAAAAGAAAAGTATCACCTGTACAAATAAGTGAAAAGAAGCAAATAAGTTGTGCAATGAATAAAGCACTGGGCCTAGTGTCAGGAAAATTTGAGTTCAAATCTGACTTCAGACAGTTACTAGTGTAACACTGGGCAAGTCATTTAACCTATTTAATTTCCTCATCTGTAAAATGGTGATAATAGTACTACCTATATACCAGGGTTGCTGTGAGGATTAAATGAGATAGCATTTGCAAAGCACTTTAGAAACTTTAAAGTGCCTACATACATTTTATCTATCTATCTATGTGTATATATATATATATATATATATATATATATATATGACTAAAATATATGTAAGCACTTTATATACACATGCACATACACACACACATATAAGCAAGCCAAATTTTAAAGGAGGTTAGGTTTTTTAAAGGCAAAAGAGAGGAAGGTGTACATTCCAGGCATAGGTCACAGCCTGTGCAAAAATCATAGAGGAAGGGGATGGAATGCCTTGCCTGAGGAAAAGCAAGTAGGTCAGAATGTAGAATGTATGAGGGATTGTAATGTGAAATCAAATTTGGAAAGAGAAGCTAGACTAGGTTGTGATGAGCTTTAAATATCAAATAGAGTTAATGTCATCTTAGACACAATATGGTTATGGGGAAGTTTCTTGAGCAATGAGTGGTAGAGTTAGACCATTACTCTAGAAATACCAGTTTGGCAGCTTGTGAAGCATGGACTGGTGAGGTCTGCCAAAGTGACCGAAGAGTGTATAGATAGTATTCCAACAGCAACTTATTACAGGTGATAATCATTTTTCTTCCCTTTGAGTTCTTCCATTTTTCTTCTTCCTTTGTGTCAGTCACTGTCTTTATCATGTCTTCCCTCTTCTCCCCTTATCGTCATCTCAAAACTTGAAATAATCTCCTACTCAGTCTTTTCTCCCAGTTTCTGATAATAAAGTGGTTTCTCCTTGCCAAGGCTATGTACGACCTTGATTTCATCCCTTCTTTTCTTGCCCAGTCAGAGCATCACTCTTCGCTTTCTAATATTTAATCTCATCCTATCTACTAGCTCTTTGGATGGTGAAGTGGATAGAGTGCTAGATCTTGAGTCAGGAAAGCTTGGGTTCAAATCCAGCTTCAAACACTTATTAGCTGCAAGTCAAAAGTGCAAGTTGCTTAATCCTCTTTGCTCATCTGTAAAATGAGTTGGAGAAGGAAATGGCAAACCACTCCAGCATCTCTGACAAGAAAGCCCCTCAAAGGGGTTGGACATGACTGAATACAATTGAACAACATCTACTGGTTCCTCTGATGTTGCCTTCAAACGTACTTCTGTCCATTATATCTTTAAAAAATCTTCACTAGACTGTTGTATGTTCTCAAGTTATGTCCCCGTATTTCTCTTCCCTTTATCAACCTCTTGGAAAAAAGTTTTCTATACTGAATGTCTCCAATAACTCTCCTCTTGCTATGTTATCCTTCACTGTCTGGCTTCTGTACTTATCACTCAACTGAGATTGCTTTATTGAAAGTAACCACTGATGTCTTGTTCCCTGAATCTGATGTTCTCATCTCAGCCTTCATTCATCCTGACTTATCTGTTTTAATCAACATTGCCAATGAGCTTTTCCTCCCAGATACTCTCTTATTTCTGTTTTTCTTTTCTTTCTTGCTTTTTTTGGACACTGATCTTTCCTGAGTCTCCCCCTACATCTCTGATTGCTTCTTCTGAGTCTCCTTTGCTGTTTTATCACTATATAAATAAATATCTATATCTGTCTATCCCTAAACTTGGATTTATACCAGGTCTTTGTCCTCTACCATTTTCTCTCCATACTTGCTCCATCTTTGTGATATTATCAACTCCTTTGTGTTTCACTGTCGTCTTTATGCAGTTGATTCACAGATCTCTACATCCAGTTCCAGAATCTCCTCTGAGCTTCAGTCTTGAAGCATCAACTGCCTATTACACATTTCAAACCGAATATCCTGGACACATCTCAAACTCAATATGCAATGATTTATAACATCAACAGTAACAGCACTTACTATGTACCAGGCACAGTGTTAAACACTTAACAAGTACTATTTTATTTGATTCTTACAATAATCCTGGGAAGTAGAAGCTATATTATCATCCCCATCCTACAGATGAGAAAACAGAGGCAGACAAAGGTTAAGCAACCTGTCCAAATTCACACAGGAAGTAAGTGTCTGAGGCTGGATTTTTAACTCAGGCCTTCCTGACCTGGGCCTAGCACTCACTGCACCACCTAGTTGCCCCATGTCCCAAACTAAACTCATTATTTTTACCTCAAAACTACCCCTTACTAAACTTCCTTATTTTTTTGTTGAGGGCACCACCATTCTTCCAGTCTCCCAGGTTTCTAACATTGGCTTTATCCTCTTACTCTCCTTCATACCCTACAGCCAGTTTCCAAAATCCTTCTTTCTCTATATCCACACTGTCTCGTGTATCTGATGTCTTCTCTCTACTCACAGTTACCACTATAGTTGAGACTGTCACCTAAATTATTGCAGAGGCATCCTAATTCAGCTCTCTGCTCCAAGTCCCTCCTTATTCAGTCAATTGTCCACATGGCTCCCAAATTGATTTTTCTTAAGGGCAGAATTGACCTCATCACTCTCCTACTCAATCAACTCCAAGGACTCCTAATTTCCTTTACAACAAACATAAATTACAGTGTTTACCTTTTAAAGTCCTTCACCACTTGGCCTTGACCTATATTTCCATTCTCATTGGGCATTACTCTCCCTTCAGCACTCTGTAAAGCAGTCAAACTCACTGTTCCTCACATATGGCATCCCGTCTCCTCATTCTATACCTCTACACTGGCCATCTTCTGTCCCTGGAATGTGCTCCATCCTCTGCTATTCCTCATAGACCCCTTTATTCCTTTAAGATGATGCTTAGTTACCACCTTTTATAAAAAGCCTTGGTGTATCTCCCCAAATGCTAGCGCCCTACTTGTATTTACCTACTTTGTATTTAATTGTATTTATTCCCCTTATGCTTATTTTATGTACACCAAACTATGTCCTTGTTGTCTCTCCCTGATAAAGTAAAAAAAAAGATCTTAAATCCACAGTTAGTTATAGAAAGGTATCATAACAATGAAGTCTGTATTTTGATTGCAGAAAAAAATGTGTATACACACAAAAATATACACACATGTATGTGTATATGTATTTGTTATTGTTCAGGTATTTCTCAGTCATGTCTAGCACTTTATGACCCCATTTGGGATTTTTTGATAAAGATACTAAAGTGATTTGCTGTTTCCCTTTCCAGCTCATTTTACAGATGAGAAACTGAGGCAAACAAGGTTAAGTGACTTGCCCAGAGTCACATGACTAGTAGGTATCTGAGGCCAGATTTAAACTCAAGGTGAGTCTTTCTGACTCCAGACCAGGCACTCTATCTACTTTTCTACTTTGCCACCTAGCTGCCCAATATATGTATGTCTGTATCTCTCTCTCTCTTTATCCTTATAGATATATATGTATGTATATGTATAGAATATGTATACAAGCATATGTATGTATGTATATGAACTGTCAAAAGATAGCTATAAGGTTGATTGACCTACACCATTATAAAGACTTTCTGTTTCACAGGAAAACCAAGATATCTGCGCCTGACTCTCTATTTCCCCACACTGTCTATTAAGGATCATAGACACCATTCTTTTGGTTTCTGCTAAGCTTTTTCTTAATTTCCATTCTTTTTTTCCTGTGAGAGAGACAGTATCCCCCTAGAACACAAAGGCTTTTGTAAAATAGGCAGCTTCCATTTTATTCAAATGATATTCAGACATTATATGTGAGAGGTCTCATCACTGTCCTTTCCTTGTCCTTCCATGTTCCCAAGTACCACATAACTGGTATATCCTTTGTCCCTAGCTTGAACCCGTCTGCTCAGGCAAAATCAGTTAGATTTTTATCATCCTTGAGTGTCCACATCCTGCCTGTACACTGACTTCAGCCCTGTGCATAATTCAGCTCCATGGCTACTCTTGTGAGGCTAAGTACAAGCTTTATTTGGGGGTGGATTATGAATGGCTTAGACATCTCGGACTGTTGTAAGTCAACTTTACAGGCCAGTTGTCCTTGGAGAGGACAGCTGGGGAGCAGAGAGACAATTTAGACAATCTTATAATTCTTTCATTCACCTGCAAGCTTATGTCCATTTTCTTAAAGCACGTAGAGAATTAGGCTCTAAGCAAATAATGCATATATACAGATCACATTTAATGTAGTAAAACAAAGATTTTATTGTTTCTGTTATCTGTTAAATGTTTTGTTTATCCCATTTTGCATGTTAAACACTTTTAAGAGCCTTGTGTTGGTAGCTGAGAAATTGTGTTCCACTTCTCTTTAATAAATCCAGTCCTTTGGTGTTTCCAAGAGATGTATAGTCATCAGAATACATAGCTGAACTGAAAAACCTTCTCACCTTCCTTCTCTGTCCCTCCCTCAACTACCCACCCAAGAGTGCTTGGTGAGGTTCCAAGAAAGATTAAGTAGGAATGTAAGAGCATGACGTCTGTTGGGAAGCTGCTTTCAGTCTCATATGTGAACCCATGTATAGTGGATGAACATTTTCTGGGAGATAAATTTAGAGTCCTACTTCTACTCTAATGGAAGACACCAGGGAGCCCTCTCTAGTCTACACAGCTGATTTCTGTTCCAGTCAAACCCATAGACTGTCAGCATTTGTTGGGGATCTCTTCCTAAGCTGTTTATCAATCTGACTGACTGTTCTTCTTGGCTTTGGTTTCCCTGGAACAGATTCTCACCTGTAGTAACTCTAGGGTCTTTCCAGGACACAGGAAATGTTTTCTGACTTGCTCCTGGGGAAGAGTGGATTTTTATATCTGTATCATTTGTCTTGGCTTCTCTGCATGACTCCATCATTTCCTTTTTCACCTTAGTTCATTTTCAGATCTCAGAGTGCCAGAGAGGTAAGGGGAAGATGAGTCTTCCATGGGATTTCTCTTTCGGATTGATTTTTCAAAGGCTCCACAATAGCATGAACTGTCTTATTCTGCTTTGTCCAGAGGTGAATCCAAAGATCACTGTTTATTTCCTTGATGGGAAAAAAAATAAAATAAATCCATGGCCTGTTCAAGCAAAGGCAGGATTGCAATGCTTTGAATTCTATTAGCTCATTATAGATGAGCCAGATTTCTTTTTCTGGACAGTTGTTAATGTCAACAGCTAAATGTTTAAAATTCTTAGCCAAGCACTGTCTTATTTGCTACATCTTATTTTTAAGAAAGTTTGGAACTGCTGTTGTAACTGCAGAGCATGTGAAACACTAAAACCAAGATTGCACCCCAAATTTATCATAAGTATCTTTTTTCTTGTCCCTTTCAAATACACCCCAAGGGTCATAACTAGTCTTACATTTTCATCAGAAGGACTTCAGAAGAACCATATTGGTTCTTGGGCTTCTGTGAAATTCAAGTTTTAGGGAAAGCTTAGAGAGTATTGCATTGAACAAGGCCTGGATATTCTTCCCATGATAAAAGCAAAGATTTCTGAGAGATTTCAGAACAGCTCCTGTTTCTGAACCCAGAGAGGCAGGTCGGTGCTTAAGTTTAACTTCCATGATTATTCCTGGCTAATTTGGACACCTAGGGCTCAGATTGTTCTGAATTTTGAAAGCTTAATAATTAGCAGTTCTTATATTTTTGTAGCAGTGGAGATTTTCATCTTACACAAAGTTTGGGGTAAAACCATACATTACAATCTTCTAAAATGATTTTTTTAAATGCCTAAAAATTGATGGTACCCAAAATCATTGCTTGGGTTTAAATATATGCATACATATATGTGTATGTACATGTGTATGTATATGCATGCATGTTTGTATATACATATATCCAATTTTTTAATTAAGAAAATTAAATTTTCAGTATTTTATTTCAACCTATTAAAAGTAACTTAGTAAAACATATATCTTTTGCTACCAACAATGTTTTATATTTGGGAATGATGCTCATATTTCATTTTCAATTTTTAATAAGCCTTTTTTGGTTTGGGATTATCACTTGTTCAATCATTTCAGTCATGTCTGATTCTTTGTGACCCCATTTGGAATTTTGCTGACAAAGAGACTGGAGTGACTTGCATTTCCTTTTCCATCTCATTTTATAGATGAGAAACTGAGGCAAACAGGTTTAAGTGACTTGCTCAGGGTCACATAGCTTTTAAGCATCTGAAGCTAGATTTGAACTCAGAAAGATGAGTCTTCTGGATTCCAGGCCCAGCTCTCTATCCACTGCACAGCTGAGCTACCCTTGCTGACCACATTTACCCATAAAAATTCCAGAGTTTTCTATTTGAATTCTTTATGATGCAACAATAATTTTTACTGATATCATTGAAATATTTTTTATGTCACACTCCTCACTTATTCCTATTCACTCTCTGAAGTTGAAAGAGAAGGGGGAGGAGGTGGGACTGAACCTTTCTGAGGAGACTCTTGGCCCCATCCTTCAAGTGTTCTTAAGGGGAAACCCATTCTTGAATTTGGAATCAGGTGACCTAGATTCAAATATCAATTCTGTTATTTTTCAATGGTGTGACCATGGGGAAATCATTTATCCTATCTGGGTATCTTTTTTTTCCCATCTGTAAAATATTGAGGTTGGTCCTCTAAGGTCCCTTTCTGCTCTGAAGTTTTGGTCCTATATGATACTATGACTTTTTTCAAGAAGATAGACAAAGATAAAAATGGCAGTTTGTACAGAGGCACCCTGCTTCTTGATTTGCAGCTGTTGTCCCTTTCTCCTTCTCTTCTCTCCCCATTAAGCTTTAATTGGTGAGATTGGGACCCTGGACAGCAACTGGTTCAGACATAGGTAGATGCTAGCAAGTTAAAAAAAAAAAAAAACAGAAACAAACAAACAAGGCTTAAAGGCATGGGTAACACAAAATACTGGGCATCTGATGGAAATAGGACAGCACAGAAAAGACATCTGATCCAGATCTCCAGTACAAGTATCTGAAATGTCTTTGAGATTTGAATCTGAGTTCTAGAATTGTATTTCTTTAAACCGCTGGTATTTTTTGCTTCATGCATGTGAAATGTTTCTTAATTTCCTGGGTATAGATGCTGGTGTAGGCAGGAAGGAAGCTCCCTTGGTTGATGTTTAATGTATTTAGTTTTACTTCTTTTTTACTGTTATGCAAAAATAATTTTATACACTTATACAAAGACTGAACTCTATAGAAACAAAGCAGAGATGGGAAAAGGGCAGTTTTCCATTTGATGGGGAATCAATGAGAATATCATTGGATATAAATCCATATTGACCCATTTAGATTAAGAGACTAGTACTGCTACTCACAAAAGAGATAGAGGAAGGAGTAAGAACTAGATAGTTTTCTGAGTCATAGAGAGTTTGCAATTACCTCAAAGTGTTCTCTGAAACTGGGTTGGAGAACATCACTGCTGCAATGAGTATATAGTTGGTAAAACTTGGTCTGATCCCTGAATAGGGGGTTAGACAATTATCAGAACTCCTTGGTCACCAGTTTCAAAACTCAGTTCCATACTGAATATCAAGATCATTAGAAGCAAGCCTAAATAATGTTGACTCCTGTGATAATTGCATTTCTCTAATGTGTGGACTTAATATTCAGACAAGATTCATTCTCACAGTCTTAGGCATTGGTATATTTTTCTTGTCCAAACAAACTTTCTGAATTTTACAAATTATCTATAATGGATACCAGGACCAAAACATTTAAACAAACAAACAAAGCTGCAGAACACAAAAATATAAATGGATACCTTTTATGTTACACACCTCTTCTGAGATAATCAACTGATTGTTTCATATGCTATTGTGTTCCAAGATGGTTGTGTTACACTTCTGTCTTGGGTTATAAGGAGTGCATTCTCCCAGGAGTTATACTGATGAAGGCACAAAGTCAGATCAGAAAAAAAAATATTTTTTAAAATAAAAATTTAACAAATTTGAATTAGCTATTTTGATAGAGAATTTGAACAGGAAAATTATAATTGTAACAAATTTAGGTAATTTGGAGTGCGAAGGAAAATGGCTTGTTCAGACACACATAATTCACATCTGATGCAAAGATTTGTACTATGATCTTCTTTTCATTAAAACTACTACAGTACCACTCTGCCTCTCAATTTAGCCCTGATGTTTTGTGAATGACATGAGATAACTCTGAAAACACCTAAGTGACCTTTAGAAATATATCTTAAAGATGGTCCCCTTTGCTTTCTGAAGATGATTCATCACCAAAAGTACAGAAATGAGAATATGACATGTGGAGCCCATCAGCATTCTATCTGATTACAATGGAATACTTGAAGATTTAAGCCTAGAATAATGAATGTATCTCCACATTATATCTCTTGACACATAAAAAAGATTAGTTATCAAAAATGTTCCTAGAAAAAAAATTCTGGATAACCAATCCAAAACTCTTACTTATTGCCAAAGTAAAATTAGACCTATTATTTTAATCCAATACATTTCTACAATTAAATATGCTGTTGGAAGTATTAGTGAGAAATAATAAGTTATGTTTGACAGTACCATGACCTCTGGGTATAAAAAGTTTGTCCTTTCTTCAGTGGTATGCAAATGTGAGGGACAAGCAATATTTTTGAAAATGGTTTCCTTATGTGACAGCAATGCTCTTGTTGTGTACCTCATAGTAATAAAAGCAGGTTGGCTGAGAATGTCAGATATTCACCAGCTGAAGCTGAATTGAGCTGCTTGCCTCACCTTTGGCTAATTCTCTGCCAGTTGAGTGCTAGATTTTGTGCCATACGCATTTCACTGTTCTTTTGCTGGTATTAAGTGCTCGCTTCAATGGTTGTTAGAACTATTTCAGAGCTTGTTTGTGTGGGGAAGTCAAATATTTCAAAGATCATAAAGGTCGCAACAAAACAAGAT
This sequence comes from Bettongia penicillata ogilbyi, assembly GCA_023548195.1. Lineage (NCBI taxonomy): Eukaryota > Metazoa > Chordata > Mammalia > Diprotodontia > Potoroidae > Bettongia > Bettongia penicillata. Next base: position 8,414,944 of record JAJHZJ010000322.1, on the reverse strand, counting down.
CAGTTACACTGAGGCAGCAAGGAAAGTGTGGCTGAAAAAAGAAGAAATCACAAGAATTGACAAATTATTGCATGAAAAGTCTAATAAGCTCTCCGAGTACAACTAATGTCCTTCAGAGGGACCTTGGAAAATTGAGCAGCTGCTATTCATTTCTCTAGAGTATAACACAAGCTTCTTGAAGTGGAATAACTGTGAGAAGACCATTTAAAAATCACAATATAAAGATTGAAGTACTAAAGATTTTGTAAATAAGAGATATCTACTGATGAATATCACTTTTTCATTCTGAGCTATATCAAAACTATTGTTAGAATAGAAACTATTGTTGTTTAGGTGAGCCTATAAGATTGAGAGATCTCATTATCTTCATCAGACCCTATGCCATTTGCTCCTCAAAAGTTTTTTTTTTTTTTCCAATGTCTAGTAGGCCCAGAAATCTTGCTCCCAATGAAAGAATTATTAATTCTGATAGATTACTAATATATAGAGAAACAAAATTCCCAAATGGACAAGGAAAACTGCGACACAATTTTGTATCATACCACACATTATTAATTTTTCTAAAGTTATCTAAGAAATAGAGACACACAGTTATCTAAGGACTGAAATAATTTAACCCCCATTAAAAACCTATGCCAAAGGTACTCAATATTCAATATATTGAAATTATGGTTTCATGAAGAAGTATTTAAGAATATGTCAAAATCGTGGAAACAATGCCAAATCTTGCAAACAAATGCAGAAAAAATATGACAGACATTTTACATCTCAGAAGTTCTTAAAATGTTGCAAGGTTTATTGTAAAAGTCAGTGATTCCTAACCTTTCTTTGTATCATGGATTCCCTTGGATCTGGTGAAGCCTATGGACTCCTCAGAATAATATTTTTAAGTGAATAAAATAGAGTACATATCATTACAAAGGAAACATTTTTATATTGAAATACAGTAATTGATCTACCTATTCTCTCTTTCTTTCTCTCTCTTCCTGACTCTGTCTTTATCTCTCTATCTACCTCCTAAATTTACTGAACCCAGGTTAAGAACTGCTGCTGTGTCAATCAGTATAATTATTCTACTTTGCCCCCAAGTAATTTGTACACTACCAGTTCATCAGTTATCAATGATGAGACCATAGGAGTTAGAGTCTGAAGGGATCTTAGAGAACATCTATTCCAAAATCCTTTAGGGATGCCACTTATGGAGCCAGGACAAACTTAAAGCTGGCCAGCAAGGACCTCATTGTAATGATACCTGAAGTATGATGGAATGACACATCCTTTGGAATGGGGAAAACTAGGACTTTAGGCAAAGATCTAGTATTACTTTGACAGTAGAGTCTGGACCTTGGAACCAAGCTCTGTGCCTTTTGGGTATGTCTCATCCCCTGCCATCTTGGGATTTAAATACTGAGCTGGTAACAGGATTATAACTGGGAATATTTTTAGTTTCAGGAGTGGAATGGAAAATGGTATTGACTTCTTCAAGTTCACATAGCTAGTTACTGAAAGCCCTAATATTTGAACCCAAGTTTTCTGACACTAAGTCCAATTCTTTTACTCTACCACATTAGCTTATTTGTATATGTGGAATCTGAGTTCCAAGAAGTAAATCAACTAGTGCAAGGCCACAGAGTCAATAAGAAGCAGTCAACATAAATGCTAACTTAAAATATATGAAGCATTGTCATACGGAAAAAAATACTTGTTCACCTTGGCTCCAGAGGGAAGAACCAGGAACACTAAGTATAAGATTTAGAGGAACAGATTTAGACTTCAGATAAAGAAAAATTTCCTTGCAATTCAAACTGTTCAGAAGTGGAATAGGTTGTCTCAGGAGATGATTGGTGCCCTGTCACTTGAGAGTTTTATGCAAAATTTGGATGGCCACTTTTGGGGAGTATTGGAGGCAGAATTTTTGGAGAAGTCTATGTTAGACTAAATTGTTTCTAAAGATCCTTTTAAATGAAATTTTAAGATGCTGTAGTTTTGTGTTCACTTTACTTACTAAATAGAATCACTATTGCAACTTATACAATGATATAAGTTGGCAGTCAATCAGGAAATAAAATCAAACAAATAGCCTTTTGCCTAGATTACTGCAATAGCTTACTAATGATTTCCCTGGACCCAGTCTCTTTTCTCTTCAGTCCATCTTCTGTAGAGAAGCCAAAGATAATCTTCCTAAGACATAGGACTATGTCAACACGGTGTTGTTTTCCAAACCTTCATTGGCTCCCCATTGCCTAGATGATAAAATAAAAACTCCCTTGCCTGACATTTGGATTCTCCATAATCTGGTTTTACAGATTTCTTTCATACTGTATCGGTAATTTAAGGTTAATGGTGGATGGTGTAAGAATTAAAGATCTTCCCCATCTGTTAATAGGCCCTAATACCTTCCATTAATTTCTATTGAGGCATTAGGTCATAGGGTCCTGTCCTCAGGTTCTAAAAAGTATACAGATATTCTGAGATGAGGTTTTACTTTGGGGATTACTCATTGGAAGTGTTTGTTTGGCCAGACGAGAGCCTGGGTAGCCACTAAGGAGCCCCCTCACCCCCGCTTTGAAAACCCAGATGTTGGTTCTTCTTTCTCTAGTAATTATGTATGTGTGATCAGACAGTTGAATCTGTCTCTTGATCTGTGACATGTGTATTGCTTATGGTCAGACAGTTGGAAGCCTTGTCTGTTGGTTTTTATTTCTATGTATTTTCTCTGAAGTTCAGGGTGCTGACTTTTTCCCCTGAACTAAGTGAATGATATATGTGCTAGATTAAAGTAAATTTTTGATCTCTCAAAAGTTGCTTTCCTTTTAAAATGACAGATGTAAGAACCTGTGCAGGAGACCCTCCTGTGTATTTTGGGGTCCTTGCTGTTACCCATACTAATTCCCTTCATTACTTATATGCTCCAGTCAAATGGGATTATTCACATAAATTAACTCTCAATCTTCCCCATGTCTAAGTAGTTACATAAGCCATAACCCATGCCTGGAATGCTTCTCCTTTCCCCTACTTTGCAGAAACATTTAAAGGGCTCAGCTCAGGTTCCATATCCTCTGTGAATCCTCCCCTAATGCCCACAGTTATTGGTATTTTCTTCTTCCTGTATTTTCCTGGTAGTATACATGGTTGCACATTTATCTTGTCACCATCCTTATCATCTACCTTCCCCCGTAATAGAATGGAAACTTTGTGAGGTCAGGTATGGCTTGGTTTTTGTCTTTGAATCTCTAGTACTTAGTGTCATGCCTTGCACAAAATAGAAGCTTCATAAATGATTTTCCCCCACCAAAATTTATTTGTTTTCAGTTTTTAACAATCATTTCTGTAAGTTTCAAATTTTCCCCCTCTCCCTCCCACCTTTCTCTCCAAGACAACATGCAGTCCCATAAGGGTTCTCTACATATGTTCCGACTAAACACATTTTCACATTAGTTATGTTGCATGGAAGAATTAAAACAAATGGGATAAACAATGAGAAAAACAAAACATAACAAAAGGGAAAATAGTCTGCTTCATTCTGCTTTCTGACTCCACAGTTCTTTCTCTGGGTGTGGATGGCACTTTGCATCATGTGTCCTTAGGAACTGTTTTAGGTTCTTGCATTGCTGTAAAGGGCTAAGTCTATCAAAAATAGCTATCATACTCTGTGGCTATTACTGTGTATAATGTTTTCTGCTCTTCACTCAGCATCAGTTCATGCAAATCTTACCAGGTATTTCTGAAGGTTGCTTGTTCAGCATTTCCTAAAACACAAAAGTATTCCTTTACATTCATATACCACAACTTGTTCAGCCATTCTCCAACTGATGAGCATTCCCTCGGTTTCCAATTCTTGGCCACCGCAAAAAAAAAAAAAAAAAAAGAGCTGCTACAAATATTTTTATACATGTGGATCTTTTCCTCATTTTTTATGATCTCTTTAGGATACAGCCCTAGAGACTGTATTGCTGTGTCAAAGGCTGTGCACATTTTTATAACCCTTTGGGCAAAGTTCTAAATTGCTCTCCAAAAAGGTTGAATCACCTCACAGCTCTACCAACAATGAATTAGAGTTCCAACTCTTCCACATCTTCTCCAACATTTTTCATTTTACTGTTTTGTCATGTTAACCATACTGATAGGTGAGATATGGCACCTCACAGTTGTTTTGATTTGCATCTCTCTAATCAATAATGATTTAGAGCATTTTTTCACATGACTATTTCTTCCTCTGAAAACTGCCTGTTCATATCCTTTCATCATTTATCAATTCGGGAATGACATATTCTGGTACATTTGACTCAGTTCTCTATATATTTTAGAAATGAGACTTTTATCAGAGACATTAGTTGTAAAATTTCTTTCCCAGTTTTATGCTTCCTTCCTAATCTTGGTTGCATTGGCATTGTTTGTGCAAAACATTTTCAATTTAATGTAATCAAAGTTATCTATTTTGTATTTCATAATATTCTCTATCTCTTCTTGGGTCATAAATTCCTTTGTTCTCCATAAATCTGACAAATACACTATTTCTTGCTCCCCTAATTTGTTTATAGTATCAGCCTTTATACCTAGATCATGTATCCATTTGAACTTTATTCTGGTATTTGGTGTCAAGCATTGGTCTATGCCCAGTTTCCACCACACTATTTTCCAGTTTTCCCAGTAGCTTTTGTCAAACAATGAGTTCTTTTTTTTTATTTTTAATATAAATTCATTTAACTTTTTACATTCATTTTCACAAAATTTTGGGTTCCAAATTTTCTCCCCTTTTATCCCCTCCCGAATACACTGAGCATTCTAATTTTCCCTATCACCAATCTGCCTTCTCTTCTATCATCCCTCCCTTCTCTTGTCCCCATCTTCTCTTTTGTCCTGTAGGACCAGATGATGTTCTATTCCCCATTAACTGTATTTCTTATTTTCTAGTAGCAAGAACAATACTCAACAGTTGTTCCTAAAACTTTGAGTTCCAGCCTTTCCCCATCCCTCCCTCCCCACCCATTCCCTTTGGGAAGGCAGGCAATTCAATATAGGCCATATCTGTGTAGTTGTGCAAATGACTTCGATAACAGTTGTGTTGTGTAAGACTAACTGTATTTCCCTCCATCCTATTCTACCCCCCATTGTTTCTATTCTCTCTTTCGATCTTGTCCCTCCCCAAGAGTGTTGACTTCAAATTGCTCCCTTCTCCCATTGCCCTCCCTTCCATCATCCCTCCCTCCCTGCTTATCTCCTTCTCCCCCACTTTCCTGTACTGTAAGATAGGTTTTCATACCAAAATGAGTGTGTATTTTACTCCTTCCTTTAGTCGAATGTGATGAGGGTAAACTTCATGTTTTTTTCTCAGCTCTCCTCTTTTTCCCTCCACTAAAAAGTCTCCTGCTTGCCTCTTGAATGAGATATAATTTACCCCATTCCATTTCACCCTCTCTCCTCCCACTACATTTCTCTCTCACCATTTACCTTAATTTCTTTTAAGATATGGTCCCATCCTATTCAATTCACTCTGTGCTCTCTGTCTCTGTATGTGCGTGCATGTGTGTATGTGTGTGTGCTCACGTGTGTGTGTGCGTGTACATCTGTGTGTGGTCCCACCAACTACCCAGATACTGAAAAGTTTTAAGAGTTACAAATATTGTCTTTCCATGTAGGAATGTAAACAGTTCACCTTTGGTAAGTCCCTTATGACTTCTCTTTGCTGTTTACTTTTTCATGCTTCTTCTCATTCTTGTGTTTGAAAGTCAAATTTTCTTTCCAGCTCTGGTCTTTTCATCAAGAATGATTGAAAGTCCTCTGTTTCATTGAAAGACCATATTTTCCCCTGAAGTATTATACTCAGTTTTGCTGGGTAGGTGATTCTTGGCTTTAGTTCTAGGTCCTTTGACTTCTGAAATATCCTATTCCACGCCCTTCGATCCCTTATGTAGAAGCTGCTAGATCTTGTGTTATCCTGATTGTATTTCCACAATACTGGAATTGTTTCTTTCTAGCTGCTTGCAGTATTTTCTCCTTGATCTGGGAACTCTGGAATTTGGCCACAATGTACCTAGGAGTTTCTCTTTTTGGATCTCCTTCAGGTGGTGATCGATGGATTCTTTCAATACTTATTTTTCCCTCTGGTTCTAGAATATCAGGGCAGTTTTCCTTGATAATTTCATGAAAGATGATGTCTAGGCTCTTTTTTTGATCATGGCTTTCAGATAGTCCCATAATTTTTAAATTGTCTCTCCTGGATCTATTTTCCAGGTTAGTTGTTTTTCCAATGAGATATTTCACATTCTCTTCCATTTTTTCATTCTTTTGGTTTTGTTTTATGATATCTTGGTTTGCCAGAAAGTCATTAGACTCCATCTGTTCCATTTTAATTTTGAGAGAACTATTTTCTTCAGTGAGCTTTTGAACCTCTTTTTCCATTTGGCTAATTCTGCTTTTGAAAGCATTCTTCTCCTCATTGGCTTTTTGAACCTCTTTTGCCAATTGAGTAAGCCTATTTTTCATTTTCTTCAGCATTTTTTTGGGTCTCCTTTACCAAGGTATTGACCTGTTTTTCATGTTTTTCTTGCATCTCTCTCATTTCTCTTCCCAGTTTTTCCTCCACCTGTCTAACTTGATTTTCAAAATCCTTTTTGAGCTCTTCCATGGCCTGAGCCCACTGGACATCCACCTTGGATGTCTGGGATAGAGAGGCCCTGACCTCAACATCTTTCCCTGATGCCAAGCATTGTACTTCCTCATCAGAAATGAAAGGAGGAAGGAACATCTCTTCCCCCATAAAGTAGCTTTCTATGGTCTTATTTTTCTTCTTCCCTTTTCTGGGCATTTTCCCAGCCAGTTACTTGACTTCTGAGATTCCTCTGCACCCCCGCCTAGATCTGCCCAGTTAGTGCTTGGGGTCTGAGATTCAAATGCTGCTTCCCAGCCTCAGGGCTTTCCGTGGCGGGCGCGGCTGCTATTCAATGTGAGCTTAAGTTCTGGTGCTTGGGTGGGGGCAGGGCCGCCTCCCAGGCTCAATTCCCTCAGGGGTTTTATGCAGAGACCTTCAGTAATGGCCCTGAGCCCCTGCCTGCTTGGGGAGTCCTGGGCCACCGCTGCCTCTGCCACTGCCTCCCGAGGGGGCCCGAGTCACGGAGACACCCTGCTCCCTTCTCGGCCAGCCCAGAAGTCTCTCTCACTGACCTGTAGTGCCTGTGGGTGGAGGGACATTCACGGCCGCTGGAGATTCCGTCCCTGAAGCCTGCTTGGATCTGCTCCTCTTGGGCTGCATGGCCAGGTCAGCGCAGGGGTGGGCTCCGCCATCTGTAGCTGGACGGACCCCTGGGGATGGCTTTCCAGGGCTCTCTGGAACGGAAATCTCTTCCACTGTGTTTCTGTGCATCTTGCTCTGCTCCAGAATTTGTGGGAAGTTCTTTTTACAGGAAATTTATGGGCTGTGGATTTGGAGCTAGCATACGTGAGTCTTTCTACTCCGTCATCTTGGCTCTTCCCAAACAATGAGCTCTTATCCCAGAAGCTGGGGTCATTGGGTTTATCAAAGAGTAGACTTCTATAATCATTGACTACCATATCTTGTGTACCTAATCTATTCCACTGATCTACCCTTCCATTTCTTAGCCAGTACCAAATGTTTTTAATGATTGCTGCTTTATAATACAATTTAAGTTCTGGTATGATTAGGTCACCTTCCCTAGCATTTCTTTTCATCAATTTCCTTGATATTCTGGACCATTTGTTCTTCCAGATGAATTTTGATATTTTTTCTAGCTCTATAAAATATTTTTTGGTAGTTTGATTGGTATGGCACTGAATAAGTAATTAATTTAGGTAGAATTGTCATTTTTATTATATTAGCTCAGCCTACCCATGAACAGCTGGTGTTTTTTGCAGTTATTTAGGTCTGACTTTATTTGTGCATGAAGTGTTTTCTAATTGGGTTTACATAGACCATGAGTTTGTTTTGACAGGTAGACTCCTGAACATTTTATAGTGTCTACAGGAATTTTAAATAGGATTTCTCTTTCTTGCTGTTGGGCTTTGTTAGTAATATATAGAAATGCAGATGATTTATATGGGTTTATTTTGTATCCTACAACTTTGCTGAAGTTGTTTATTATTTCAAGTAGGTTTTTACTTGATTCTCTAGGATTCTCTAACTATGTCATCATATCCTCTGCAAAGTGATAACAGTGATAATTTAGCTTCTTCTTTGCCTATTGTAATTCCTCTAATTTCTTTTTCTTCTCTTTGTGCTAAAGCTGTCATTTCTAGTACCTCACTGGATAACAGTGGTGATAATGGACATCCTTGTTTCACCCCTGATCTTGCTGGAAATACATCTAGTTTTGCTGCATTACATATAATGCTTGCTGATGGCTTTAGGTAGATACTACTTATTATTTTAAGGAAGATTCCATTTATTCCTATGCTCTCCAATGTTTTTGATAGGAACAGGTATTGTATTTTATCAAAAGGTTTTCTGCATCTATTGAGATAATCATATGGTTTCTCTTAGTTTTGTTGTTGATACGATCAATAATGCTGATAGTTTTCCTAATACTGAACAATCTTGAATTCCTAGTATAAATCCTACCTAATCATAATGTATTATTCTCATGATAATTTACTGTAATCATTTTGATAATATCTTATTTAGAACTTTTGCATCTATATTCACTGAACTATATTTTACAGATGAGGAAAATTGGTTCCACTGAGGTTAAATGATTTGCCCACAACCACACAACAGTAGATCTTCTGATTCTCAATCCATTATCCTTTCTTTGACATGATGATGCCTCTATCTGGATTATTATATCTCTTCCCTGGGTAGAAGGATTAGCCCAAATTCCTTTGTACTCCTTGGGAAATGTAGACAAACTTTCATTACATCTTTTCCTTTCATATTCCTTCTTTATTATTATTATTAATATCATTGTTATTCTTATTAATTTACAATCATGTAAATATGTTTCTTCCTAGAAGACTTGCATTTTGGCCACCTTGGTTATTCTCTCCAATACTGGATATATCTTCTCTGCTAGGATCATAATTTAAGATTGGGGGAAAATTAATTTCAATTTAATTCCATTCTCTTAATTTAACAAATTACTAAATTGAAACGCAGAAAGGTTAAGTGATTTGCTCATGTCATACAAGTTGTAAGCATCTGAGGAAAAATTTGACCTTAGGTCTTGCTAACTCCAACTCTAGCAATTTACCTACTAAGTGATTTCTGACATAATTAGGAGGAAGTAGGTCTATTCCTTGTTCCTCACTGTTACTTCCAGGTCTTCTGTCTTCTGCTATCACTCAGCAATTTTTCTTATTTAGCGGTTCTATCTATCTGCCTATCTATGTACTTGTTTATTTCTGCATATATGAATGTACATATGTAGATTATAGATATATGTGGAGATATACACATATCTATTACACTCTAACTTCGTCTGATTATTTTTATTCAATATACCAGGTCATTCTACCTCATTTTTTAAGGAGTTCATTGTCTTGCTCACAGTTTTATTCTCATTATCAACCATGAAATTTTAATTGAAGCATTAATATAGATGGTGATATCTCTTTTTACATCCTTATTTCCCAGTTTGACAGTCCATGACCTTGACCTTCATGTGACTTCAGCCAGAAATAGGTTAGGTTATGGGCTTTCCATCATCATAACTTCCAACTGTTCCATTCCACATTCCAAAACTGAAATTCTTATTTGATCATAACTTGTTACTATTTTCACCTCTCATTGTGTCTCTGCATTTCTCAACTAATACTTTGCCATCATAGAAACCTCTGGTCACTTTACTATTTTCTACCTTCCTTAGCTATAGCCTTTCTTTACTGTCTTCAGTATTTTGATTTTAGAATTAGCCAAGTCAACTTTCGACTATACCCTACTTCCAAATCCTTTAACCTCTTGTCTTTCTACCAATCCCCCATCTCTGCATTACCACTATCATTTCCTTTGCCCTCTCTGGGTCTTATCGTCCAGTCATATCAGACTCTTCACAACTTCCTGGACCATAGCATTCCAATGCTGTCTGTGAAATTTTCTTGGAAAAGGTACTGTAGCAGCAAACACCCTGACACACATCCAGGATGACCTGCTGACTCCCATTCTTAGAACTGCTTTACTAAGGAAAGCCACTTAAAAGGGGGTCAACAATCTAATTACATCCACAACAGAGAAAATATAAGCAGAAATAAAGACCAACGGACAGGGCTTCTAACTGTGTGACCATAAGTAATACATACATCACAGATCAACAGGAAGATCCAACTGTCTGACCATTAGTTACCAGAGAGAGAAGCACCAACATCTGTGCTGGAGGTAATCAAGACCCTTTTGCCCCAGTGCAACGTTAAACTAGCAAAAGCTTTCTTTACTGGGCTCTAGGCAAGGCCTATTAATGGGTAGGGGAAGATCTTTACCTCTCATTAACATTACAGACACTGGAGTGGTTTGCCATTTCTTTCTCCAGTACTGTTCTTTATCAATCTTGATCCTTCTTGTCATCTACTCATGCTATTGCGCAAAATGGAAGAAGTCATCAATATCCTAATCGTCTGTTACAAATTGATGTGGGTCTTTTACCTTAGACCTTCATTTTTACATGACTATCTTTTAACTCGTCATTGATTAACTCACTCTTATATTCCCCACAACATGTTAGAATCCCTGTTTTCTATCCTCCAGATATCATGCCCCTCCTTCCTTTTCCGGAAGGGGCTTTGTCTCATATTTGAGTTATCTAGGTGGTGCAGTTCTGGATTTGGAGTCATGAAGGCCATAATTCATACCTGGTCTTAGACAAGCGGATAGCCATGTGATTCTAGGTAATCCCTGCCTCAGTTTTCTCATCTGTAAAATGTGGATAATAATAGCACTTATTTCCTAGGACTGTTATGAAGACCGAATGTCCTAATAATTGTAAAGTGTTTAGTATTGTGCCTGGAAAAGTTTAAGTGTTATATAAATGCTAATTGATTATTATTATTTATTATTATTATGACAATTAAGAATGTTGAGAGCTTCCCCTTTTCTCTAATTCTGTATCTTGAGTCCTCTTCACATCAGCCTCCATTCTCTCCTCATTTGTTCTAGTTTCTGATTAAGAGGCAGATTTTTTTCCTGTCACAACTCCTCTACTTTATGCCTCTGATTCACCCCTCCCATCTCTTCTAGGAATATACCCTTGCAGTCATCCTATCTCTATCTAATCTTGTTAGATTGTTAGCCAATATGACAGGTGTGAGGTATGTCAGAGCTGTTTTAATTTGCATTTCTCTTATAAATAGTAATTTAGAGGGGAGTCATCCTTGACTCATCACTCCCCTTACCAGCCCTCCCCCATCCCCACATGGATTCATTTGCAGTAATCTTTGTTCAGGTTTTTACCATCTCCTGCATAGCCTAGTACAATAATGTTCTCACTGGTCACCCTTCCTCCAATCTTGCTACTTTCCAATCTTTTTCTCCACATAGTCACCATATTCCTAAAATATAGCTCTGATCATCCCTTACTCAAGATGATTCAATCAGATTAAAATACAAACTTCTCGGGGGTGGAGCCAAGATGGCGGAGTAGAAGGACGCACATTTATGAGCTCCGAGACCACAACCCATGGAATTGAGGTAAAAGGAGATCCCCATAAATTCTGAATCTCTGCAGGGGGTGCATAAACATAGGGGAAGAGATTTCCGTTCCACTGAACCCTGGAGAGCCGTCCCCGGGGTCCATCGCACTCCGGAAAGCGGACCCCACCCCCACCCCTGGCCGGCCCCAGAGAAGCTGACCCGAGCAGACTTCAGAGAGGAAAGCTCCGGGGGAAGCTCCGGCAGCCGGGAAAGTCCCTCCGCCCACAGAAGCTACAGGTTAGTAAGAAAGAAAGCTGCGATAGGGGAGGGGAGCAGAGCGTCTCTGTGACTTGGGCCCCCTCAGGAGGAAGCGGCTGCGGCAGAGACGGGGGCAGGAAGCGGCGGAGGCAGAGGCGTGGCCGGGCAGCTGAGGCGGCAACGGCCCGGGACTCAGGAATCCCCCAGCAGCAGGTAGGATCTTCAATACTGAAGGTCTTTCCAACCTGAGGGAGCCGAGCAGGGGAGACGGCCCTGCCCCCACCCTGCTCTACTGCTGAACGCCTCTGAATAAAACCCCCAAGGGAACTGAGCACAGCAGGCGGGTCCCCCCACCCCCACCCGCTCCGTTCCTGAAAGTCTCTGCAGAAAGCCCCTGAGGGCCCAAGCTTAGAAGGCGGCCCTGCCCCCACCCTTGCGCCAGAACTAAAGCTTGCCGTGGGAAAGCACATTTGAATCTCAGAGGCCAAGCACTAGCTGGGCGGATCCAGGCGGGGGTGGAAAGGAATCTCAGAAATCAAGTAACTGGCTGGGAAAATGCCTAGAAAGGGGAAGAAAAATAAGACTTTAGAGAGTTTTTTCCAACAAATGCAAATGATCCCGACCTTCGGATCTGATGGGGAGGACGAGAACGTATTCTTGCCATCAGGGAAAGACGTGGACGGTGGGGCCTCAGTACCCCAGACAACCCAGGGGGGTGTTGGGTGGGCTCAGGCCTTGGAAGAGCTTAAAAAGTATTTTGAAAAGCAAGTTAGACAGGTGGAGGAAAGACTGGGAAGAGAAATGACAAAGATGCAAGAAGAGTATGAAAAAAAGGTCAATATCTTGGTAAAGGAGACCCAAAAAAATGCTGAGGAAATTAACACCTTGAAAAATAGGCTCACTCAATTGGCAAAAGAGGTTCAAAAAGCCAATGAGGAGAAGAATGCTTTCAAAAGCAGAATGAGCCAAATGGAAAAAGAGGCTCAAAAGCTCACTGAATTTAATAGTTCTTTCAAAATTAGAATGGAACAGATGGAGTCTAATGACTTTATGAGAAACCAAGAAATCACCAAACAAAACCAAAAGAACGATAAAATGGAAGAGAATGTGAAATATCTCATGGGAAAAACAACTGACCTGGAAAATAGATCAAGGAGAGACAACTTAAAAATTATGGGACTACCTGAAAGCCATGATCAAAAAAAGAGCCTAGACATCGTCTTGCATGAAATTATCAAGGAAAACTGCCCTGACATTCTAGGACCAGAGGGCAAAATAAGTATTGAAAGAATCCATCGATCACCACCTGAAAGAGATCCAAAAAGAGAAACTCCTAGGAACATTGTGGCCAAATTCCAGAACTCCCAGCTCAAGGAAAAAATCTTGCAAGCAGCTAGAAAGAAACAATTCCAGTACTGTGGAAATACAATCAGGATAACCCAAGATCTAGCAGCTTCTACATTAAGGGATCGAAGGGCGTGGAATAGGATATTCCAGAAGGCAAAGGAACTAGGACTGAAACCAAGAATCACCTACCCAGCTAAACTGAGTATAATACTTCAAGGGAAAATATGGTCTTTCAATGAAACAGAGGACTTTCAATCATTCTTAATGAAAAGACCAGAGCTGAAAAGAAAATTTGACTTTCAAACACAAGAATGAGAGGAAGCATGCAAAAGTAAACAGCAAGGAGAAGTATTAAGGGACTTACCAGAAATGAACTGTTTGCATTCATACAGGGAAGGACAATATTTCTAACTCTTAAAACTTTTCAGTATCTGGGTGGTTGGTGGGACCACACATACACATGTACACACATGCACACACATACACACATGCATTCACATGCAGAGACAGAGAGCACAGATTGAACTGAATAGGATGGGACCATACCTTAAAAGAAATTAAGGTAAATGGTGAGAGAGAAATGTAGTGAGAGGAAAGAGGGGGAAATGGAAGGGGGTAACTATATGTCATTTAAGAGGCAAGTAGGAGATGTTTTTTAGTGGAGGGAAAAAGAGGAGAGCTGAGGGAAAAAAAAAAAACAAACAAATAAACAAAAGTTTACCCTCATCACATTTGACTAAACGAAGGAGTGAAATGCACACTCGTTTTGGTATGAAAACCTATCTTACAGTATAAGAAAGCGGGGGAGAAGGAGATATTGGGGGGGGGATGATGGAAGGGAGGACAAAGGGAGGAGGGAGTAATTGAAAGTCAATACTTGGGGAGGGACAGGATCAAAGGACAGAAGAGAAACAATGAGGGACAGGTTAGGAGGGATGGTAATTCAGTTAGTCTTACACAACACGACTATCAGGAAGGTCATTTGCAAAGCTACACAGATATGGCCTATAATGAATTGCCTGCCGTACCAAAGGGAATAGGTGGGGAGGGAGGGATGGGGAGAATTTGGAACTCAAAGTTTTAGGAACAATTGTTTAGTATTGTTGTTGCAACTAGGAAAGAAGACATACAGTTAATGAGGAATAGAAAGTCATCTGGCCCTACAGGAGAAAAGAGAAGATAGAGACAAGGGAAGGGAGGGATGACAGAAGAGAGGACAGATTGGAGATAGGGAAAATTAGATTGCTTGGGGTATTGGGGTGGGGGGAGGGGAGAAAAGGGGAGAAAATTTGGAACCCAAAAATTTGTGAAAATGAATGTAAAAAGCTAAATAAATAAATAAATAAAGATATTTAAACCAAAAAAAAAAAATACAAACTTCTCTATTTGGAATGTACAAATTTTCAAAATCTGGTTCCAGCCTACATTTCCATAGTGATTTCATTTTATTACTTCTTATTTTCTCCATGTTCCAGTCAAGGTGGCCTACTTTCCTTCTTTCTTTCTTTTTTTGATATAGGTTTTTAATTTTTTTTTTATAATTTTACTATTTATTTTTAGTTTTCAACATTAATTTCCATGAGATTTTTTCTTTTGAGTTTCAAGTTTTATCTTCCCCCTTGCCTCCCAAGACAGCATGCATTCTGATATAGGCTTTACTAATATACTCAGAGTAAACATGTTTTTCCATTAGTCAAGATATAAAGAAGAATTAGAACTAATGGGAGGAACCACAAGAAAGAAGAAACAAAACAAAACAACAAAAGAAAAACAGAGCAAATAGTATGCTTCCAACTTCATTCAGACTCATGTTCTTTCTCTAGATGTGGACAGCATTTCCCATCATTAGCATCTTTTGGAGTTGTCCCAGATCCTTGCATTGCTAAGAAGAGCTAAGTCTATCAAAGTCAGTCATAGCACAAGGTGGCTGTTACTGTGTATGATGTTCTCCTGTTTCTGTCCATTTCACTCACTATCAGTTCATGTAAGTCTTTTCAGGTTTTTCTCAAGTGGGAGCCTACTTTCTATTCCTCACATATGACACTCCTATAGCTGTGCCTTTATACTGACTGACCCACACACCTGAAATATCTCTTCTCACCTTGGTATCTCTAACTCCCACATCCCTGAAGAGCTTTGGAATCGATTGCATGACATATGAAATGCAGCAAAGGACCGCCCAGCATGGCAAACCCTCATCAAAGAAGGTGCTAAACTCTATGAGTAAAGTAGAATTGAAATAGCTGAAAAGAAATGTGAGATATGCCAATTTCGAGAATCTACCCCAAATATTCACATGGACTATTTGTGCCCAACCTGTGGTAGAGCATTCTGAATTCATATGGGTCTGATCAGCCACAGTCGGACACACTGAAACTTGACTCTAACATAGTGATGTCATTTTGGTCCTCTTTAAGAATGCAGGACAAAAAACAACTGACCAACTCCCATCAAGGCTCAAGTCAAATGCTTCTTCCTACCCATGGCTGTTCTTGATCTTTCATTCAGTTTTATTGCTCCTCTCTCACCATGTTAGTTTGTATTTACTTTGCATATATTTTTATATGTAATTTCTATATATGTGTTGTCTCCTCCCTCTCCCTAGTATCATATAAGGTCCTTGAAGGGAGGTACTATTTCACGCTTGTTTTTGAACCTCTAAAGTCTAGCACAATTTTTGGCATATAGCACTGTCGAGGATAAAGAAACAAATGTTATCGACTTGCTGAATTTGAATTTTTGAGATATGGGACATTGAGGAGAGAACCTAAGCACGATAGGAGAGCTACTTGCTTGGGCCACAGTCCAAACAGCAGCTATTTTTTACCTGGAGAGGTTGTAACTGCTGCATCTAAGTCCGGGGAGTTGTATACCTTGGCAGTAAGACAGCAACAGCTATGTTTAACCTGGCCCTAGGTCAGACTTGGCTCAGATCCAGGTCCACTGCCAAAAGCAGAAAGCATGAATCCATGGTCCTGTGAAATAACTCACAAACTCCATGACAGAATTTTTAGGCAACACAAACTGAATTTGCTAAATGGTTTATAAACCGTTTCTTTGATGACATTCTTCACTCTGTTCTGTGTCAATCTCTTATATGTGCCAACCTGTTGACATTCAGCATGTGCTTCAGGTCCTTAGCATATCTGGTGAACCTACCATGTGAACTTATCAAAGAATGTTGAGAAAGTTATACTGATGGGACAAGGAACTATCTTTTGTAGATGGAAGAGAACATTCATGAACATTAGATCACTAATTTGTTCAAGTATTTTGAATAATAACTCACATTAATATATCACTTTCCATATAATAACCCTTTGAGGTTGAGAATTTTTATCCCTAAATTTTACAGAAAGGCGAACTAGGACTCAGACAACTGTTGACATGCTCTTTGTCAGGGAGCTAGTAAATATCAGAGGTTGAATTTGAACCCAAGTTTACTGAATCCAAGTTCCTATGGTACATCATTTCTCTTATATAATTCTGCATATCTGATAAAAAATACTTCAGGAAATATGGTAATATATCAAATACAGTTCTTTCCTGTGTTAGTATTTTCTGTTTAATATATGGTTATCCCATCCACATCACAACTTTCCCTATAGCGCTTTCAATATATTTTGAGCCTGCATAAGAAATTAAGTGGAAATTTGGGGAGAGTTTGGTGCATATGAAGGTGAGAAGATGACACAGAAAAAGTTTAGAAACTCAGAAATGCATAAATATATGTTTACTATTGTATAATATCAACCCAAAGTTTACAATAAGGTACTATAAATATCCCCCAAAATCAGACTTCCTCTCTTGTACAAAACAAGGACCAAAATATTTTATGAGGATTTTTAAGACCATGGGGGTGCCACACCCTTAGCCCCCATAATGTGAAAGGCATAACTGCATATATATATATAGCTTTTATGGGAACCATAGTCATTAAAAGTACTAGAAGGGAGCTTAGAGATAATGTAGTTTAAACCCTCATTTTATACAAGAGTAAAAGTGAGACCCAGAGAGATGCATCCCTAAACAATCTTTAGCTTTCATTTGCAAATAAATGATCAGAATGGGAAAGGAAAACAGATCCTTTTCATTGGACCACACTACCATGGAAAAAGCATATACTAGGTTCTTGGAGAGGAGCTCTCAATAAATTATATCCTCTCCACTCCCACTCTCACCCATCTACTTGAGATTACAGAACATGGATCTTTCTCAGAAAAGGGACATTCCTAAAGAGTTGGAAGTATAGGCTTCCCTGGAATAGCATGGTAACCTCTGATTGATTTCCAGGTGTCCATTCAATGGAGGTGGTTGGGGATTACAGCACCACAGTTTTGTCAAAATGACGATACTGAGAGTCAGGAATATAAAATCTCTAAAACCAACCAACTGAGCAAACTCTTCTGAACAACCCTGAGCTCTTTTGGTGTTTCATTTTGGGGATTCTTGGTGTTTCATTTTGGGGACTCTTTGCCAGTGTTTCCAATTCCTTGAACTTCCAGAAAGGGCAAAGGGGATATTTTCTTCATCCTCCTCCCACTCCCAGCAGCTATGGTGGCTATAAGCAGATGATAGAAGAGTTGTTTGCTCCATTGATCCAGAATATCTGACTGCTGCTTTCTCCCATCTTTCTGTTTCCTTCTCTAAGGACAGATCACTAATACTTCCAGCCTTGTTGGCTGTGTCAATGTAACAGCAAAGACTCCAGCATACACAGGAGGACCTGCAGTACAGGTTCTTAGATTTGCTTTTCTGAAAGGAAAGCAACTTTTGAGGGATAAACAATCTACTTTAATCAAGTATATTTATCATTTACTTAGTTCAGGGGAAAAAGTCCGCAGCCTGAACTTCAGAGAAAATACAAACAGAAAATTGCAAGCCAAAATTACAAACAGAAAGACCACCAGACAGAACTTCCAACTGACCATAGACATTATATGCTGGCCACTGGACCCAGATGGTTCTGGAGGAGAAAATGAGGTCAGTGACCTTGCACAGTCCTTTCTCACTCAAATTAAAGTCAACTGTAAGTCATGTCATCATCTTGATGTCATGGTCCTCTTCAAGAATGAAGGACAAACACAACCTGTGAATGAGTAGCAGCTCCTCCCCTCCCCTCTCCTCCCCTCGGTTCTCTTCCTTTCCCCTCCTTATTCTCACCTGGGGTGCTCTACCAGGGGAAGGTACACTTCCATTGCCAAAAGCGACCTTTTTTCCTTTGGGTTTATGATTTCTTGCTCAAAGATCAAGCCTTAAACCCAATTCACTTTGGAGCTCATTGATTGGATAACAGGTCCCATCTAGCAGAGAGTGAATGTAAATACTAAATAGTAACTGTTTCTTTTTACCCAGAAACCTGGAGGGTCTTCCCCTACCAGTTTGATTTTATTTTGATTAAAGGGGCCAAACTCTGAGTAACTACTTAAAGAGGCCTAATCATTGAATGAGTGTATCTCATTCAAAGTGAGAATGTGATAAGACCTTAGCCTAAAATGGTCAGGGTCTCAACATTGTATCCTGGGTCATCTCCAGTCATCCTGATGAATATCTGGTCACTGGACCCAGATGGTTCTGGAGGAGGAAGTAAGGCTGGTGACCTTACACAGCCTTCCCTCACTCAGATCAAAGTCAACTGCAATTCATGTCTTCATCTCCCTGATCCCTCTTTAGAACAAAGGATAAACACAAGACAATGCATATACCAGAAAAAGAAGGTCCAACATCTGAGTTTTAAAGCTAAGGGTATCCTTAGAGGCTACTCAGAGTCTCATCTGGCACATGATCCTTCTTCCAAAAAATAAGCCCCAAAGTAAAACTTCACCTCAGAGTATTTGTACACTTTTGAGAGTTGGACTGCATGACCCTTGTGATCCTGTGCCTCATTAGAAATTAACAAAAGGTATCTGAGGCCCATTATGGGTGGGGAAGATCTTTATCTCTCCCCCACCCCCCATTAACCTTACATTAACATTACAGTCAAGAAGTTGAAAATTTTAAAATTCTGGATTTGGGCATCAGCCAAGTATAGGAAAAGAGAACATTTTTGGAGGAGAAGATGGCCAGTACTAGTATCTATATGTAATTGAAGGGCTAAATTAGCCATGCCTTGCCTGGTCAGATGGAGACTTTCTTGGACCAAGGAGGTGAATATGAAAGAGGCATTCTGCAGCAGGCTCAAGACATTGTCTTTCCTCTTCAGAGAGAATAAGATGAGGATAATTCACTATTTGGGGTGTTTTCTGTAATCCTTCTTGTGTGCTATTGAATCTTTGTATTTTTTGTGGTAAAGGAAATGAAAGCTATGTTATACCTGATATTCATGAATGAATGAAAATAATTTATTATACTCTTATACAGTGCCAGGCACTGTGCTAACCTATCTGTTTTGTACAGTGAGTATCTTTTGTAGAAGGGATCCTACAGTCCACATAGTGCGGGGACCATAGGTAGATAGAAGTCATATATATATGCTTTATTTTTATTTTAGAAATTTCCCTGGAGGTGTTTTATTTAGGGGGAGCTGGAGAGAAGAGAAGCAGAAGAGAGAGGAGGAGGAGGAGAGAGAGAGAGAGAAAAAGAGAGGGGGGAGAGAGAGAGAGAGAGAGAGAGAGAGAGAGAGAGAGAGAGAGAGAGAGAGAGAGAGAGAGAGAGAGGAGGGAAATAAATTCCTTAAAAAAATCTTAATCCCTCTAAGAAGGCACACAATTGGTCACATCGTCCTCTAAGCTGAATTTAAAAAAAGAGAAAAGAAATATCATAGGTAAAATGTTTAGGTTGTTGATTTTTCTTTCTTTCTTAATGATTTATACTCTGCCTACTTCCAAAAGGGACCTGAGGTAGCATATTCAAGATTTCATGTCACCTGGGTTAGCTCATTTCTTCTTTTATAGTTTAGGGACTGTTTTTAGTGCTTTGCTTTTTAGCTAAGCAAAAAATCATTATTTTATGTAGGATTTTGTCTTTAGCAAGTTTTTTTCTTCTTGTACAGAAGCCTCCTTGTATTTATCTCACCTTCACCCAATTTTAAAATTGGCTTTTGCTAGTCAGTCAACTAAAAAGCTGGTAAATGTGTATAATTCATTATCTTTAGGTCTCTGCTTGCAAAGCCAGCACAGCACAACATAGCGTATTGATGGCCAAATGTAAAGCTTTACATAAACAAAAACAAAAGGCAGGCAGATGGAAGCCAAACCCGCAGGAGAGTGACTACAGAGTGCAGAAAAGATACTGCGTATTTCCGATTTTAGCTGAGTGATCTAAAGTTGGGAATCTCTGGCTCTTATTTAAATTTTAGACCAACGTCTCACCATTTAAAGCTAAAATATTATTTGGATCAGTTTCCATGGCTGAAGATTTCTTTAGGACAGCCTTTCTGATTCTAAACCACATCAGAACTAAGATATAACTAAATTCTCCCTTGCCTCAGTTCTCAAAGGCCAAGCAGGTAGAAACCTGAAAGGAAGGAAGGAAGGAAGGAAGGAAGGAAGGAAGGAAGGAAAGAAGGAAGGAAGGAAGGAAGGAAGGAAGGAAGGAAGGAAGGAAGGAAGGAAGGAAGGAAGGAAGGAAGGAAGGAAGGAAGGAAAGAGTAGGAGGATAAGGAAGAACTGGAAGCAAGAAAAAGGACCAGAAGAGATAAAAGTCATTTTATAAATTCATGTCTTAAGGAATATGTGGAAGTGATCCTGGATTCAGGATGGTTGTCCCAGTAGAATACAATCTCTGATAGGTCATTCCATCCTGAAAGGCCTTTGGTATGGATGTAGCAACCTACCATTACTCTTTGGTCACTATTTCAGATAAATTTGAGGTATTTCAGTCCTAGGTTGACTGTAAAGTGATAGTTTATTTTGGTTTTGACCACAGCTATTTTCAAATACTGTCTGATATGCCATAGGAGGATGGCTATCTGAATTGGCAGAGGACTTCCTCCTATCAATGAAACCATGGCTCTCTGAAGTATTGTAATAGAACAGTAAGGAAAGGAGCAATGGGCATTTCCTTGAATTAATCTGGTATATACCCTCCAACTATATGTTCTGTCACTGTGAAGAATGGACAAACACAAATTACATGTGGAGCACATACATACAGAACACGTATGTCCTGGTACATAAGCAAATGGGTGACCTCTTCCTATTATGCTTCAGAGTCATCCATATCTTCTGGTGATACTATCATGCTTCCATCTTCTGGGCCTCTACCTGAGCACCACATGAAGTTGCCTGCTCACTGGGCATGACATCTCTGCTATCCCTTCATCTCACTTTTTCTTAGGATTCTCTGTTCTCCAAAGCCGTCATCCTTCCTCTGCTCTTGTGGTCTCTGCTGGATGGCTCCCTGCCACCAGCTTTGGTCTTCATTTTTTTTCAGAGCCTCTGTTACATATTAGCTCCAATCTGTTGAGATATGGAAACTCTCCCCCTGGGAAGGATAGGATAAAAGCTTTTAGTTATAATTGGACCAAATCCTAAAACCCAACAAAAGTACTTCTGGGCTGATTATCTTTTCCTCTTAATTCCATGTCTTGGTCTGACCTGAGATCACAGTTCTTTGTCCCATACAATTAAATGATATAGGGTAAGAAGCTCCTAAGCTATTCTTTGACTTGGTATACAAGTGAATTTGAGTTGAAAGAAAAACTGAGTTACTCAAGGTAATTTTTGTTCATATAATTCATGACTTTACCCTGAACATCTGTCAATAACTAAATTCCTTAGCTTTGCTATTGCAAAATAAAAATCTATGAATGCTTCCCTGTATAGGTAAGAAGTAAGGGCCTTTGACAGTAAAATTTTAACAGACCAGTAAAAATTTGCCATGTATCAGTTTTGAGACTAGTTACTTTTGGAAAGGGATTGCATTAATTTGATAAATTAGATCAGTGAATTATATGTCTTACCATTACAGTAACCAGGCCTTATATTGTATAGTGGCAGCAGTGTTATCAAGAAATACTTGCTGGATGAACTATTTATTGTTCTCATTACCAAAGTGACTGCAGTGGAATTCAGCAAAGGCATGTGGGGAAACAGGTCAGAGAGACTTTGTGAAGACCAGTTCACTTCTAAAGCTCACCAAAAAATTTGGGTCGAGGGAAACTAAAGCTCCTGGGCTCATCTAAGAGTAGACCTTAGTATCACAATTAGTAACTTTCATGCCTAGGGTAAAATTGCTGAGGGGCAGAGAGCTGGAGACTGGGGTGGTGGTGATGAGAGTAGACAGTCTGCCTCAGTGGAGGAAGCACAATTAAACCAGGGAATCACTAGATGAGGTCAAAGGAGGTACTCAAAGACAGTGGTTCAGCACAATACCACGATGAGGGGGTTGGTATGGTAATCAGCAGGGAAAAAAAAAAGATTAGAGCCTAGGGTGGGAGGCAGGCCCCAGGAGGAGGTTAGGAGCCTGATGATTTCTCATTTGATAAGACCTTCACAGTTAATAGTGGATTACAGAGACAAGGAAGTCTGTAACTGGACTTTGGCATTCTGAACAAATTTCATCTTGCCACATCTTTGTTACAGCTCTGACTTGACACCCAATGATGATCCCTTAAAGGAAATTCCAGGAATTTAAAATATGAAGCAAAACTGGAAATAAATTGCACCTATTTATTAAACCTTGAACTGTACCTAAATATTATTTTTTTAAACTTAATAACAGTCTTTTTTTCCTAACCAGAAAATAATCGTGAACCAGTTCAACACAGAGCTAAATCCATATAATTTCTTAAACTATTAAGCTGAATAAAACCAGATCTGCCAAATATCTTATGAACCTTACGTGAACTGATCCTACACTGACTTCCTTCAGTTCAAGGCCCTAGTAAATACAAATTTTGTGGCCTGAAAGACTTAATGCACCTTCTAAATGTGCCAAAATTGCAATCAGGAAGTCGTTTAGACCCTGAGAAAGCTGGCTCATAATTACTAAAATTTCACACCCAATTTTACAAAGTTTATGCAAGAGATAAATCAATTTTGAATGATGCCCTACATATTACTTATGCATGGAGTGCAAGTTAGATACAGTCATTAAACTTTTTTTTTTTTTTTGGTAACCAAAGGCAATAGCTTATTCCAGTCTCTTATAAAAAGCCTACTATTATACAGTTCTACAAGATTTTTCTGAACAGTTTAAAGAGCACATACAAAAAGGTAAGGGTAAAAGGGGTTGGAAGAGAGTGCCATCTAGAATACTGCCAGAGAAAACATGCATAAATATGATATAGGATTATCATATTTATAATAATACAGGATTATCATGGGAAAGAGTATATTCTATGACCTGGAATAAAAACCACTGATTTATTCAGTATTGTTCTGTTGAGAGTTTCCATCACATTCCTGTCTTTTTTCATCCTTTTTTCTTACAATCATTATTATTTTGACTCCTGTATCACTTTCAGTTGTGACATTTGAATATTAATCTTTTTGGGATTCCGGCTTTACTTACTTTCTGATTTGTGAATGAATCTTATTTGTCCCAGTGCTGATTCAGCCTTCTTTGCAGCATTGAATAGCGCCATTTGTTTCTCATTAGCATCTGTAGCCTTAAAATATTCCAGTTTGGGTTACTGCGCCTTTTTCTTTTTCTTTTAATGTCCCTCAAGGTTTACATTAAAAGAAATTTGGAATGCTTCTACTTTTTGTCAGATAAAGCTAGTCACTAGAATAGACCTGCAAAGAAGGATATGGGGTCATAAAATCTTTTCAATAGTCAACTACACACACACTTGTCTCAGGTGGGCAACATTCTCTCCTATGCAAGTAGAAAAACTAATTTTGCTTGTATCATTATGGCTCTCCTGAGGAGAGATTGGGGGGTAAGTATATATTATATATGCATGTCTACATGTGTGTATATATGTGTGCATATACATGTACACATATGTGCATGATACACACGCAAATGTAAACTAGACACATACCTATACACATATGTATAGAATACATTATATATGCATACATATGTGTGTGTCCACATGTCGATATATGTATATGTGCACCTAGAGAAATTACACATGAATATCTACACATAAGAGAATATCCACACACACATGAGAGACAGAAGGCAGTACAGTGTAATGGAGAGAGCTGGACTTAATGCCAGAAAAAATTGGATTTTAGGCCCACTTCTGACACATACTAGTTGTTTGACCCTGAATAAGCCTTTTAATTTCTTAGGGCTCTAGGTTACTCTATAAGACTCTAGGTTCCACATTTAGTGCCAGCCTACATTGGTAGAGGATTTTTCCTTACCTAGGATTTTTTTATGATAATAAACTCCTGGATCTAATTTTTTATCCTCTCTAGAGATGCATTCTGCATATTTCATACATGTAGATAGGTGGCTTAAAAGATAGAGAGCCAGCCCTGGTGTCAGAAGAATTTGAGTTTAAATCCAGCCTCAGATGTTTACTCTCTGTATGATCTTGGGCTAGTCACTTAACCCTGTTTACCTCAGTTCCTGAACTGTAAAATGATCCGGAGAAGAAAATGGCAAACTACTTCAATATTTTTGCCAAGAAAACCCCAGACGGGGTCATGGAGAGCTGAACTCAACTGAAACGACCCAACTGCAACAAATACGTATACACAAGGATTAATTCATATATATGTAGGCAATCAATGTGATACTTCTCTGTAGAGATATAATAAAGAGTAAAATCATAGAGTTGTATTAATTATGCATAGCACATAAATCACAAATAGAGGAATATAGCTCCTCCCTAAAGCAAAAGTTCATTTTAGTAACACCAACATTCTTCTGATCACTGAGCCATGGAATACCATTCATCAAAGAACTGAATCTGAGGCTCATTCAAAGATCAGTAGAGAAGCACCTGGTGATTCTGAGCAGGTGCAACACATGACAGACGAAACAGGACTTAGGCAGGAGAAGCAGTGTAAGGGGTGATATAGCAGAAATGTACGTCCAGAAAAGTAATGGACTGGTCACATAGCAATGACAAGGGAAAACGCTTGAAAAGTCCCAGGTATCTATGCAGTGCAACATGGAGAATGCTCCTGTGATAGTAGATGAATCTCCTGTGGGAGATTTATGGAAGGATATAGAAAAAGCAACTAGGATTCATTCATAGGCATAGACACTCTCAGTCTACATGATTTTTCTGGAATATTCACATGGATGACATAATAAATCCATCAGAGTATAAGAATATAGGTCCATGCAGAGAATGTGATGGAAATCTAGAAAAGTAGACAAGGAACAGTCTAGGAAGAGAATGGGATTTGGACTCAGAAGCTTTGGGCTTGCTGCCTACTTGTGTCACTTACATCATCCGCGAACCTGCCACAAGTCATCACACATCTAAGACTCTCAGTTGACTCATTTTTAAAATGATGAGATTGGATTAGATGGGGTTTAATCATTTTTCCAGCTCTACACCTGGAAGTGGAAATTTGGCAGGTAGGTATCACAGAGAAGAGAGTGCTAGACGCAGTCAAGAAGACCTGAATTCAAAGACAGCCTCAGGCAAGTTCTAGCTCTTCGATCTTGGGTAAGTCATTTAACCTTTCCATGCCTCTGTTTCCTCATCTGTAAAATAGAGTAATAATAGTGCCCTAACTCTCCCAAGTTTTTGAACCTTAAAGCACTATCAAATGCTATTGTCATCATCATTTCATCATCATCATCATATCCAAATGTGTCTAGGTACATAGATAGGAAATAGCTCCCTCAGTTATAAGAAATGTTCCTAATTAGCAGAACATGTAGCTTCAGTTTCATTACTTTTAATCTCCCTTATTAATTTGTTCAGCAGTTTTAGAGGGGAAAAGAAAGGACCTACATGGACAAAAATATTTATAGTAGCTCTTTTTGTGGTGGCAAAGAATTGGAAATAGAGGAGATGCCTATCAGTTGGAGAATGGCTGAGCAAGTTGTGGTATATTAACGTAATGGAATTGTTCCATAAGAAATGATGAGCAGGTGGATTTCAGAAAAAACCTGGAAAGATGTATATGAAACTGATGCAGTGACATGAGCAGAACCAGGAGAATATCGTACATAGTAACAGCAACGTTGTGGGATCACCAGCATTGATAGATTTAGCTCTTCTCAGCCATGCAATGATCAAAGATAATTCTAAGACTCATGATGGAAAATGCTCTCCACATTCAGAGAAATGAATGCAGATCAAAGCATACTATTTTCTCTTTTTTTTTCCTTTTCTTGTGGTTTTTCCCTCTTGTTCTGATTTTTCTTTCACAACATGACTAATGTGGAAATATGTTTAACACTGTTGTACGTGTATAACCTATAACAGATTGCTTGCTGTTTTGGGAGGTGGGCGAAGGGAAGAAGAGAAAAAAATTCGAAACTCAAAATCTTATAAAAGTGAATGTGGAAAACTATATTTACATATAATTGGAAAAAATAAAATACTACTAAGTAGGAAAAAACTATTATATTCAAGCAATAAAGGGGAAAAGAACACATTTTTTGAAAGGTTAATGGTGAAACTTCTGGTCTCTTTTTTTCCTTTTTTTTAAAAGGAACTCTTTTGATAATACAGTAGAACATGGTCATAACATGACCTGTAGTAGCCTGCTTTTCATTATGGCATAAATCAATCTTGGACCTTATCCAAGGGGGTTTAATTATTGAAGCACTGGAAGGAAGTTGTTATAATATTGTTACTTCAATTACATAAACAAATATTTGATCAAAGTCTGTTCTGTAAGCAAAGCATATTGCTTGCAACCAAGTTCTATGACATGGATTCTGAGATTAATGGCATGTTGAAGTGCCAGTGGACTTCAAAAAGGGGAAAACAGTCAACCTAGTTATCAATCACTAAGCACTTATTAAACATCTCTCATGTGCCAGATGCTATACTAGAATGTAGGGGTACAGAGAGAAAGACAAGGCAGTTCCTGTCTTCAGGGAGATCATTTTCTATCAGTGGAAACATGGACATCTATAAGTGGATACAAAAAGGAACGCATATGAAGCAAGTACAGGGCAATTCTAGGGGGAGGAGCAGCAGCAGCAGAAAGGGATACAAAATGTGGCATTCATGGAGGAGGTGTTCTTTGACTGAGCTCTGAAGGAGGCAGAAGGGAAGATGCATTCCTGGCATGGAGGGCAGTTGATACAAAAGCATGGAGGCAAAAGACAGAAGATCATGTGTAGGATAGCAATGTAATGAGAGAGAAAATTGATCTATGTCATCCATGTTGAATTAAATTTAATTCAATATTTATCTATGAAGTTCCTACTAGGTGTATGATGCTATGCTGGGATCTAGAAGGCAAAGAAAAATGGTGATATAATCCCTGCTCTCAAAGAGTTGATTTCTATTGGGATATGAAATCATGGTCCTTCACAGCATTTCCTGGACCCCACACAACTCTCCAGCCTGGCCAATCCCCATAGAGGGAACCCAGTTGGAGAACATTGCTTTTTATCTAACGTGTTCATTAAATCACAGAGGAAAATGAAATAATAACATATAATATACTAGTAGCAAGCAGCTTGGTGCCATAGTGCATAGTGGATAGAGTGCCAGCCCTGGAGTTAATAGGACTTCAGTTCAGTCTGACCTGAGATGTTTACTAGCTGTGTGAACCTGGGCAAGTCCTTTAACCCATTTTGGCCTCAGTTTACTCACTTGTAAAATGAGCAGGAGAAGGAGACGGCAAACTACTCCAGTATCTTTGTCAAGAAAACCTCATATAGGGTTGCAAAGAGTCAGACACAAATGAAATGACTTGAACAACAATAACTATTATTGTTATCTTTATAGCACGATTTTGAATTTAAATAGTATTTTGAGGTTTACAACGGGCTTTTACTTACATTTCCTCATTTTTATTCTCACAACAACCTTAGGACTTATTATCATTCCTAATTTTCAAGTAAGGAAACTGAAGCATGGGTTAAGTGACTTGTTCAGGGTCACACAGCTATTAGTCACCGAGGAGCAACTTTTTGTGAGAATAAAACAAATCAGAGGCAACGGGAGAAGAAAGCAATCAAGTTGCTTTCAATACACACACACATACA
This sequence comes from Bettongia penicillata ogilbyi, assembly GCA_023548195.1. Lineage (NCBI taxonomy): Eukaryota > Metazoa > Chordata > Mammalia > Diprotodontia > Potoroidae > Bettongia > Bettongia penicillata. The sequence goes on along the minus strand of JAJHZJ010000322.1, from coordinate 8,386,734 downwards.
GACACACAAATGAAGGAATTAATCCTAGAGTGACTGGAAAAGTGAACATTGACATATTTATTTGTTCTGCTTTGCTTTGTTTTTTGGGGTTTTTTTGTTTGTTTATTTGTTTTAGGCAAACAACATTTATTTATTTATTTTTAAGGGCAAGACTAACAAACTTAGCACAAGTACTAAAGACAATTTTCCCTCTTTTCTGGTTACCATATCCTTTTCTACTGGGGAAGCTAGGTGGTGCAGTGGATAGAGCTTGAGTCAGGAGGACCTGAGTTCAAATCTCACCTCGGACGCTTGACACTCACTAGCTGTGTGACCTTGGACAAGTCACTTAACCCCAGTTGCCTCATCCTGGGTCATCTCCAGTCATCCTGGTGAATATCTGGTCACTGGATTCAGATGGCTCTGGAGGAGGAGTGAGGCTGGTGACCTGCACAGCCCTCCCTCACTCAAAACAAAGTCAAGTACAAGTCATGTCATTACTTCTCTGATGGTATGGTCTTCTTCGGCAACGGAGGATGAACACGCATCCTTTTCTACCAGTGCCCTTCCCCAGTATTGTATGACACTATTGGAAAGGAGGCTCAGCAAGAACCAATAGTTATATCCATTAGGACTCCCATCTCTCCACTGCATTTTGGATCATCCTTGGGGGTGATGTCATGTCATTCTGCTCCGCCACGTTTTGTTATTCATCCACCTCTTCATAGTTGTGAAAATCCAAGGCACTTCAAGAGTCCTTGGAACCAAATAACCTTGGCAACAGAACAAACAATTTTCAGTGGCAAGTTGTCAAAGTGACGCAGATGACATTGAGACTAAGACATTATAAAAATTAGTTTATGATGGTAATTGCTCTTAGTCAGGAGGCCAGATCAGAACAAGGATGATTCATCTGCAAATCGCTAGCTTTAAAACAGAGCCTATTGCTCAGTTCTCACTAGGCAGATTTTTATTCAAAAGATTCTCTAAGATGTGACTTCTGGACTCTTGTAAGAATCTAGTGGAAATTGAATTTTAGGGCAACAATGTTCTGCTTGGTTTCCTCAGGGAGAAAGTTTCATCTCTGGATACCGGATTTTGCTGTTTACATTTTCCCACTACAAGGATACTAGAAAAATTCATGCCAGCTATTTTTATGTTTATATATACAAATATGAAACATGGAAAGTAGGCTAGAATTTATTAACATGAAACATTTAATACAGAAGCAGATAGGGCATTATAAAGTTCTGTGTCACGAGTATATTGAATTGCTCAATTGCTTTTAAACATCCAAAGTAAAACCATTATATGCTATTATAGGGATTATAAACTATATTGAAGTCATACATTTAAGCTCCCCCCAAAATCAGAGTAAATAAGAACAATTCTGCTCATTGGCTCACAGTTAGGAAAGGATGATAGTGATAACAATAAAATACTAATGTGCAGAGAGAAACAAATATACACTGTGCTACCCTTAGCTTTAGCATAGTCTGAAACGAGGGAGGGAGGGCTGGTCTCCCTCACACTTCAAAATGGTATTACATAAGATGGCATGGCAGGGGCCTTTCCTCCCTGGACCTTTGGCAGCATTTTCTGATGTAATATAATTCCTCTGTAATGACTTTTGATAGGGAATTATGGAAGCAAAGGATTCAGAGGTCTAAGGAAACTTAGAGTTAACCTAATACCTTCATTGTACAAATGAGGGAATCAAGGCCCACAACAAGGAAAGATGCAATCACGTAAGTCACAGAGTTAGTCATCGAATCTAAATTGTCTACCTAGGGAAGTCAGACAAAGTTGGGCTTGGAATCCGAAATCCCTGAGTTCAAATCCCGCTTCAGACACTAACTAGTTGGGCAAGTTATTTAACCTTTTCCAGTCTCAGTTTTTTTACCTATAAAATGGGATTAATAATAAGACCTACCTCACAGAATTGTGAGGATCACATGAGATAACGTGTATACTCTATGAATGTCGGCTATTATTATTTTTATTATTATTACTTATATCTCCAAATCCAGTGGGTTTTTTTTTTTTGTTTGTTTGGTTTTGGCTTTTTTGCTATGTTGCACAATTACATGAGTAAGATCCATTCTAAGGAAATGGAAATGGCAGCATTCAGAAGGTAAAGAAGGAGCCCTGAGCGCTAGTCTTACCTCTAACACTTAATGACTTTGTAATTGTAAAGTGTTTTAATTGGCTGCTGAGCCAGAAGTCAGCATGCATGCAAAAGGCATAAACTCTTTGTCTCTCTCTTCATCTTTCCTTTTCTTCCTTGCTTCCTTCCTTTTTCCTTTCCCTTTTTTCTTTCTTTCCCTCCCTTCCTCCCTTCTTTGCTTCCTTCCTCCTCCTCCTCTTCCTCCTCCTTCTAATTCTTTTTCTCCTCTGTCTCCTTCATCATCTTCTTTTTCTCTCTCCCTTTCAAACTGAAACTTTATTATTTGAGGACTTAAACATCAGTGCATCTAGTAGAAACTTCATAAATGTTTGCAGCATGTTAAATGGGCCTTTTACTGGTCTACCATGATTACTTGCTGAAAAATTCTCTCCTACATAGGCACTGGGCAGGATAGACCTATGTAAAGGGACAAGTTTAGAAAACCTGACCATACACTGAACATATCATTGAATTCTTCCTTGTATGATAAATAATGGATTGTTTTTAAGTAAGGAAATATCAAAATTCGGCATAAAATATCATCACCTTTGTTACTTCATATTCCTTTGGTTATAGTTTCAGAGAATTCATCACCAACACTGGGGAAATGTCTGTTTGGGCTTCTGTGACTGGTAAATGCTTTCCTTAACTCTTTTGACTACTAATTGTACCTTGATAAGCAAATTTCTCCATAATCAGTGAGGGTCTAATTCCCAGCCCATTGACTTCAAAGACTACAAAAAGCTATGTGACTATATGTGTCTAGAAGGAATCACATGAAATTGGACTATTGGGGTTTTTTTTTTTTCTAAATAGGGCACTGCTATTTTGGTGTTATGGGGCACAAAAATTGAGCAGGTTCTCATCCTCCTAAATCTTTGTCAAAATCATGGATGTTAATTCTAGTTGAAGTTTTTGCTATTGAAATAACAATCCAAAACTCAAACCAAAGTCTGTAATAGGTCACCAACAGTAAACAGGTCAAACTTCTCTGTCACTGAGATACCCGGAGTAAGGAGGTAAAGCAAGGCCCTGAAATCATTACTTTAAAACTAAATGCTTATAAAAGACAGCTTAAGTTAAGGATATTTCAATGCCTATATGTCTGTGGTAGATTACAGAAAATTTATAAATGTAACATTATTTAAATATACTATAAGTGATGGAGAGATTTTTGTTTTGTTTTGTTTTAATTTGTTAAAATGTAAGCCCTTTTTAAAAAGGAGGCTTGTGATTTTATTGAATAATATTCATTTTCGATATGCACAGGCAGGTCCACCTCAACCCGGTGCAATTAACTAGCTCAATAGAAACAATCAACTTGTATGTACTGTATCAGTTAAAGATTTACCCGGAGAGTTCCCATGGTTTCCTTTTCTCTTTGAATGCCTTCTCATGGGCTGGAAAAGAACTGGCAACTGGAATGCATGGGAGCTTTAGGCCTGAGGGGGCATTATTTCAAGCATATCAGCTGCCTGCTCTGGTGCATTTACATGGGAAACATCTTAGGATCCTGTTCCCTCACAAAGATCTCACCATAAAAATCTAAATTAAATCGATTCCTATTTTGGCTGTGTCCTGATTTGGCAGATAAGAACTATGACATGTAAATGCCTTTATTTATGCAGAGTCATTGGAAAAGCAAAGAAATAATAGATATGATGCTTATAAATATTATCCCTGTAGGATATGGGTTGTCAAAAGGAAAGTCAATGGAAGTTTCTGAGGGCTGTTTTTTTTTCTTTCAGACAAAAATATGTTCTCCTTTCTTCCATTTGATGAGGCTAAATCACATGGGTCTATGCCTCCCCATGTCAGATACACAGCACCTACAATGAAATGTTTTCCTGTATCATTCTTTAATTTGTGAATAAAGTCATAGATCATGTCTTTAGCCTCACAAGTTAGCTTGGTTGGTTTCTTGATCCTAAGGTGATGTCAGTTCATAAAGGTGATTTGACTGATTTGGTAATGTCCTGATTAATGCACTACCATGAACAGAAAAGACAGATTAACTCATAACAGGAATTGTATCACACTAATTCCTCACTGCAACTCTTAACAGTTGAGTCACATGCAGTTTCAATTACTTTACATGTTTGGCAGTCCTTTTACCCCAATGGAACAATAAACATTAACTCAATAATCTGAAAGGAGCTTATAAAAACATGGTTGACATAACTTACTCTAGATTAAGAAACAAAAATTTCAGTCCAATGCCAGATTTTTTTTAAAGCGAGACCATACAGTCACTTGTAGTTCTTTCTTTCTAAAGGAAGGATCATGCTCCAACTTCCTCCAAAAATTCTTTCAAAGTTTTATGGGCCATTAAAATGTTAGCTTGCTGACCATTCAGCAAATTAGTGCTTTCATAAGGTAAGTATATGAGAAATAATGAGCGACATGGGATCATGTAGTTTGTCAGGGAAAAACCACATTTTCCATTAGACCCAGCTCGAAAAAACTGAAAGCAAAGAAAAAATAAAGACCTAATGTAGCCTCCTCTTTCAAATCTTTTTGCACCATGAAGTAAACACACAAAATTTTAAAAGTCAATTTCCTTCTTTACACGCTCATGCCTTAATCTTCCATTTTGAGACTGAGAAAAGTCTCGCATGTGAGTGAGGGAAACTCTGTGTCTGTGGACTTTAGAGTCAAAGCTGTAATGGGGGGCTCAAGGCACACTATGGTGGGCAGACTTGTGCCCCTGGCCTTCTTGTGAAGAAACATTCTATCCCGTGGTGGGATTGCAGCTTCGTGGAAAGAGTAGCCATTTATCACAGTCCAAAATGAAAGCATTCCTTGGACACAAATGTCTTTTTCTCCCTTTGTCTAATTACTGAGGGGAAAAGTGAGAAGGAAATGTCAAAACAGTGAAACAGTGGTGTATAGAGGGCAGTCACTTTGGAGCTCAACCAGCCTTTGTAAGGGTCTGGGCGATTTGTCAAATGGTTGTGGCATAAGTCAAGCCCCGAGGTTGAAAGGTCGTGACCTGAGGAGTCCTAAAATCAGACAGCATAAGCATGGGGTCTGCTAGAAGTTTCAGCTGTAGTGGAGACGAACAATGATGGGTGCCGGACATAACAAAACCTCATCTGCATAATTCAGGTAAGTAATTTTATTGGAACTGACAAGGATGTGACAGGCTAAGAAAGAGAGGAGAACACTCTCTTGCTGGGAACCTCTACAGCTCTTCAGTTAGGTATGTGAAAATAAATGACAGCTAATCTCTTCACTAAAACATCAGTAAACAATGCCATTTTACTCAAGGCTCACCCGTGACCTCTCATAGATCAGCCTATACATTTTCAGTTCAGTCTCCTAGAATATATCAAATGGAGTGAAGGAAATTTAAATGATCTTTCAAGCTTTTACTTAGTGATTGTAATCACTTCCAACCCCCGATAGAGCCCTGATCCTGCAGTCCACCGTAGCCTGGACGTGATCTTGGGTCCTTGAAGGCAACACAAGCTGGAGAGAGGTTCTGTCTGGTTTTACCAAGTTGAAAGACTGAATATATGGACCCGGTGGTGGGCTATGCATCTGTAATCTATAGACCTATGCATCTAAGCCTCAGAAAGGCACTGATAACATGGTTTCCTTGTTGCAAAACAGCCCCAAGCAGTGTTCTATTCTAAGCCTAATTCCTATTTCTCTCCTTTATTACTGTCTTTTACAAATTGTCATTGACAAGGTAGAACTCTGGATAAAAGAAAGAATAATGATATTAATGGTAATCTTCATCATAATAGTGCTTTCTGGTTGGTTTTACAAGTATATCATTTTATCCTTACAACATCCCTGGGAGGTAGGTATGATCATTACCTCCATTTTACAAATGAGAAACTGAGACAAACAGGGGTTAAGTGACTGGTCCAGGGTCACACAGCTAGTAACTCTCTGGGGCTGCATTTGGACTCAAATCGTCCTGGTTCTATGTCTAAAACTATTCACTGTACCGCTAAACTGCCTCTAAAGCCATTATATATACCTAGCACCTGATATTACATGCATGTAACATACACACACGGACATGTAGTGTACCTATATACATATGTGCATGGCATATAGTACATACATATCCAATGCATGCCTAATATGCTAATATCCTTTAATATATGTATATATGCATGTGTATAATATATATACACATACATATATGTGTAATCATATGTATGTGTATATGTATGTTTCATATAGATGCTATTATGTATATATGTGTACACACATATACATACATACATACATATACATATATATGTATATATACATAAATATATATACATATATATATATATATATATAATACACATACATACATAAAGATTTGCTACCAGAGGATGATTTCTTTTTCTGGGCAACAATTTGTGAAAAGTATCCATGGAGGCATAGAGTTATTGCAGTTTGTGATAGTGAAGATAGTACGTGTGCTAATGAAATCATGAGTTTTTGTTATTTTCAAAATAATTACTTCCCAGGGCATGAAATCTCACGTTCAAGATCACCATCGAGGCAGAAACAATAGTCAAAACTTAAGCTAATACTGTAGACACTGGGTCTAACGGTTAGATAAAGGCTATTTTTTTCGTGGAAAGGGGGGTGTTCACTTTGGATAGTTTTGATTTAATTAAGGTACACAGAAACTGAAAATTTGAATAGACAAACCACCTTGAACACTTGAGTCTGTTGATATCCAACCAACATATTCTGTTGGCCAATTGAAACACCCTATGTTCTTTTCCCTATCAAGGCCTATTTCAGTAGTGTGTACCTGATGCACTTCAGTGAGAAGGCTTTTAAAAAAGGCATGAAATAAAAGTAATACTTGAATAGATACTTAAAGTGTATATTTCTGTCAACATTGAAACTGAGAAGTCTTTCCATTTCTTTAACTGGACAGATAATAAAACTTATGTTAGATAACTGTGAGATCCAGATGTCATCTACTGAATATGCAAGATAGATTGCATGTGGTCCTATTACATCTGTTTATCAAAAAAGGAAGAAAGATGACCACATTGTGAATAATGAAGCTTCCTCCCTTTGAATAAGAAAGCACCTATCTTTAAAACATATCTCGTTGACTAATTTCAGCGCTGAATTTTCTACATGTAATACCAGGTGATAACTATGAAAAAGGGCTTTCTTTTGTCATCCAGAAGTCCAACCTGCCAAAAAAAATTTCCAGGAGAGATTTAGTATAGAGAAGAAATAGGCATCAGACATAAGAGAAGATCAGTATTGGAGTCTGGTTTACAAAGGATAAACCATGTTAGCGATGTCCTTCAGACATGCAAAACATAAACCCAAGTGAGTCAGATGCTAGTTGCAAAATCCCTAAGCATTTTTGAGTTGCAAACACAGAAACATTCCTCCTGCAGTGTATGGAACATAGTTTGACCGAAATATGGATCATCCCATCTAACGAGAAGCAGTTGAGACTTCTGGCTAGATCAAGTGAGGATCTCAGTATTATAAGCAGTCTAATGCATAATTCATGGAACTTAATGAATATTCCAATTCATGACAGCCAACTGGCTCCATAGGTCACACCTCCCAGTCTCATATAAATAAAGAATGAGATACTGGAAAGCATACCAGCTGAACCAAACTGAGTGCCAAAAACATGCATATTAATGAGGTACAATAAAAGATACTTGACTCTTTGGAAGTGCCTACATTGGTTTCCAGCTAGAGAGGGAGAGAAAGTTTGCAATGTATCTTTAAACAAACCATAATCAGCACCATAAACTATGACTTTCTCCATGAAATATGGAATCAAATTATATTGATGAGATTTCTAAACCAGGCATTAGCTTGATAGCATCCCCTGATACCTCCATCACAACAATGAAACATTCTGGAAAAATCCCAACCCCCTGCTCCCATGTTCCTTTGCAAGTCCCAACTTGGTAACTAAGGAGAGGAAGTACTTCAACAGTGCTGTTCTTTTATGTGTTCTGTTTAGACCTTGGAACAGGATGAATGGTAGCTTAGATGAATGCATTTGGGCCATTTTTCTTGGCCCCAGACTATGTTTCCTCACTACCATGACATCTGAACAGAAGGAGAAAACATCTCCCTTTTGTGACTGGCTAATTTAATTTGTACCTTCCACCTAGGGGTAAATATGTTTGTCTGTCTGTCTGAGCTCTTTGCCCACTTTCTTTTCTCACGGGAAACCCTGCTGGGTTGAAAGCAGGATATTGCTTAGTGCTTTAACTTTATTTTAAAATAATTGAATTTTGAGGATGCTCACACCCACCCTTAAGTGAAGTAACTGTATGAGCCCCCTCGGGACACCCTTAATGACTTTTGCATGTCTCTTATGTCACAGGCGTTCATGGCTCAGAGTTAGGAGATGTTTCATCTTCTGAATAAATGGTAGAAAACAAGAAAAATTACTCTTGCTTTCTTGTGAGCAGAAGAGGTGCAGTTATTTTAAAATTTTATTTTTTACAAAAAATCCCACAGATTTTTATATTCATCCACTGCCTTCTAACTCATATCAGATGCGTTGACTAGGACACTGAACAGATAGTCAGAAAGACCTGAGTTTAAATCCTTTCTGAGACATTTTACTAGCTGTGTGATCTTGGCCAAGTCACTTATCCCCTGTCTGCCTCAGTTTCTTTATAATATAGGGATAATAATGACACCTACCTCTAAGGGGTGTTGAAAGGATCTAATGAGATAATAATTGTAAAGTTCTTAATCTAATAATAACAGCAAAAATAATAGTTACATAATATACAATAATTATATATTGTACAACATAGTATACAATAACTTTATTGTTGGTGTTGTTATAAGTCGTTGACTTGTGCTTGAAGCTGACCTTCTGCATCATTTGTGGTTTGACCTTGTTGAGTCTGGCAAGTTGATGAAAAGATTTCAAATAAGCAGACGAGTATGTTTTCCCTCAGTGAAATAACTGAAAACTATAAACCCCAAACTTGAAGATTCACATATGTTTAATTTCTTTGATACCTTGCTTCACACGTACAGTGAAATGTTAGGTGCAAGAACTCGGGGTAGAAATCAGAATTAGTTACAAATTAATTGAGGCATTTATGAGAATTTGAAATGAATTGGAGTTTTTTCTTATTCAAATGAAATGAACATATTAAAACTCATTTTATTTATCTTCACTCTTGTAATGGTTCACAACATCACTTCAATGAAAATAATTCCTATTTTCTCTTTAAACTCTGCTTTTGAGAGTCCACATTTTTAATAAATTCATAACGAGAGTACTTTTGCCTTTGAGTATTTTAATAATATTGTTACAGATGTTGGCACAATATTTGACTATCATAAGGGCTCTGATCTATCTCTCACACTGCATTATAAGCACAATTTTAAAAGACAAATTAATAATTTTGATGAAAACCTTTTATCATTACAATTTTCGGATAAATGGCTACTCTACAACAAAATATAACTTCATGAAGATATCATTATTGAATTAGATAGACTTGAGGCAAGGGAATTTGAAATTGACCATAATGATGTTGCAATTAATCAGGCTAACCTAATTTTGTGAGCTCACACTACCTTGATTAGGCATCTCCTTTTAATATCCCATATATGAACCTAAAGGGGATACTTTACTTCCTAAAGCACTATTTCAGAACTTATGAAGAAATGACTAATTTCAATTTGAATGATAACAGTAACGATAATATTAATGATAACAATAAGGAATTTTATTAGGTAGGCTTGAGTTCTGGCTTTTGTAAATTGACCTCATGTGACTGGTCAAACAAGGTATATTATTTGAAAGTATCTGAATAATTTGAAGGTTCAAAAATATCTGTAGATCATCATCATTATTATTATCTTAGAAAATAGGAAATTATGGAGCAAATGGCTAGGGAGATGACCTACCTAAAAAGAAACAGAGATCTCTCCTTAACAGAATATCTAGAAAAAATACAGCAACAGGGTATAAGAATCTACAATTTAATACCCACTTCGATTTCACATCTTAAGTCCTCTTTTAGTCTTATTTTATCAAACAAAATGCTTCCATCCTTAAGCTTTCACTGAAAACACTGATTCCTAAAACATCACTTTGGACAGGGGTACAGAATGGAGTTAGCAATCTCTTGAGCGTTTTCTTAGTGGCTAGGTAAATGCCTTTCTCTTTTCAGGACCCAGAATGATCACAGAAGGTCTGTCCCTTGAGTAGATAGCTATCCTTAAGCTTATAGCATGGCATTTCCAACAAATTCCTAAACTGTGTAAATCAAGCCCAGCCATGAGTCCATTAGAATCTAAGCTCTTAAGGCCTCTGTGGATAAAGGGGTTAGCTCTTTATGTAGCAACAACATCTGCTTACCCTCAGTCGTATTGTCACCAAGTTGCTGGTTTAAAAGCAGACCATCTCTTTTCTCTTCATTTCATGATGTATTATGTTTCTTTTGGGACTATCTGGTCTCTATGGTTTGACCAGTGCTTTAATCTGATGGACTTTAAAGACTGATCTTCTTCTTACTGGCCTCAGATCATCACTTCCATAGCAATCCAGGGCAGTCTACCAGGCTTATTTGCTGGACACTCGAAAAATTTCATTTGGTTTCGACACCTTTCTACAAAAGTATTAGCTTTCCTTGGTTTCTGCAGACTGAAAGATCCTATGTAAACACTGCTCCAAGCACTTTAAGATAAGATATTCTTTGTGTTTGGATTGGAATTTCTCAAATAGTATGTGTAGAAGACCGATCTATTCATCGTGAAACAACCACAAGATTTTAAAGAATCTGGAGCCTTCTTCCATACTTACTTTTAATTGGACAGTAAAAACGTGGCTTCTGAAGTCTGTAGACTAGTGAAACAGAGATTCTTTCTGTCCCACACCCAAAATAGTATGCCTGGAAAGGCAAATCTGCTCAGTTTGTTTATTAGAATAGCTTTTTGGAAATAAAAACATGTGGCTGTAACTGAAAATGAGCTTGAAAATATCAAAATGTTTCATTCGGTTAACCTTCTCCACCCTCACATTCAACATTGACTACACACTTGGGGCCAAAAGCTCTTTGGCTCAGCAGAGACCAGAGCTTTCCTGTCCTTGGTCCCAGCTGTGGGCTCCACACTTGTTAATCTCACTATTCCTCCTGACAATGTCTGGGGCCGGGGTGGGGGTGATCCAGCTCGAAAAGTTCAGTGCAGAAGACGAAATAGAGATCCAGAGGGCAAAGAGGAAAAGAGAACTTTGCCTTTAGGCAGGATGTTATTTTAAATGTAGTGCCAGTGTTAGTATTTCATTTTACAGAAGTATCAAAGCTCTGTATTCTGTCTTAATCCAAGAGGAAGAATGGCCTGGTGACCACAGGGTCAAGGCCCACCAGCATCAGAAATATGGAGGATACTCAAGTTCTGCCAGAGTAAGAGATGTGAGAGGAAGGAGTCTAAGGACGGTTTCTCATCTTACAACTGCCACAAGTACTATTTATAAGCCAGGAAAAGGATAGTTGGACGATTCTTCAGGTTGGGGATTATCCATGGTTTTGTGTTCTCCTTTCTTTTTGCATTTAGACATATGCTTTATGAAGCTTCTGAAGTTCAGACCCTAATAATCCCTTCCCCCACCACCTCCTCCGAACTATTGCAATAGCCTCTTAATTGGCCTCCCTGCCTGGTCTCTCTCCTGTCCAAACAACCACACAGCTGCCAGAGTGATTTTCCTAAACCACACATTTGACCAAGTCATTCTCCTCTTCAATAAACTCAAGTTGCTCCCTATTATCTCTCCGATCAAATATAAACTGCTCTGTCTTTTAAAACCTTTTACAACTTGGCCCCAACCTATTTTCCTAGCTTTATTATGAATTACTCCTGCTCTCTATGGTCCAGCTAAAATTGGCCTCTTTCCTCTTCCCCACACAGACTCCATCCCACTTCTTTGAGTTTGAACCGGCCATTCCTCCACGCCTAGATGCATTCTGTCTTCACCACAACCTCTTAAGATCCTTCAAAATCTTTCCTTCAAGACTCAGATCAAGTACCAACTTAAGCATTTACCCTTACCCTACTCCATGCCCCTGAAGATACCCCCCTACCCATGTTACATTTTTTTCGATATGTGTTTTGTATTTTGCATGTCTTACATATGTACACATTTTACCAATAACATTTACAATCCTTGAGAACAGAGGCAATTTTACTTTTATCTTTTTTATCTCTATAGCCTAGCAAAGTACCTGTCACACAATCAGGGATGAATAAATGCCTGTTGATTCATTGCCACATCCATATACAGATATGGCATAATAATAGCAATGCTTATGTAGATAACATTCTGAAGTTTACGACGTTCTGTACTTCTGTTATCTCATTTGATCTTTACCATTATTAACTTCATCTTACTAATTAGAAAACTGAGACTAAGAGACTTGCCTAGGGTCACACAGCTAAGTGTTTGAAGAAAAATTCAAACTCAGCTTTTTCTGATTCTATGTCTGGCACTTGATTGCATGACCTAGCTGTGTAAGCATTACTTACACATATCCATTCACAAAATACCTATATGTATATGAATATATGTACCATATGTGTGTGTCTATAGGAATATATGTATATACACAAAATTCTGCTATAACTGGAACAGCATAACACTTTTTCTTTTCATTTTCTATTCTTTCTACAGGAGATTTATCAGCAGAATTGTATCGTGGCCTGCCTTACAATACGGCAATGGGTCATGGAACCTGAAGCTAGAACAATGAAACTCCAAAATTACTAGTTTGAACAGGTAGAACATTTTCCTTGGAGTCAAAAAATATTTGCTTTATTCTCAGCCTCATAGCAAGATTACTGTATAATTAATTAACATGCCAGCCCATGAACCAACAAATGTTTAGATTACTATGTTGAAGCCGATGTGCTGAGTTCTATACTTACACAAGTCCCGTGAAATGAGACAAACCACTAAAGCCTTTCAGCCCTCAGTATTTCCAGATTTTAAATGAGTGGATTGATTTGAGATGGTTGAAATGAGGACCTTGAGACCCCCCAGTATAGGGTAACATACAAGTTTGTGAGATCATTAGCATTCTAACGCACTTACACAACTGAATCCTTAGTGAAATTCTTCAAGCCAGTGATTCTTCCCTCTCTTGACCTTGAGTGGTTTTTTACAAGGGTTTTTAACTTTTTGTGTGATATAGACCCATTGGCACTCTGATGGAGCCTATGAACTTCTCCCATGATTTTAAATGGATAAAATAAAATTCATAGGAAATTGATAACAAATTTCAATAGAAATGCAATTATCCAAATATTAAAAAGTTCATGGATCCCAGGTTAAGAATTCTTGTGTTTCTCTAAAACTTATGTGACATCTATTACATATCGCATTGAATGACTATTAATATTTGCCTCTTTATGTTTATACCAAATATATACCTCTTTTTTTGTATAGGTCCAGTTAGGTTGGAAACTCTTTGAGAAAAGGGCTATGTCTTATACTTCATGCATTCAGTAAACATTTCTTGGTTGCAAAGTGCCATGTTAGCTGAGTAATAGCTCTAATCCCTACCATAATCTTTGCATTTAGAAAGTGTTCAATAAATGTTGTTCCTAGTAGGTGTACAACGATATCTGTGAGACAAACAAACAATGTTCGTGGAATGGTTGGAAGAGCAGAGAGTTTGGAGTCAGATGGTCTAGGCTCCAGCCCTGCTTCTCTCATTAGCTATGGGACCATAGAGAACTCATTTACCTCTTCTGAGCCTCATTTTTTCATCTGTATGGGGATATTAATGTTTGTAATGGCTACTTGGAGATCATGAAATTATGGATACAGAGTGGCCTGAGAGTCAGGGAGATGTGGGTTCACATCTTCTTCTGTGATATACTGGTTATATGACCCTGGGCAAGGTATTTTATGACTTGGGTTCGGGAAATTTTCTAAGAATCTTAAGTTAAAGAATAGTTATAGATGTCAAATGATAGAGGAAATTTCTTCACTAGGGAAACAACTACACTAATAAAAACACAATTAAAACATAATCCCCCCATCCTCCCCCCAAAAGCCACCAACCTACTGTATAGAGTTACTTTAGGGATTAAGTGAGATATAGAGGTATACATGTTTCCATAAAAATAATTATCTATCTATATTTATCCGTCTCTTTATTCACAATCACATATATAGATAAGCACTTTGTAAACTGTGAAATATTACATAAAAATTGCCATGATGACGGTGGTGTTGTTGGGGCTAATGCTGATGGATGACATTTATAGGTAACCCTCAATCTATACTGAGCCTTTAAGTTCTTGCCAAAGTGGATTTTGACAGCCATCTTAATGTGAATTTCTGTTTTAACTTTCTCATTCCTTCTATTAATTCTGCATAGACCTAGAAGACATCATGAAACCTGTCTTTAAGAAAAGTATTTGATAAGAAATTCCCCAGGGTAAGTGACATTAGAGGGAGGAAGTATTAAGATCTATTGTATAGTCTGAAAAGTCATGAAAAAACAAGCTATACCAAGATCTCATTCTGCATCTCTCTGTGTTTGTAAAAACAAATATTTTTCATCCAGTACTTTCATCTATCTATCTATCTATCTATCTATCTATCTATCTATCTATCTATCTTTTTGAATAGAAACTTTTTTATCCATTATTTTGTTTTTATATTTTAAAAGCCTATCTCTTGCTTTCTAGCCCATGGGACACCTACAGGTCCAATCCTACTCTGATGTCGCAGGGACTTTGACCTGTTCAATTTCCAGCTTGGGCTTGACTGCCCCTTCCTAGGCAGTCTGCTCCAAGAGGCTTGCCATATCAATGCTGAACATATTGTGGACATTAGGCCTAGTCACTGTAGCCAAGAACTCTCAAGATGAAGCGATTCTTCAGCCTCAGCCCCCATGGTAGCAGGAATTAATTATAGGAATGTGCCACCACCTATCCATTAGCTCCTTTTTTTTAAGCCCACATTTAGTCTACAATTTCTGCTGTTATTGTTTAGTCATTTTTCAGCTGTGTCCAACTCCTCAGGACCTCTTTTTTGAAGTTTCCTTGGCTAAAATATTGGAGTGATTTGCCGTTTCCTTCTCCAGCTCTTTTTACTGATGAGGAAACTAAAGCAAATAGGGTTACGAGATTTGCCCAGTGTCACGCAGCTAGTAAGTGTCTGTGGCTAGATCTGAACTCAGGAGGATGAGTTTTCCTGACTCTAGGCCTGGCACTCTATCCGCTGTGAAATAATTTCCTGTAATTTCTACTGTAGACTCTAAATATATTTCTGCAATCCATTGAATACTTGCATGTCATGCCCAGTGAGCAAGGAAGTAGTGCAGTGAAAGGAGAGACTTTGGAATGCAGGAATATTTCACCAAGTCAAAACAAACTGGGAAGCATGCAGAGTGAGTATAGATTTAGAACTGGAAGATATGAGAGAACTTGAGGAAAATGAGGTGTTGTAATAAAAGATGCTAACTACAAGTTATGAGTAGCAAAAAAAGAAGATTCAACCCCAGGTCCTCTGAGTCCAGTGGCCATGCCCTTTTTACCATACCATACTACATCTTAGCTCAGCTCAGGGACAGGAGGAACAAGTAAGGGAAACTGCCAGTGACATCATTATTCAATTTCCTTTGTAATATTCAAGTTATCTTGACTTGTCAAGCTCTAACTGTTCTTCACAGTTCAAGTCATATGTCCCTTCATCCATGAAGTGCTCCCTGACCCCTCCAGGTAGAAAAGATCTCTTCTTTTCCTAAACTCCCAGAGTTTTTTTTTTGGTATCACTCATTTTTGGAATTCATTATGGGTCAACTTGAAGAGGCAAAGTGGCACAGTTTATATAGAACTGGCCTCAGAGACAGGTAGACCTGAGTTCGAGTCCTGTCTGTGATACACGTTGGTATTGTAAGTCTGGGTTATAAAATGCTGAGAAGACTGTGATATGCGATGGATGAGAGAATCTCTCGGTCCAATGAAATTACAGGTCCTATCCCTTTCCTAGATTATAATTATTTGTGCATGTGTCATCTTCCCCTTTGGAATGTGACCTTCACCACATGGAACTTTCTTATGTTCATTAACCCTAAAATCCTTAGCTTAGTGGCTCATTCTTAATACACACTCAATAAGTATGTATTAAGTAAAGCTTGGTGGTGCAGTGGATAGAGTCCTGGGGTCAGAAATACTCATCTTCCTGAGTTCAAATCTAGGTTCAGACACTTGCTAGCTATGTAACCCTGAGCAAATCACTTAATGCTATTTGCCTCTATTTCCTTATTTCTAAAATGAGCTGGGAGTAGGAAATGGCAAACAACTCTAGCATCTTTGCCAAGAAAATTCCAAATGGGATCAGGCACAACTGAAAAAATGACTGAAAGTGAACAAATGAATTATTATTCTAATGTAAGTACAAAAAACTCATTGCAAAGCCAAATACAAATTATATTTGGATTTTTCAGAACTTAGTATTTCCTATTTCAGTCAGTCATTAAACATTTATTAAGCACCTGATATATTCCCGACACTGGGGTAAACAGTGGAATTTACAAAGCAGGATAATAGTTTCTGCTCTTAAGGAGATCACAGTTTAATAGGAGAAACAACACACAAAACCCACATATAAACAAGCAACAGGCAGCATATTTCATTGTTTTTATTTACTAGCCACAGTAAAAATGGGCGGAATGGACTTCATAAATATAATAAGGATAAACAACCAAGTTTCATAAAGAAGGGATCAGAAGAGACAAAGAAATAGCTTTGAAACCTCCTTTCTATTTATTTTCTTATGCCGTCACTGGCAAATTATATATCTTTGATCCATCAAATTAGGTGAATCCTTTTTGAAGAGTGTATAAAGTGAGATTGATAGACTTGTATATATTGGCATACGTACATTTATAGCTATTGACAAAGCTTAACTGTCTTCAAGAACATTGCAACTAATATTGGCATTCTGTTTTATCCATTGACACTCAACATGATGTACTGTGGAGGACTTTAATACTTTCAGTGTTTGACAAGGCTTTCAGTCATTAATGTTTAATCATGTACAATTCAGTTTAACAGCACCGTGCTCCCCTTTCTGTGTGTTACTTGTTTATTTAAGTAAAGTGAATCAACAGCGTCTTCTTGGTTGACTCCCTGAACATTAATAATTGGTCCCATTTGGTGATCTTTGATGAATAAGTATGCGGTAACTCTGAGGAGCTGTTTAATCATTCTATACATATTTTGATCTCACTTTTCTCTCCGCATTTATTCTTAAAAAGAGGGCCAGCCAAAGTGTGTGAAACTGTGGATGTATGAAAAAAAGCAAAGAGGATATCATCCTGTCTTTCCTATTTTACACCTTCAAATAAACATGAGGATGTTCCAAAAGTCTCAGTGCAGTTTTGAGCTGTCATACTATAAAAAAAATCTTTTAAAAAAAACTTTTTAAATACCCCTTTTAAAAAGTTTTTTAAGCTAGTAAAGCTTAAAACTGCACTAAGACTTTTGGGACATGCTGCTTTTCGCAATGTATTGTGACACCCAGAATATGAATGAAAATTACACATTTTTTCCCCAAAGGGTCTTCTTGGTACCACATACAGTTTACGCTTTTGAGATGGCAAAAGTTCTATAGCACCCATCCTCAAGACAAGGACAAATCACTCCTTGAAGTGACTGCTCCCAAGAAAGAGAATGAGAGGCCTCGCACCATAGCTCTGCACATGCCCCTGGAATGAATGAATGCCATTGTATCATCAACAGGGGCATCGGGGAGAGACAAAATACTCTGGGCCAAGAGTGAGGAAGCAATGACACAAAGGGCCCAATTCATGCAAAGCATAGTGGGTAGAGGATTCATTTGTCGACTTTCAAGAGACTGCTGGCATTTCTATTTATTTTTTGTCTACATTTGGATTTTTTTTTTACAGGAAAGCTAAAGTGATTTTTGTGGGACCACTTTATATATTGAAAAACTGAATATGTAAATAATAGCACAATTTGATATTTTGGAAGATTTATTGGTTCTCCAGAAATATAAAAAAAAATTGGCATCAGAAAAAAACTATGAAATAATTCAAAACTATTCAAATAACAAACAAAAAATGTCATTTCCTTGTTATATCTCTGCAAATGAAAAATACAACACTATTATTCCCTTTCATGAATCTGGCCCAGAGTATGAAGAAACAAGCAGCTACAGCACTGACAGATATTCAGTTATACTTTATTGCACTTGGATTCTCAATATCTTGTCAGAAATCTTTTACACCACTCACCTGTCTTTATTTTTTTGTAAGAAAATACGGTTCTCACATATATCTCAAAAAATATCTAAATCCATTCTTCAGTACATACCATGTTATATTCTAAATGCATACTTTTCTGATATTGATGAAAACCTCATCTTTAGTTATAAGGATGGCAAGATAATGGGGAAAAATAAATCATTAAGTCTTTTTCCCCCTAGGAAATTGGGTCTACTGTAGTTGGTAAAAGTGTGCAGAGCCAAGAAGAATGGTCATGTGGACAAAGGAGAGGTACCACCAGTCTCCCACTATTTTTTGTGTATGTTGGAACCTTCCTAGTCATTTAGTTAAGTCCCAGAGCCAGAAGATGCTTTGGAATGTACTTGTAGCTCTAATGGAATGTATGATTCTATGTTCCCTGAAAACCAAGGCCTGACCTACCACAGAGATAGATGCAAAGAAACCTGGGCTATTTTTGAGATATATAGTTTTAGTTTATTATTACTATCATTATGTTATAATTGTATTATATTATAATTACATATTTTGTATTATATAATATATTGCATCATATTATAATATTAAGTTTATTATTTCATGTATGTGTTATCTCATATACTGAACTTCAGTTTCCACAGCTGTAAAATTAGGGCATGACATCTAATGGATCTTCTAAGTATAAATCTATCATTATGCATTATGTTAAATAAACATTTAAATTCTTATTGCTTTAAAATCGCTCTGGTAGGCACCAGAAATGGCAAATAATATAAATAGAATGAATAAAGAACAGTCCTTGGTGTACAGTTTCAAGTCTAGTAAAGGGAGAAAAGGGCACAAAGGTAGATAGCTTTAACACAAGATCATTTAACTATATAAGTGGTTTAATACTCACTTGAATCCATGAGCTTGTTGATTTGAATATTCCCTCCAATGATGCAAATTATAACCTATCCTCTCCCATAAATTGTCCAGCAGAAGTCCATCCAATGTGCTAGAAGCCAAATGGGGAGTCTTCCATCTGCCTTAAAGTAATTTCCTTTCCTGATGCTGCTTGATTTCTAGCCTTCAGAGAGGAGTCAATTTTCTTCTGACTATATGTCCTGTTGTGCAACATATCCCCTGAGAGAAAGTGGCAAGGGACTGGACTTTCTTTCATCTGCCTCAAAGAAATGGCTTCCATCTGTGCCAGCACAAGGGAACTTTCACCTCCTATCGCTAGCGTGATCTCCAAAATGAGAACCTTTGATACAAAGAGGATCAACTTTCTTTTTGACTTCAAGCTTCCCACCTCTGTCCCTGGAGGGAAGAGGAAGAAGAAAATCAGTGGGGAATAGGACTTCCTTCTCCTGTCTGACTTCAGTCCCTTGCTGTACCCCTTGCTGCCTAATTTCCAGTTTTGGGAAGGAAGAGGAATATGGAAACAAGGCCTCCCATCTGACTATCTGACCATGTGGTACCAATCTCATGCTACACTTGCCTTCAGCTCGATCTCCAGCTTCCTTTGGGAAGGAAGAGGAGTTCATGCCTTCCATTCAATGATGAACATTCTTATACCTGGTCACACTCTCCATATCTCATTAATTCTGAATCTCTGTGGATTATCATGCAAACCCCAATCCCTACTCCCCTACCAGATAATTCTTAAGTCCCGCTCCTCTTGACCATTCTAAAGTTCCAACTAAAAACCACCCACCCCTTCCTATATGCCCTCTTAAATGCCTATTTTGGCAATAAGCTTCCCTTCAAAATAAATCTTGTCCTCTCTCATTCTTTATATCTACTAGCTCTTACTGAAACCTACCTCTTTCTTGATGACATAGCCTCCCTGGCCACTGTTTCCAGTGCTAGCTGAACTTCACTTGTTCCCTTCTGCTCAAGATCTGAAGTAGGGGAGGAGGGAAATGGATTATTCCTTGCTTCTCATTGCCACTTCCAGGTTTTTTTCCCTTCATTCATAACTCAGTAACTTTTCCTCTCTTGAAGTACTTTCTTTTTATATCTACCACTCAGTCAAAATCTTGGTAGCTATTTTATGTAAACCCCCTACTCCTCTTCAGTTCACTCCCTTTCCTTCCTCAAAAAATTTGGGACATGGTTCACAATATTTTTCTTCTCTCTAACTCCTGCTCTCATATAAGGGGACATCCACATACATATTAAATCAGGAGGGGCAACTAGGTGGTGCAGTGGATAGAGCACCAGTGCATGAGTCAGAAGGACTTGAGTTCCAATATCACTTCATACACTTGACACTCACTAGTTGTATGACTCTGGGCAAGTCACTTAACCCCAATTGCCTCATCCTGGGTCATCTCCAGTCATCCTGATGAATATATGGTCACTGGATATAGATGGCTCAGGAGGAGAAAGTGAGGTTGGTAACCGTGCACAGCCCTCCCTCACTCAAAACAAAGTCAAGTACAAGTCGTGTCCTCATTTCTCTGACAGCATGGTCTTTTTCAGCAAAGAAGGATGAACACATAAACATTGAATCTTGAACTCTCTAACCACTTAGGTCCTCCACCTACTCACTTCCCATTATCTCTTGTCCCACCCTATCTCAGTCACACACAAAGGTGATCATACTCTTGATCTTATCATCACTCCTAAATACCACTTCTGTATTTAAGAATTTCAATCTCCTTATCCTTAATTTATTGACCTTTCATCTCTCTCTCCCTGTCTTCCCGTGTTCTTTGCCCACACTATGACCTTTAATCCTTAGGCTCCTTAATTCTTTCCCAGACCATCTCAATTGAATTAGCTTCTCCGTCCTCTTTTCCCCATCTTGACCTTGTGGTGAACCAGTTCAGGACTCTACACTGTCCTCTTCTCTTGAGTTCTTAACTCCTTGTCATTTCACCAATCTCACCTTCATAAGTCTTACTCTCACGACTCCTGCCTTCCCTTCTATACACATGCTGCTGAACGAAAATAGAGAAAATCATTTTGACTGAGTCCTCTACAAATTAACTGCTGGGCCCTCACTCCTGCTTGGCAATTCGACTATATCTGCTACCCAGGTCTCCACAGTGGCTCTTCCAAATCTTTTTATCTCTCCTCCAATGGCTCCCTGTCCTCCAACTCTCCCACCTAAGAAATGTCTCATATTTAGAGAAAAATTGAGGCCATTTGTGATGAGCTTCCTCTTTTCCCCTCATCTTTATCTCAAATCTCTACAAAAGATACCTCTAGTTCATTCTCTAACTCTTTTCTCAATCCTTACAATACTGTTTCTGCTAGATCCTTATCCATATTATGCCCTCTAATTGTACGTGGCCCATTAGGTTCTCTTCTGGAGCCTCCTCTCTTCTCCCTCTGTACTACTTCGCTTGATGATTTCATCAACTCCCACAAATTACTATTTCTATGCTAATGATTCTCAGATCTACCTATCTTTACCCAACCTTTCTGCTGACCTCTCATCTTACATCTCCAACTGCCTTTCAGATATCTGAAACTGGATGTCCAGTAGACATCTTAAATTCAATATATCTGAAGCAGAACTCATCATTATCTTTTCTCCCTAATTCCCTCCCCCTACTTTCCCTATTAATGAAGTGGGCAATCTCATCCTCCCAAACCCTCAAGCTTACAACCTAGGAGTCATCCTATATTCCTCACTATTTCTCCCTCTGACCCCCTACTCCTTACATTCAATCTGGGCCTGTTGATTTTACTTTTGCAGCGTCTTTCCAATGTGCTCCATTTCCTCCTCTGACACTCATCATTCTGTTGAAAGACCATATCACCTCATGTCTAAATTATTATAATAGCTGCTGGTGGGTCTGTTTGCCTGAATTCTCCTTCTCCATTCAGCCAGTAAAGTGATCTTTCTAAAGAGCAGATGTGACCATGTCATCACCCTGATCATTAAACTTCAGTGACTCCTAAATACCCCCAAGATCAAATACAAAATCCTCTCTTTCGAGTTCAAAGCACTGCATTACCTACTTCCCTCCTACCTTTCTAATTTTTTTACACTTTACTCTGCTACAAACTCTTAATCCAAGGACTCTTACCTTCTTGTCATTCCACAAAAATGCTTTATCTAACAACTCCAGGACTTTTGTCTGACTGTACCTCCAAGCCTAGAATCCTCTCTTTCCTCATATCCACCTACTAGCTTCCTTCAAGTTCAACCTAAAGTTCTGTCTTCCACAGGAAGCCTTTCCCAATCCCTCTCAATTCTAGTGACTTCCCTCTCTTAATTATTTCCTATTTATCCTGTATCTATCTTGTCATACCTATGTGTTTGCTTTTCTTCCTTCCTCATTAAAGTATGAACTCATTGAGGGCTTTGTTCAGTCATTTTTTTGTCATATTCTGTCATGTCCAATTCTGTGACTCCTCTTGGGGTTTTCTTGATAAAGATACTGGAGTAGTTTGTCATTTACTTTTCCAATTCATTTTACAAAATTGAAACAAACAGGGTCAAATGACTTGCCCAGGGTCATGTGACTATTAAGTCTATGATGCCAAATTTGAACCCAAGAAGATGAGTCTTTCTGACTTCAAACCAGTGCTCTTTGGGGGCAGCAACTATCTTTTTGTATTCCCAGATGACATCTTTTATTTCTGTTCTTGGAAGCTCTTTATTGGTTATATTTTGCAGGTCATCCGTATTCATTATGAGCCTCCCCACTGCCCTCTCTGTGTTATTAATTTCCAGTTCTTTGGGGACTGTTATGTTCTATGACTTACATACAATAGCATTGGTAGAACAAGAGTTTCTACAATTTGTTTCTACAAATTTAGAATCTTTGCAATTTCCTGAAAGTGCTTAGAGCTAGAAGGGATGAAAGATCTTCAATTCCAATTCCATCACTTTGTCAATAACGAATAAGATAACATAATATAGCATAGCATAGCATAGCATAACATAACATAACATAATATAATATAATATAATATAATATAATATAATATAATATAATATAATATAATATAAAAAATGAAATACTTTGCCCCCAATTATATGGGTAGTAAAAAGTTAGATTTCAACTTCGGTCTTAGGATGCTGAATCCAAGGTTCTTCTCAATACGTCATACTAGCTCTCTCATATCCTCTAAACTTTCTTAACAAAGCAAATGACCCCTAACATTGTTGGATAAAATGTCCTCTGCTTTAAAAAGTTTTTTTTTTTTGTAAAAATCTTGTTCAGTTCAACAAACTTGCTTCATTATTCTTATGTGAAGGCCATGTCTTCACTGTATCAATCTGGCAAGATAAGTGCTTGCTCTACACTGTCCAACACATTCTTTGATAAGGCACAAATGCAAGTCTGATGGAGGAAAGTCAACAGGTCAATGTTTCTAGCTCAAGGTGGCCTTGCAAAAGGTCATTCCTGAATGTCAGATCTGTGTGTGACTATTCCTATGTGATTTTTCAAGAATAATTTTTCCAAATATAGTACAATAAGCTCATTATAGACATACATAGAGGGCAATTTTTGGTCTTTGATATAACTTGGAACTCCCACTGATATCAAGAACATTTAGCATGATGAAAAAAAGCCCATGGCCCTCCGTGAAAAAAAAACTGATCTATAAAAACTTTATTGCATACATTTAAAAAGAAAATAGGGATAAGCTTAAAAGTTCGGCATGATAAAACCTCAGGATACTAGTGTGCTTGCTTTTCAAGGCTGAAGCTGTTAAAGCTTAGAGGGATCAGGGGAGGCTTTGCAAAACATGAGGAATAAAAATTAAAGAATGTGTAGAAATTCCAACAGGTAAAAAGAGGATGAGAAGACGGATCTTTCATGATGCCAGAAGAATAATGGGAATATTTGAGAGTAGGAACTAGTCCAAGTATACTTTATTGCAGAGGGCATGAAAAAGGGAAATAGGAGATAAGAAACTCACAGGATGGAGAAGGGCCTTTAAAGCAAAAAATGAAGAGGCTGAATTTTCCTTAGTAAGCAACAGGGAGAGACTAAATATTTCTGAGCAGAGAAATAATATAACTGGCTCCATTATTCTAACAGTCAGGTCATACCAACAAGCATTTGTTAAGAGTCTACTATGTGTCAGACACTGTGCTAAATGCTAAGGATTAAAATAAAGGCAAATAAAATAAAGATGTTCTCAAAGAACTCAAAGTGTAATAGGGATATAATATGCAAACAACTATATAAAAACAAGACATATGCACAATAAATTGAACATAATGTCTGAGGGGAGATTAAGGAGGACTTAAAAGCTCCTCATGAAAGGTCAGTGATGCCTGGAACTGAGTCTGGAAGAAAGTCAGGAGGTAACAGGGAAGAGAAGGCAAGTTCCAGGAATGGAATGAAATGGAATGAAAGCAAGTTCCAGGGTGACAGATTTAAACTATACAGAGTCTGGTAATTCAGTGTCTTGTGCATGGAGTAACAAAGTGGAGGTCAAGATAACTGGATCATATGTCATAGATAACAGAATAAAGTTTAAGAAAAATGGAAAGGCAGATGGGAGCCAGTCTATGAGGGGCTTTAAAAGACTAACAGAGTATTTTATATTTGATACCGGGAGTAAATGGGAGCCATTGAAGTTTATTGAGTAGGGGAGTGACATAGTCAGACTTTAATCAGTTTGACAGCTGAGTGGAAGGTGAACTGGAGCGGGGAGAGATTTGAGTCAGTAGTAGTATATACAGCAGGCTGTTGAAATAGTCAAGGTGTGAGGTGATGAGGACCTTGATCAAGGTGGTAGCAGTGTATGTGAAAGATATTGCAGAGGTTGAATGGATAGGACTTGTTAATAGATTGCACATGGGAGGCAAGAGTGAGAAGTCAAAACCACCAAAGTCTAGGTGGTTTGGAGGATGGTGGTGCCTGTGATAGTAATAGGAGGGAAGGTCTGAAGAGAGAAAAAGATTTTGGGGGAGGAAGATAATGAGTTCAATTTTGGAAATGTTGAGTTTGAGATATCTACAAGGCATTGAGTTTGAGAATCCAGTAGGCAGCTGAAGATGAGAACATAGAAATCAATGGAGAGGTTAATGATAGATAAGAAGATCTGAGAATCATCAGCATAGAGATAATGAGTGAAACCATGATTTCTGATGAGATTACCAAGTGAGGGATTCATTCTTAAAGTCTGAAGGCATGAAAAAATCTAATGGGGACCAGAGTTTCAAAGAAAGAGGAAATTTTGAATAAAGATCTAGAGCAGGCAGGTTGGTTCACAGGACAATGCAACTGGGAACTGACTATTAATCCAAACTGTGTATGTCTTTCCTCTGTCCTGCTTTTAAAAAGCCTGCCTAGAGTGGATGGAAGAGCATTAGAAGGTGCGCATTCCCCTTACAGTAAAGCTGTAAAGATTTTCCCTGCCCATTAATAGGCCTTGGGTGGAGTCCATTAAGGGAAGCTTGATTAGGGAAGGCTTGTTTTGCAGGAAGGTCCACAACTTTTGTTAATTAATAAAACACTGGGTCAGTGGGTCATGATGCCCTCCAACACTGAAAAGTGTATATATACTCTGAGGTGAGGTTTTGCTTTGGGACTTACTCTTTGGAAGAAGATTTGTGTGCCAGACAAGACTCTGAGTAGCTGTTAAGGAGCCGCCCAGCTTTGAAAACCCAGATGTTGGTGCTTCTCTCTCTGATAACTATGTATGTATGTATGGTCAGGCAGTTGGATCTGTCTTTTGATCCGTGATGTATGTATTGCTTATGGTCAGACAGTTGGTCTTTATTTCTCTGCTTGCATTTTCTCTTGTTGGAATATTTGTTTGATTAAAGGGATTATTGACCCCTCAAAAGTTGCCTTCCTTTTAAAAAGCATATCTAAAAACACGTGCAACTGGCTCTCCTGTGTATGCCAGGGTGCTTGCTTCTATAGAAACATGATTTTATGGGGGTAAAAGCAGAAGCTATACAGAGCACTTATGGTAACTACTTTTTGATTGGGAAGGGCAGACTCTTTAGAGCTCTGGTTTCTCTTACTTACATCATCCAGGAAATGCTACAAAGTTGCTGCCAGGGCATTGTTGTCTGAATGTATTACGTATAAGATCATAGATTTTGACCTGAGAAGGACTTTAGGACAATTTGAGTCCAATTTTCTTACTATACAGATGAGGAAAGTGAGGCACCCAGTGGGGAAGTGACGTGCTCAGGATCACATACCTCGTAAATGTCTGAGACAAAATTCGAATTCAGGTCTTTCTAATTCCAAGTCCATTTCCTATCTACTACACCATATGTCCCTTTTTAACTTTAACTTGGCGGTTAAAAATATCCATAATGGATTAAAAAATATTCTAATTTTCTCCTACCAAAATCAGGTTTGGTTTTTTTTATGGTCAAGTTGTAGCCAGATTGGGTCTGATTGAACAGTTCTAATATAAAAAGAAGATAGCGTTTATGTAAGCTGATTTAAAACCCAGAAATCAATGGATCACATGGAATTTAGTGCTGGAAAAGGTCTCAGAGGTATAGCCCAGTCTTTTCATTTCGCAGATAAAACTGAGATCTGGAAAAGTCCTGCCACTTCCAAAGCTGCCAACTACACTCATTGCTCCTTCTAAGTCATCTTGATTAATAAAGAAGAAAGGTATTTGGGAAAATATTTGGCAGGATAAGGAAAAGGCTCATGAATACTTTCTAATTAGAAGACCTTGAACACGGGAAAATAGGTGTGGCTGAAATAATATTTGTTTTCCATGTGTAAGTTGTGTCCAAAAATCATAGGTCCTTTATGATGAGAAGGTTTCAGTCCTTTTCTTTTCATTTATATCCTAGGCATTGATGACCTGGGCTTGTAGTTCTACATTATCTAGATCCTAGGTTCCTATCAAGAGGCATAAAATCTTCTATCTAAGCATGTTTCAATAAATACTAATTGAATGGATTGAGTGTGGTGTATCCTTCTGGTCTTCCCATAAGCAAAACACGTGGCAACAGGACAGAGAAATTCTTTGGTAGGTAAGTGCCTGTAACTACTCCAAAAAATTCATGTAGGTGTCACCTGCTTATTGAATTGAATGAAATTCATGCCACTCCTCATTTTCAGGATGTTCCTGGATTTTCTCAGTAAACCAGTTTTCAGAGTATGTATCTTACTTACCTTGGGGATTACAAAACCTTACTTTGCATATTCCTCAAATCTTTTGATTCAGTCAGAATGAAATTGTTTTGTAGCAGGAAAGTTCAGTTATGTGCTGCCTCTCGGTAGGTGAACTGGCTCCATATTAGACTCGACTAACATTGCTTGACTTGGTCTAGAATAAGTCTAGATGAGAAAGAGTCAAGGCCCTCACCTTTTGCACTAATTTTCAATGTCATATAAGTATCCCTTTATTAGACCAAAGATTAAAAATGTTAAATCTAGAAGAGAATGCAATCTAATTTCATAGTGTTCAGTTCTTTAATTGTTGAATACTGTACCACAGAAATTTGTCAGACCTATAGATTATATCTATTTCTTCAAGAATTACCATTTCATCAAGAATTATAAAGCATCGCCATGCATTGGGGAAATGATAGTTTGCAAGCCTTTCACTGTGCTTAGGTAATTTGCTTAAACCTGGAGCATAGAACCCCTCTCTTGGAGCATAAAGCAAATCTAGAGGGGAAAAAATATTCTTGATCTCTGAGATGTTTTGCTGAAGGTAACATATCAGACCAAGGTAATGCCACAGGTGCTTGTGCTCTACCTAGCTATACACCCAATCTAGGCTGTCATAAGACTAGTACTTTCTCAACCAAATCAGGATATCTGGTCACCTCAGTTAGATGTCATCCTTCAAATTTAAATGAGTGTCTCACTTGTGGCTCACTCTTTACTTTTACTTATAGTGCCTTACTGTCCTTAGTAATTCATGGCAAGTGCTGTGTGCTAAACCAGTTGTCCATGGCCAAGATGCCGTCTTCACAAAGGTACACTTATGACCGTCTCAATGAATTAGCAAGAGAATATTTTGAAAAGAATATAAAAATGTATTGCTAATACTGTGTACCTGCACAGGTTCTAAAATACCATACATACTCAATACCATACAATACCATAAAATACCATACAATACTCACCCTGATCTGTCCCTTCTCTAAATACTTTTGCACTTGTTTTCCGTACCACATAATAAAAACATATCAGATCATAGATCATAGATATTAGTACACAGAGAAATGCTAGAAATCATTTAAATACAAGCGCCTCCTGTTCTATTCTTCATTGTCTTTGCTTGACATTCCCCTTTCTTTGTCATAATTTCCTATATTTCTCTTCCTAGGGGGAAGGAACATGCCTTAGTTTTGTCATTTTAGGCATACCAACATCTAGCACTATTAAGACTAGAGATCAACTCATTTTAATGGGCATGTCTTTAATGAAATATTTGTTCCTGGTTCTTTGATTAGTTACTCCAATAACCCCTGGATAGATGAGATCTTTGCCTAAAGTTCAGCCTCCTAGGAATGGACAACACAAGACTTACTCTTGAGCATCCAGCGCATGTACTCTGCTCTATGCCTTGCACAGAGTAAGGAAGAGAGCTACAAAAAACTCATATGAAAGTGTTAGGGATCAGGAATCCCTCTTGCTTCTGTATTCTTCCAATTCTTACCCAGACTGAAACTTTTTTCCAATACTCAAATATTAATAAGTACTATGTGGCTTTCCTTCCACAATTCCCTATGCCTGAAATAGTCTGGTTCTCTCTCCACTCTTCCTTAACTATGATTCTGGTCTCCCTATTGAATTTCTAGCTATATTTTAAATTAAATATTTTCCAGGAAAGGCTCTCTGTTCCTTATAGTCACAGCCCTTTGTCCTCCTGGAAGCCATCCAGATCTTTGCTTGAATTTCCTTTAGACAGTCAATTTGTATTATTTTTTGTTAGCTATTTATGTATGTCTCCCATCTCCTTACTAGTCTATAAGTTCCAAGAAGGCAGGGACATTTTATTTTTATCTAGGCTTTCTTTTTCTCTCTATGCTTAACGTACCTAAATGTATTTCTGATCTCATTGATATGAGAGTGGCTTCCAAAGGATGCAGATTATAAGTTATCTGTGCCTCCCTATCCTGTCCTGTCATAAGTTCTTTATAGTGAGGGTATCCAATATGTTGCAAACCTTCCTTGAATTGTTATGTTATTCAGCACAATTTAATTTAATTAAAATATTTATTAAGAACCTACTATTGTATAAGTTATCATGCAAGGGATGGATAAACAAATACAAAAAGTAAAATGCCTTCGAAGCATGTATATTTTTCTTGTCACATATGTAACAAATAAGGTTTGAACTGAGTTGTTGAATCTAGTGTTACTGATGGAAAGGGTAGAAAAGAGATCTAAAACAAAAAAATCTACTTGTAATGGGTGAGAAACATTTATAGTTTTATAATTTCTATCTTTCCCAGTATATAGGCATATATCACAAGGATACATACTCACATTTTGTCCATATGTGTGTTTATATGTATACATATTCACAAAAATGATAAAAATGAATGTACAATGCTTTGCACAGAGTAAGGAATTAATTAATATTCATTGAACTGATTCCTGGTGGTACACTCTGGTAGTTTTCTAAAGGCCAGATAAGACATTCATATAGTCTTTCTGAAGGTTGAAAGGGATTCTCTATAAAGAAACAACTGAAGAATTGAAGTCCTTGTTTCATTGTTGATTTTCTTGGTAATCAGACTAATCTTAGTATTTTCTGTATATTTGCATTTTTAACTCAGTGATAATGAATCACTTTTTCGTGATGATAAGATCGTGGAGTTGATTAAGAGCTAGGAGGAATCTCTAAAGTCATCTGAATCACCTTTATCATTTTACAGATGAGAAAACTGGGCCAAAAGATGGAATGACTTGTTCAGTTACATAGATCTTAAGAGGGATAGTCAACATTTCTATGTTCTCTGACTCCAAATCTAACACTGTTCCATTAAAATAAACCAAAATTGAGATTTAGTGGCATCATGTTAAGACTGGATATATATATATATATATATATATATATATATATATATATATATATATATATATATATATATATATATATATATATATATGGTAAGCGCTACTATATGACACAGTGAAAACTGATCCCTTATCAGTCTTTCTGAAAATAGAGCAATACCACTTTGTATATTAGTGGATAGATATAGAAATGGGATGTAAATCAAGTTTACCATATGGGAATTTTTACATAGTAATGCTTACCCAAAGTGACAAGGTTACAGCACATTTAGTAAATCAAGTATCACTATCTATCTATCTAGCTCTCTAGCTATCTAGTTATCTATCATCTATCTATCTCACCTTACTGCTGTATAAAGTGAAGCATCCTTCCATCTTTCCAACTGTTATCATTGTAACTAGGAAGCATATCACTTCACTTCAGAGAAGACAGCATGTTAATTTGTATACTATGACCAAGGCTACTGAGCCAGAAGAATAAGGGCAGACAGCCTGTGAGTTTACTTGGATCAATAGCTTTGGGATTTGACCATCCATCAGCTACCATATCGTCAGAGCAATCTGTGATCCTTTTGAGCCATCTAGCTTAAGAGCTCAATAAAGCCACTTGGCTTTGGTATTGTATTTATAATACATATTCCTTGGTCATACAATATAACTTACTAGTAAAAAAAATTAAACATTTAAGGGTATTTGGGATATACAACGTACTTTTTAATTTCTCTTAGAGTTACGTATTTTCTTTTTACTTTTTTCATATAAGAGATGGATTACTACATTTGGATTTGGGAAGATCTAGATTTAAATATTGGCTTTTTCCCCCCCTCACTAGCTTTGGGAAAGCCATTTAATGTATCAGGTAATTCTTTACCTTGGCAGAGGGGGTGATTGACTTTTTGTTTCATAGCTATTTTTCTATATCTCTGTGGTAAAAGTATCGAATAGTTTCTTTTTTTTGCTTGTTTAAGAGTGCTTTTCAAAAACCTCAAAGTATATCATGGGTGAGACAATGATTCAATGCACTTTACTTCAACAGGCATTTTTTTCATTGCCTATTATGGTCAAGGCACTGAAAAAAGATACAAAATGAATGAAATATACGTCTTGCCCTCAAGGAGCTTATGATATAGAAAAGGAGCTGATGTTTATATAAATAATGCAAAAGACCCCCGAATGTGATAAATACCACAAAAAGGTACAAAGTACTAGGGAGGTTGGAACAAGGAGTGATAACAGAAAGTCTTATATTCCTGTGAATAGAAAAAAAGGATGCGTGCTATTGTCTTTCATTTCCCTAATGGATAACATTACATGCCTGGCAGAGCAGGAACTGGGAGTCAGTTTTCTGGATTCTCAATCTTATGTCCTTGTTGCTAATCTAGGCTGCCTGGTCCAATAATGTGCATGGAGTTCGATGAATCATCAAATTCAAGCTCTGACAAGGAATCATTTCTGGCTGCTTTTCTTTTTCTCATGATTTCCCCCTCTTTTGGCACCTCTATAGAACCCATCACTATAGCGGAACAGTGTTCATACAGACACATATTAGACAAGATGAAGGCAGGGGGAAGAAAATAGACTGCTGCCTGCCATACCTAGCCTGAGAGCTCAATAGTAGTGTCTTGTTCTGAAGCAGAGTGGCACTCTAGCATGATTCTTAGAAACTGCCATGAGAGAAAAGGTAATAAAAGGAGAGCAATTAAAAGAAGAAATAGAAAAATAAAAATCATTCAGCTGAAAAATAGAAATGCGTTGACTCATCAAAAGTTTCTGCCAGTTCACTGTACTTATTATTCTCTCCTTCTCTCTTCCTTACTCCAAGTGGAAACATGTAATCCTGAATGATAGGATAAGTGAAAGCCTTCAAAGCCCCATTCAGGCCGAGTTGCTGTACTGAGGATATGAGTGCTTTCTTGGAACACAGCCCAGCTCGCCTCAGCATGGGGAGAAAAGTCACCCCTTGAATCTCTTTGCCATAGAAAGCTGCTCCTGCCATTGATATTCGACTGACTCTATTCTGTCTTAGCATGTGATTCAAATAGCATTAGGGTGACTGAACATGTAGCGGCTGAGCAATTGCAAATGTATGCCCAGGGAGACAGATCTCTCCATTAGAGGGAAAATGAAAAATTCTGTGATGAAATGATCATCTATGACTCTGCATTTGTCCCATGACCTGACATCTCATGCATGAACTGATATGCTATTACAATAACTCAAAATAGAAAGGAACATTTTTTTCCCCTTCTTTTGGTGGTATTTATTTTTTTCCCCAGGAAATGATTAACAAATACATTACACATTTCAGAACTCTGTAATCATTGGGAGGATGATGATGATATCAGCAAAAAGAATTCAGTTAGAGGAGGGACAAGTTTTTTGTGGTTGTTCTTTGCTTTTCTTTTCTTTTGTTTAATGGAAGGAAGTGTTCAATTTTGGTTGCGTTGAATTAGTGAAACAGACAGAGTGTCCAGGTTGAAATGGCTAGCAGGGAATGGCAAAATATAGGTTTGGAGTTCTGGGGAGAGGTCAGAGATAGAGCTGTCTAATCAGAGAATCAAGGAATTTGGGACTTGGAAGGACCTCAGCAGCCATCTAGTCTGGATTATACATTGAAGGAATTACCACAATAATATACTCGACTAGTGATCTTGTAACTTCTTGAAAGACTTGCAGAGGGGAACAGCACCTCAATTTCTTGGGCCAGCCCATTCCACTTTTGAACAACTCTAATGACCTCCACTTCCCTTTATTTAATTTCTGGATTTTCTCACAAGTATACACATGTATACAGTGCTACCTCTTCCCCCCAAATATCTTATTTGCTTTTGTATAAGACATACCTAGCATAGTTATGATCTAATCATGGGTTTCATCCTATCAAGTCTTAGAGATAGTAATGAAACCAGAATTGCTCTTTGTAATAATAACTTCTATATCCTCATGTTTGTTGCCTAAATTTGTATCATTTTTAAAAACAGACAGAAATTTGAGACCATGGATTTTGCTACAATAACCACAATTATTAAATCCAGGGCATGAAACTAAAGACCACAGAAGCACATGGAAAAATGTATATTATATGTATATATATATATACACACATACATACATACACATATGTGTATATATCATTTCCCACAACTATTAAGTATATAGGTAATTATATGTAACATAATTATGTACAGGTTTTATATAACACATGAATATATACACATTCATATATAGAGAGAAGATATAAAAATATTAATATGTATCTTTCATGTGTTCATCTAATTTCACTATATTTATCTACCATCTATCTATCTATCTGTATATCTATCTATCCATCCATCTACCCATCTATTCTCTCTGTCTCCCTCTCTCTCTCTGTTTCTCTGCCTCTGTGTCTCTCCTGTGTCTTTTGCTGTGTCTATATGCATCATCAGGAATAGATGGTTATTATCCATTTTGACAAGCTTTGGGAGGTTTTTTTTCCCTCATGTCTTATCTACTACTATCACTCTTCTTCCTTTAATCCTTACTGGATGATCTCTCACTGGGTAATTTCTTATATGATATTTTGCGGGAGAAGCAGCTTCCTTCTCCTCAGAACATCAAATTTCCTTCACATTTGGAAGAGACCCAAACCTATTTTGAAAACTCGGATTGCATATTTGTCCTTTACTTTTCCCTTTCTCCTCTTTGTAACATTCTACCACTTTCCAGTCTACACACAAGGTTTGTCTCCCCCTTATGCCTCAGATCCATTATTTTGATCCCCATTGAAGCCTTACTTCTGTTTTCTTTAGGAAAATTTCATTCTCCCTAATGATCTGGAATGTTGAGAAGGATTCTTCAAGGTCTTTCACCTTCTCCTTGAGGGGGAAAATTGGCTGCTACTTGTGAGAGAGAAAATAGCCACTCACTTGTGGCAGAAATACAAACATTATACACTTCATGCACAATTTTCCCTATTCTCCACAATGGTTGAGATTTTTCAGTCTTATTTTTTTAAGCGCTTGGAGGTGTTTGAACCTTAATCTTAAACACCTGGCTAAAAGTCTTTGAGCCAATTATCTCCTCAATAACTTGACTAATCTCCTTATTTTCCTTTCCTTACTATCAGCAATTCCACAGTCACACTGACTTCCCCTCTTGCATCAACTTAATGCTGTCACCAGTTTGTTCCAATCTACTAGATCAGTTTGCTTTACTCTCCAATTTTTCTACGTGCCCTTTCTTATTTAATCTGTCCTGATTTCAACTACCATCTCTTTTTTTTCTGGAGCCTATCTCTTGCATTCTATTGCCTAATTATCCTTTATCATATTTAATCTTTCTTAATTCTTCTAAATTCTTTTTCATCCTCTTTTCAACCAGAAATAGATTTTGGACCAGTAGATTGTAGATTTGTAGATTTCTCCTCAATTTTTCTAAATCTCTTTCAAATTTAACCTACCTTTTCCTTCCCAAATTCAGCCTCATAAAATGACTTGCAATTATCCAAACACCTATTTATGCCTATATCACACTTAACAGAAATCCTTCATTAGGACATGTGTGAAAATTTATAAAGTTTTATTAAATCTGAAATAGAATCATAGAATTTCGTAAGGGGAAGGGACTTACCTAGACACACTCCTTGGGACTGGTCTCCATAATGTCCCTAGGAACCTCATAATCAGAAAACTCTATACCCTGTGAGATTACAACATACATGATGCTCATAGTTCATCTATACCCTCAGTAACCTCTATGTCTCTGATTTTAGGGTTGCAAAACAGAACAACGTTCTCAAAGTCTTCATTTAAAGAGGAATTTCATATATTAAAAATAAAATAGACATAAAATTTATTTTTTTAAAAGAGGAACCTCAAGCCAGCCATTTCTTCATTTCCCAAAGGACTTCATTACTTTTGACTGGATTCCATCATGTTCCCCTGTGATAGCAATCAAAATAGGATCTTTTGCTATTTTTGTTTTAGTATAATCAAGTGCCTCTGATTAAATCTTGCCTTTACCAATCAAGAGTCTTTACAAGGCATTAAGTATAGAAACAAGAGTTTCTTTAACTAGAAACAGTACATGCATTTGTATTGTTAATTATTTTAATGAGATCAAAGATCTTCCCTACCCATTAATGGGTCTGCCTGATAAGGGGAGTTTGATTAGGGAAGATTTGTGGGGAGGACCAAGCCTTTTCTTAATGAAGCACTGGTTCTCAAAGGTCTCTAGCTCTAAAAAAGGTATAAATACTTTGAACTGAGGTTTTATTTTGGGGCTTAGTTTTTGCAAGAAGGTTTGAATGCCAGATGAGAACTCTGGGAAGCCGCTAAGGAACCCCCTGGCTTTCAGAACCTACATGTTGTGCTTCTTTCTCTAGTAACTATGGTCAGACAGTTGAGATCCAGTTGTCTGTTAAATTCAAGCAGAAGAAGCCATGTCTGTTGATCTTTTCATTTCTCTGTATTTTCTTTGAAGTTCAGGGTGCTGACTCCCTTAAATTAGGTGAATGATGTATGTGTTTGGTTAAAGGAATGATACATGTGCTTGATTAAAGTGATTGTTAACCACTTGAAAGTTACTTTCCTTTTACGAATGCAGATCTAAGAACCTGTGATAGCTCGATTCTAACCCTTGTGGATGTTGGGGTGCTTACTAATATACCCCCTATCTCCACTTATTAGCTTGCTTGGTTGTCTTCTCCCATTAGATTGTAAGTTTCTCCAGGGCAGGAATTAAACAAAAAATTCTTATTTGTGTCACCAGTGCTTAATGAAATAATTGACTTAGAGTAGATGCTTAATAAATGTTTACTGAATGATTAACTGGTCTTAGAAGTCATCAATTATTAACTATTTCCTTTAGAAATGAGAAAAAATAATGAGATTCTGAGGACATCATGATGTGCCAAGCATCCCAACTAGGGTCTGCAGCTTGTGATTTTTGTAGATGAAGAAAGATAAAGGCCCTGACACTCTACAATCAAGGCATCAATCACATAGCATTTAAACATGTGGTTGGACAAAGCCACACAGCAATAATAAAGGGAGATCATCTACCTAGGAAATATGGCTGAGGATATGTCCATCAGTATGCCAGCATCAGGGATCTTTATCTTTATCTGTTCATAGGATACTTGTCCTTAGAAGGCCAACTCAAATGTTGGTTCCTTCACAAAGCCTTCTGTGAGTACCTGAATTGGAAATGATTGTTCCCTCCTATGGTCTCAGAGAACAGTATACTCTTGTTAGGCTGATGGATCAGTGAAGTTTTCAATTTAAGGCTCTCTCTGCTCAGGCAAATCATATGCAGACCCTTTATGTCATCTTCCCCTGTATTATTTAACCAATTCCCTAAAAGCCTTAATTTTTGGTTTGATTTTTAGAGGCAGTCAGGTGGCACAATGGATAAAGTGATGGACCTAGAATCAGGAAGAACTTCAAATCTTGCTTGAGATACTTAAGATATACTTGCTATGTGATCTTGGGAAACCCCTCAACTTCTCTCTGCCTCAGTTTCCTCATCTGCAAAATGGAAAAAAAATAATACGACTTATCTCCTAGGATTGTTGTGAGGATAAGATTATATTTGTAAAGCATTTGCAAACCTTACAACTCTCTATGTATGTTTTTGTTATTATTATTAGTGGTGGTGGTGGTGGTGGTAGTAGTTTATGGATAACAGAGAAACACTTAGGCTATTCCTCTGTTATCCTTCACTTGCATTTATGTGAATAATCTACCCCCTTCCTAGTCACTAGTGAATTTGATGTATTTTTTGCCACATCTACTATGCAACTCATTGTTTTGCAATGTATTGTGGTCTCAACATCAAGCATCTTCCCATTGCCTTTTGGATCATCTGCAATTTTCCTTCCTCTAAGATTATAATCTTCCATGATTCATAGCCATGTAGCATCACTAAGTGAATATGTTGAAATGTTCTCTTAGATGTTTTATTGTGTATTTAATAATTCAGTTTATGATCTTGTCAGTTCTTTTAGAATCTTCCCCAATTTGTGAAATCTTATGTAGTGATTCCCCATACCTTTAAAATTACTTTTGCTTCCAGAATGAATGAATTCTACTTATTTTTGATTAGGCTTATGTTTTCTTTCTCACAACATCTTAAATACCATTTCTACTTCCTCAAATAACACAAGGTAGTACAGTATAAAGGTAGTAGTTCCATTGTCATCAATATGAGAATAAATTGATTTTGAAAGTCTGGCAGATCTGTTCCATTTTATGTCTACTTTTGGTCTTTCTTCCAGTTTCATCAATAAATACTCTTGAGATCATCTGACTTGGCTGGTTTTCATGCCAAAATTTTTGTAGAATCATTTTCTCTCCATTTTTTTTCCATTTTAGGAGACGATGTCGTCAGTGTTGGCATCCTTATCCCGCAATTGTTCCTGCTTGCTTTTACTCCTCAAATTACTTTATCGTTATGAATTGGGTGCATAGGATCATAGATTTAGTCTTAGAAAGGATCTTATAATTTATCTGTCCTATTCCCTTTCTTTCTGTAGATGAGAGAACTGTGGTCAAGATAAATTACATAGCTAGGAAGGGACAGACATGGTATTCAAAAAAGGTAGTGTCTCTTGAATTAATGTCTAGCATTCTTTCCACCACCCCATACTGTCTCTTGTACATGTTAGATCTCTATGTATAAAATAAATTGTTTGAAAGTAGAGACTCATTTTTGCATTTGTGACTCCAGTGCCTAGCACATTGACATATATGATGTTAAGGGATATTTGCGAAATTAAATTAATTAAATCTTAACAGAGCAGTAAGAAACAACTGTGGGCCATTAGATTATTGACTATTGAGGACAAGGGTAAAAAAATCAATATTCCTCTTATGTACTTATCACATTCTAATTTGCATTGCATTTGATTGTCTATAGAGATTTTTTAAAAATTTTCTCCAACTAGATTTTAAGTTCATTTTATTGCAGGAACTTTCATTGTGCACAGGGATTTTAATTCTTATAGTATTTGCCATATTTTCCCCAACTGATCTGACTCCAAGGGAAATACTCTATCCACTGTGCCACACTACCATCTTGTGATTTACATAGAGGTAATTGAAGTTATGAGAATGGATGAGATTATATGGTAGAGAGTATACTATATACTATACCATATATTATATACTTTGAGACCAAATGAAGATACTCTATATTTAAGTCTATTTTCATTAAATGTATATAAAGTGCTATACAACCAAGAGTTATAATTATTATGCCATACCTATTACAGCTAGAAGTTTATATATTTAAATTGTTATAAAAATATCCTCCTCAACATCCTGTTCTATTGGGTACTCTTAATGTGAGATCTTTGTCCAATGGCCAATGAAGAGACATATTACTACAGGAACTGAATCACATCAATCTTGACATTCTTGTTATAAACAAACTTGGAAGAAGGACATTGCAGGAAAATAGAAGGATAAATCAAGGATACTTCTTGGAAGGAAAAAGAAATGAGCTCGAGGAGGGTTTTTTTTAATCCACTCAGAATCAAGAAGAAATAATATTCCATAGGATCTTTGGTCACCATATATTTCACTACCAATAATGAATACCAACAAAAAATTATGATGAATTTAATTGAATATTATGCACCAACCACAATCGCTGCTTATGAGTACCTGGATCCTTAAGTGGTCCTTTTCTGCAGAATCAAAGCAATCAAGTTATTCCATCAGTGGCATTGTTAGCAATATTTGCTCTTCTTTACCAAGGAGATTTTTATATTTGCAATAATAACCAACTACCAGAACAATTGGATAGCAGTTTTAGTAAGACACAAAACAGAATAAATATAATCTCCCCTTTGACCTCTTGGTTTGTAAATAGAGATTAAATTAATGGTGTGTTGTCTACTCCTATAAACTTTCTCTTCAAATAGAGGTGACCTGAAATACATATGTGGAAGGTGTTAAAACATTTTTAAAAAACATATCATTCTCTAACTCTCAGTATGAATGCATTTTAAAAGTTTTCTAGGAAATGTAAGTTAATGATTTTCATAATTAGATTTTACCAATGATAAGCAACATATATATGTAAACTAAAATAGCATTTTATTTTTTGTCAATTTTATAGTTTCTCTAATCAAGGAAAATGCTTGACTTCAAGTTTTTTACTTTTTCTTTTCTTATGATTTTGGTTTTTAAAAAAAGGAAATCTTTACCTCTAGAAAGTAATCCATCACTGTTGGCCAAAAACTGTCAGTGACTGCTTAGGATAAGACCATGAATAAGTCAGCCTGAATTCTATTGATCTATTATCCTATTCCATTTAAGAGAAAAGGTGCCCTCAAAAGGTTGAAATAATTGAAATAAAGGGCAGCTGTGTTGAGAAGTTGTGATTATGTAAATATTCTTGCATGTGCTCTTTATTTTGACTAAAAGAGCAGTGAGCTTTCATCCCAGTCCTGACAATTTCAGTAAATTTCTTTAATTAGAGCCAGCTGATCTGTATTCACTTAACACAGGAGCAGAAAGCTATCCACAGTTTCTTAAACTTTTTTCACTCAGGACCCCTTTTCCCATTTCAGAAGAGTTTGTTGCATTGTGTGGCTTGAGGGCATGGGCAATGCAAAGCACACATGCTTTATGTTCAGAACCAAGGCCATAGTAAGGTTGTGAGATGCAACATGGGGAAGTGCTGCCAGAAATACCTTAGATTTATTATGTTTGATTTTTATTCAATTTTTGGTCATTGTACATTCAGACACCTTTTATTATTGCTAATTTCTTTCCTGACCTCTATAGAAGACATCTCCCAGTAAGAGATGAAGGACATTTATTAAGATCATTTGGACATAAGGAAGTCTCTCTCTGTTTGTCTGTCTCTGTCTCTGTCTTTCTGTTTCTCCTTCTCTCTCTTGCCCCCATAGTTTAATGACTTGTATTCTATTATTTAAACTCCCAACATCTGACAAAGTAGTCAACATTTTGACAACTTTTATGAAGCAGCAAGATACTAAGGAAATAGAAAAATCAGTATTTAAAATCTATTCAGGTAGTTAAGCAAGGTTATGTGTCTCTTCTAGGTGGTGCAGGGGATAGAGCACTGGGTGTGAAATCAGGAAGACTCATCTTCATGAGTTTAAATCTGTCCTCAGATTTGACCCCTGTTTGACCCTGGGCAAGTGAAGTACCAATATGATATTCACAGTGCCTACCATGACTGTGAATATCCTGGCACAATTCTGAATTGCAAAACACACAGACTCTCCTCATGGAAGACAGAACCAAAACATTTATTCAGACACCAGAAAGTCAAATCCATCATAGTAACAAAAATTTATACACAATAACAATGTGTTATACACAACACCATCCCCAAGTCTTCCCCCTCCTGTGCTTCCCACAAAGCAGCTCCATTAAACAAATCACAAGCAAGCTCTCTCACTCACACTAGCCACTAGCCTGCATCCTTCCTAGCTCTGACTGCTCTCAAGACTCACTCTCAGCTCTGCTCAGCTCTTCCTATTCTGTCCGTTCAGCTAACTCCTCCCACCACAGACTCAGACATCCATGTCACCCAGGCAGGCCACATGGGCCTATTAATGAATATGAAAGATTTTCCATTTAAATTATCATTACATGTGGCCCTAAGATCTTTCTTATTCATTACATAGGTCAGGTTTGGTGGGGAAACTTTTATCAACAGAACTTTCACAGGATAACAGAAAAATAAGCATACAAAACAACATCTTATTCAACTGGTGTCAACAGAACTTTATAACAATATAATAAAGATCACACACAAAATAAGCGCATAAAACAATATCTTCGGGTGGGACTTGAGCACAAGTACCCCATCATTCCCACTTCGGATGAATGGGGCCCAAAGTCTTGGGGTAAGGGGTGAATGTTTCTTCTTCCATAGCTACTTCCTCCTGATATTGGATGGAGAGCTGTGCCTGCCCCAATAGGTCCCATTCGAGCGGTCAGCTTTTCAGAGGGCATCTGAAGTTGGTTGATGCAGGTCCAGGGGTGACCCAGCACATCGGACAGGGGGTGACATCCTGCTTAAGCAATCAGACATCTACAGGAGGAGGGCACTGAGCCTGTAGAAAATAAATCTGACAAACAAGGTGAACAGACGAAAAGCCAAAAAGAAACAAGGGGACAATAACCAGAAACAGGGTAGATACAGGGTCAGCCATGCTTCTGGAGTCCATGAACCCATTCTCAGAGCCTCATTCACTCTTGTTTACTGTTTTCTAACTCGCAGTCCCGGGATCACCATTCTGAGCTGGGGCCTGGCCAAAGCCCCCACCCCCATTCTCCCCACAGGTGTGATGAACCTGGATACCATGTTTCAGAATGACAGCAGGAGCCACTCCTACCTCTTTGCTCAGTCTAAAATCAAGCCTCTTTCCTTGATACATTTTATATAGTTTATTAGTTGCCATCTATTCTTCCAAAATCTACCCCTACTCTCAACAAGGCAGCAAACAATTCTTTTCTTGTCAATCTATTCTGACTTTGAATCCACTGGCTATTTACTCCTCTCTCGAGGAAAATTAGCTTTTCCACTAATTCTCACCATCCAAGGTACCAATGATTCTCTCATCTTTTGGGTGAAGCGACTCAAAATATCTGTGACCTCCTGCTGAGTAAAATCCTCAATCACCTCCCCAAACACTGTGGGGTCCCCTCATTGTCCTGTTTCCTTCTTAGTACTGGCCCAACCGCAGCCTCCTCTCTGTTTCATTCTCCTCCCACACATCGTCCTGGCCTGTGTTTAGGCTCCAATCAAGCCCAGCCTGGGCAAGGGCTGCATTCATTTTCCTATGGTTAATTTCTCTCCTCCTGTGAAACCAAACGACGACAACTTTTTCTTCCCACACCTGAAATTCCAGCTTCCTTTCCTAAAGGAAGGTTTGAACACCACGGGATTGAAAGTTTCTCCTGCAAACCAGCCAGCTCCCTTTCCATCTGAGTCTTCTCCAGCAGCATTTTTACACCTAATTCCATAGCTTGTTAGCATGGCCCAGCCTCTTTTACACACCACTGCCATTTCTTTTGTTGGCTCTATTGGTATTCCCTGCAAACATCTTTCCAAGTCTCTGGGTTCTCCCTTCTGCAACCTTGGTTCCCAGTTTTCACAGAGCCCTGTGCCTTTAGTTCATTCTCTTGCCATCCTTCCACCCTGGAACATCCATTTCTTCTTCTGTCTTTCTTCTTCTGTCTCCTCTGCCTTTCTGTCTGCAAATAGAGGTCTGATCCCATCTGTGTGTGTGTGTGTGTGTGTATGTGTGTTCATCCTTCGTTGCCAAAGAAGACCATGCCATCAGAGAAATAATGACATGATGACATGACTTGCACTTGACTTTGTTTTGAGTGAGGGAGGGCTGTTGCCATGTAGTGCCAATGTGATATTCCCAGTGCCCATGGCAGCCATGAATATCCCATCGCAATTCTGAATCATGAAATACCACAGACTGTCCCAATGAAAGGCAGAATCAGAACATTTATTCAGACCCAAATCCATCACAGTAAAAAAAAATCTCTACACAATAAACATGCAGAGGTCAACACCATCCCCAAGCCTTCCCGCTGCTAGGCTTCCTACAAATCAGCTCCATTAAACAAATCCCAATCAGGCTCTCTTAAACAAAATCACAAACAAGCTCTTTCACTCACTTTAGCCAGCACCCTGCATCCTTTCTAGCTCTGACTACTCTCATGACTCACTTCCTGTCAGCTCTGCTCCAGCTCCACCTCTTTCTGTTCCACCCATTCAGCAAAGGTCCCTCACTACAGTCTCCATGGGACTCAGGCTTCCATGTGACCCAGGCATATTTCATGGGTCTATTCAGGAAAATGAAAGAGTTCTCATTTAAATGACCATTACAGCAAGTCACATAACCCAGTTTGCCTCAATTTCCTCATCTGTAAAATGAACTGGAGAAGGAAATAGCAAACCCTTCCAGTATCTTTGCAAAGGAAACCCCAAATGGGGTCACAAAGATTTGAACACAACTAAAATGACCCAATATATTTGTCTCAACACCTGCTTCCACCATCTTTCTGTGCTAAGAGTTAGCTTTATTATAGAGAGAAGAGGTAAGGGAACACTGGATCACCAATAATATATTAAAGCCCTGCTCTAAATCAGTAGCAGATTGTGCTTAGAGTTCCTGAATGTTGTATAGCCAGTAAATGCTATATTGGAAGAAGCTGCCTTATCGAGGCTTTTTAAATATCTGTGGAGGAAATGCTGAAAATTCTCCCCCCAAACAACTTTAAAGTAATGTTTCAAATAGAATTCTGGAGTGGTAGAACCAACAAAAGATGGAAGTGAAACCATTTTATGGCTCAAGACAATTTAGGAGGTCTTTCTCCCCACCACAGTGGTTGGACCTGCAGCCCAACACAGGCCTTGCAGGGTGTTAGGTGTCATCAGGAGATCTTGGAGGCAGCTGCATCAGCCACAGCAGTTGCTTTGAGAGACATCAACCAACAGACAGTAACAGGGTTGGACAACTGATGAGAAAGAGATTACAGGGGACTCTTTGCTGGCACTGGGTGCAGGACTTTGTTGCTTGTTCATGCACAGTTCCAAATTACAGGCCTAGGGCAAACAAATATTAACACATGTGACCACAGAGTTGCAGGGACCCTGCTCATGTTTCCAAGGAGGAGAAAGGTGCTTATGGTCCCTCACAGATCAAAGCACAGGCCAGAATAGCAGTGACTATAGCTTTCTTTAAACCATACCAGCTTGGAAGCACTGAACAGACTTGGAAGAACTTAAAGACCCTTAGAACCAGTTCTGAAAACAGCAGCATGAAAAATGAAGGTTGGGACAGACCTCTCTATTCTAGGAGCAGAACCTAACTTTAGCATGAAGTTATGTCAAGAAATAGGCTGGGAAGAAGAACAAATAACAGAAAAGTACCTGCTCATATAAAGTTCCTTTGGTGACTGGGAAGATCAAGATATAAACTCAGAAAAAAGATAATAAAGCCTAAAAAGTTACAGTCAAAGCTTCAAAGAAAAATGTGAATTGGTCACATGCACAAAAAGAATTCCTCTAAAAGTTCAAAAAAGATTTTTAAATCAAATAAGAGTAGATGAAAAATGTGAAAAGAAATGAGAGTAATGCAAGCAAATCATGAAAAGGACTTGAACAACTTGGTAATGAAGGAACAAAAATATACTGAAGAAAATTAAACTTAAAAAGCAGTATTGAATTAGGGGCCTGGTGATGCGTGGAGGTTACATGTCCATGGGCAGTCACCATATGGGCTGACTCCATTACTGCTTTTACTTCCTTTGCAGAGTGAACCATGTGCCATGAAGTCAGGATTCTTCCCCCAACAGGGAGATTGGAGTGGATTCTGAGGTCATGGAATAGGTGGTGACCAAGGGAGCTGAGGAGGCTTTAGGGGTCATGGCTGGGGCAGCTTTGGAGGTTGTTGTGACCAAGGAGGTGGATGAGGAGGGTTTCAGTCTCCTGATGGTTGGAATACCCCCCTAAGGTCTAGGTGAGGGCGGTAGAGGAGGTTTCCAAAGAGGAAAGAAGGTTATTGTGGAGTCTCATTGATATAAGAGAGCTTTTTATTTGTCAAGGAATAG
Organism: Bettongia penicillata ogilbyi; assembly: GCA_023548195.1. NCBI lineage: Eukaryota > Metazoa > Chordata > Mammalia > Diprotodontia > Potoroidae > Bettongia > Bettongia penicillata. Next base: position 8,341,841 of record JAJHZJ010000322.1, on the reverse strand, counting down.
AAGATGCTCTGGTCACAAAGAACATGGTACCTGGGGAGTCAGTCTATGGTGAGAAGAGAATCACTGTGGAAAATGGTGAGGCAAAATTGGAGTACCGTGCTTGGAACCCTTTTCAATTAAAGCTGGCCATGGCCATCCTAGGTGGAGTAGATAAGATTCACATCCGATGTAGGGCCAAAGTACTCTACTTGGGAGCAGCATCTGGCACTATTGACATTGTAGACCCTGAAGGTCTGGTCTATGCTGTCGAGTTTTCACATCAATTTGGCTGAGACCTCATCCACGTGGCCAAGAAGAGGACAAGCATTATTTCCATTACTGAGGATGCACGACACCCCCACAAATACCAAATGCTCATTGGGATGGTGGATGTGATTTTTTGCTGATGTGGCCCAGCCAGATCAGTCCTGAATTGTGGCTCTCAATGCAGACAGCTTCCTGTGCAATGGTGGACACTTTGTGACCTCCATTAAGGGCAACTGCATAGACTCCACATCATCCCCTGAAGCCATGTTTACTTTGGAAGTCAAGAAAATGCAGCAGGAAAACATGAAGCCACAGGAACAGCTCACCTTCAAAGCCCTATGAGCAAGATCATGCAGTGGTGGTAGGCATGTATAGGCCTCCTCGCCAGCAGAAGGAAGTAGCTGCCAAGTAGGTGTCACCTCGCCTGTCTCTGCCCCATCCCCTTCTTTTTTCTACTCGAGCTGTTTTATGTCAAGCTCTTGCTATTTTCTATTACAAGATGTGACCTCCCCCCACAAAAAAAAGCAGAATTGGTCAAATGGTAAAAGAGGCACAAAAATTCACTAAAGAGAACTCCTGAAAAACTAGAATTGGCCAAATGTAAAAAAAAACAAAAAACAAAGGATGTACAAGAAGCTCACTGAAGTGAGTAATTTCTTAAAAATTAGCACTAGGCAAGTAAAAGCTAATGACTCCATGAGATTAAGAAACAATGAAACAAAATCAAAAGCATGAAAAAAGAAGAAAATGTGAAATATCTTATTGGAAAAACAATGGAAATAGAAAATAGATGGAGGACAGATAATTTAAGAATTCTTGGACTACATGAATGCAATGATGAAAAAAACAGGCTAGGCATTATTTTTCAAGAAATTATTGAAGAAAACTGCCCAGATGTCTAGAACTAGAGGGTAAAATAGAAATTGAAAGAATCTACAAGTCATCTCCCAAAAGAGATCCCAAAATGAAAACTCCCACAAATATTATAACACAATTCCAGAGCTTCTAAGTCAAGAAGAAAATATTCTAAGCAGCTAGAAAGAAACAATTAAACTTTCTTATTATTAGAGCAGTTAGAATGAATATACATAGAAATATATATATATGCACATACATGGGTGTAAGATGAATATGGTGGTATGCTATCTAAAAAATAGGGGGAAGAGGAATGCCCTGGGAGAAAGAGAAAGGGAGAGGTAGAATGGGGTACAATTTCTCACATAAAAGAGCATAAAAGGAAAAGTTTTTACAGTTAAGCGGAAGATAGAGGTGGGCAGAGCACTTGAATCTTAACTGTCATTGGAATTATTTCAAAAGGAGAATAACAAACAGTCATTTGGGTGTAGAAATCTATCTTGCCTTTCAGGGCAGTAGGAGAAGAGTAAAAAAAATGGAGAGGGGTCATAGAAGGGAGGTCAGATGAGTGAGGCATTGGTCAGAAGTTAATCTTTTGAGGATGGACAGGACAACAGGAGGAGAAGGATAAATGGGGGAAATAGGATGGAAGGATCTAAACAGTAATCATAACTGTGAATGTGAATGGGATGGACTCTCCCACAAAATGGAAGAAGATAAAGTGGAAAAAACTCAGAATCCTGCATTATATTGTTTACAAGAAACACACTTGAAGCAGTGGCATATACAGTGAAAAATAAGAGGGTGGAGCATAATCTATTATATTTAAGCTTAAGTAAAAAAAAAACAACAGTAGCAATATATCAGACAAAGCAAAGGCAAAAATAAAGCTGATTAAAAGAGATGAGCAGGGAAACTCGAATTTGCTAAAAGATACCATACGGACATTGAAATAGTATCAATACTAAACATATATCCACCAATCGATATAGCATTCAAATTCTTAAAGGAAAAGTTAAATGAGTTGCAGGAGAAAATAGAAAGTAAAATTATACTAATTGGGGACCTCAACCTTTCCCTCTCAGAGTTAGATTAATATAACTAGAAATAAACACTAAAGAAGTTAAGGAGACAAATAAAAATAATTTTAAAAGTTAAATACTTAGTTTAAATTTAATTTAAAAAGCTAAATAAATAAATATGGAGAAAATTGAGTAAGAAAAGAAAAGAGTATGCCTTATCCTTAGCAGTACATAGCACCTACACAAAAATTGACCATGTATTAGGACGTACAAATTTCACAATGAAATGCAAAAAAGCAGAAATATTAAATTCATCTTTTTTGGATTATATTACAGTAAAAGTTATATTCATTAAAGGTCATAGAAACATTAAAAGTAATTGAAAGTTAAATAATCTTATCCTAAAGAATGAGTAATAAAAGAATAAATCAAAGAAACAATTTCATCAAAGAGAATGACAGCATAATAAAATTTAGGAGACAAAACAAAGCAATATTAAGGGGAAATTTTATATCTCTAAATGCCTGCATCAATAACATAGAGAAAGAGCAGATCAATGAATTGGGCATGCAGTCAAAAAAAACTAGAAAAAGAACAAATTAATAATCCTCAATTATACACCAAATTTGAAATCCTGAAAATTAAAGGAGAGATTGATAAAATTGAAAATGAGAAACCCATTAAATTAATGAATAAAATAGGTACTGGCTTTATGGGAAAAAGAAAATAATAAAATTAGCTACTAGTTTAAACAAGAAAAAACAAATTACTAGTACAACAAATAAGAAGGGTAAATTCACTACTAATAAAGATAAAATTAAAGCAACTCTTTAATGCTATTTTGCCTCCTTATATGCCAATAAGTCTGACAAGATGAGTGAAATGAATGTTTACAAAAATGTAAATTTCTGAGACTAACGGAAGAGAAAATAGAATACTTAAATAACCCTATCTTAGAAATTCAATAAGTCATAAATGTTCCCCAAGGGAAAAATCTCTAGGCCAAGTGGTTTCGTAAATGTATTGTACCAAACATTCAAAGAATGATTAATTCAAATACTATGTAATCTATTTGAGAAAATAAGTAAAGGAAGCGTCCTGACAAATTCCTTTTATGACCTAAATATGGTGTTGATTACTAAACGAAAATTACAATTTTGCCAAAATAACTTACTTATTCAGCGACATGCCAAACTACTAAAATTTTATTTTATAGAGTTAGAAAACACAACAACAGAATTCTTCTGGAAGAACAAAAAGTCAAGAATATTAAAAGGATCAATTTAAAAAATGTAAAGGAAGATGGCCTAACTATACCAGATTTCAAACTAAATTATGAAGTGGTAATCATCAAAACAATCTGGTATTGACTAAGAAATAGCATGGTGGATAACTGGAATATATTATGTATAGAATACATTGTAGTAAATGACCATAGCAATTTATTTATTTATTTATTTTTTATAATATAATATAATATCTATTATATATTATTATATATGTTATATATAAAATATATTTAATATATAATATAAACTAAATATTTTTGTTTTATAAATTCAAAGTTCCAAGATTTTGGGACAAGAGCTCACTGTGTGACAAAAAATTTCTAGAAAAATTTGAAAGCAGTTTGGCAGATACTAAGTACAGACCAACATTTCCTACCAGATGCCAAGATAAGGCCAAAGGCATAAAGGATTATATTATAAGCAAATTAGGGCAGCATGGAAACAATTTACCCATGAGATCTTTGTATAAGGGAAGAATTTATCATCAAACAAGGGATAGAGAGTATTACAGGATACATGATCTACAATACTGATTACATGAAATGGAAAAGTTTTTGCACAAACAAAATCAATGCAATGAAGATTAGAAGGAAGTAGAAAACTGGGGAAATTTTACAGTAAGTTTCTCTGATAAAGGCCTCATTTCTCAAGTATATAGAGAATTGAGTCAAATTTATGAGAATACAAGTCATTTTATGATTGCTAAATGAGAAAATGATATAAATAGGCATCTTTCAGAAAAAGAAATCAAAATTACCTATAGTCATATAAAACAAAAATGCTCTAAATTACTATTGATTAGAGAAATGGAAATTAAAACAACACCTCATATCTATCAGGTTGACTAACATGACAGGAAAGCAAAATGAGAAATGCTGTAGGGGTTGTGTTTGTTTTTCTTTGCCAAAGAAGAAGGTCCCATCAGAGAAATGATGACCTGACTTGCACTTGACTTTGTTTTGAGTGAGGGAGGGTCACCAGTCTCACTTCTCCTCTGGAGTCATCTTAATCCAGTGATCAGATACTTATCAGGATGACTGGAGATGACCCAGCATGCACTGGGAGACTTTGGCCCTTTTAGGCCAAGGTCTATTCAGGACTCACATAGGGTAAGGTAATGGCCATTCATTGAATAGCCCAGTTTAAGAAGTAGCCAGGGGGTGTCCCCTTTAATGCCCAAAGGAAGAAATGAAGACTTCAGGCTGGGAGGAAAACAGCAACAGTTACTATTGACAATCACTCTGAATCCAGGAGCATCCTGAAGAGAGCCCTTAGACAGGTGCCTAGTGTCATCCGGAGTGCAGTAGGTTTAAAATTCTGGGAAAGAAGAGGACAGGATGGGAGAGGAAAGGAAAGGAAAGGAAAGGAAAGGAAAGGAAAGGAAAGGAAAGGAAAGGAAAGGAAAGGAAAGGAAAAAAGAAAGGAAAGAAAAGGAAAAAGGAAAGAAAAGGAAAGGAAAGGGGAAAGGAAAGGAAAAAGGAAAGGAAAGGAAATGGGAAAGGAAAGGAAAGGGGAAAGGAAAGGAAAGGAAAGGGGAAAGGAAAGGAAAGGAAAGGAAAGGAAAGGAAAAAGGAAAGGAAAGGGAATCTAGCCAATAAAATCCAAGTTAACTGGGCATCTTCTGGCAACCCCAAATTTACCTTCTTTTGGAGAGGAGAAGGAAGGGGAAGGGGAGACAGACAGGAGAGAATGAGTTGAGTTACCCAGCTAGCTGAGTCCCCATTCAGGCAGCTGTATCTACTCAAAAATTGTTGCGTTCATCCTTTGTTGTTGAAGAAGACCATGCCATCAGAGAAATGATGACATAACTTGCACTTGACTGTTCTGACTGAGGGAAGACTGTTCAACGTCACCAGTCTCACTTCTGCTCCAGAGCCATCTGATGGCTGTAGGCAGGAAAAAATTAGAATACTAATGCATAATTTGTGGAATTGTAAACTGATTTAACTATTCTGAAGAACAATTTGGAACTACGTACAAAGAACTGTGCATACCCTTGGACCCAGCAATACCACTACTAGGTTTGTATCCCAAAGATATAACTTAAAAACAAACCATCAAACAAAAATTTGAAACGTATCTACATGTACAAAAATGTTCATGGCAACTCTTTGAGATAGCAAAGAATTGGAAATTGAGGATATGTCCATCGATCGAGGAATGGCTAAATAAGTTGTGGCATATGATTGTGATAGAATAATATCATGTTATAAGAAATGATGGGCAGGAGGCTGTCAAGGAAGCTTGCAAAGCATTATATGTATTGATGTAAAGTGAAGTGAACCGAACCAGGAGAACCTTGTACACAGTAATAGCAATTTTGTACAATCCTTAGCTGTGTGTGACTTGGCTATTCTGAACAATACAGTGATACAAGGCAATTTGGAAAGATTTATGATGTAAAATACTGTCCACCTCCAGAGAGAGAATGGATGGAGTCTGAATGTAGATTGAAGAATTCTTTTTTTTCCTTTATTTTTCTTGTTTATTGCTATTGTCATTTTGGTCTGTGTTTTCTTTTGCAGTATGGCTAATATGGAAATATGTTTTGCATGACTATACATATATAATTTTTAGGAAATTGGATGCTTTTTCAAGAAGGTAGAAGGGGACAGAAGGAGGAATAGAATTTGGAACTCAAAGTTTTAAAAATGACTGTTAAAAATTGTTTTTACATGTAATTGGAATAAAAGTTAAATTAAAATAAAAAAACAGATAGTATCCATTAACACTTTGGTGAATTTCAAGTTACTGAGTTACCTATGTATGTCTTGCTTTTTCCTTCAAGCACAAAAGGTTAACATCAAATCAGTGATGTCCAATAGCCTCTTAGATAATAATACGATTTCACATACAAATTCACCAAACATAGGTTCACTTCAGAAATTAGGGATCCTGCTTTGGGGACAATGACTGTATTACAGGATTGCAGAAACACAAACAATTTAAAATGAGAAGATCAATGAAAGAGCTAAGGAAAAAATATACTCATGATCCCCATTTTATTTCCCAGTTAGCCTGGTAGCAGAAGAGAGTTTGCAAAAACTCAGCGTTTACTTCATTTAAATAAAAAATTTCTCAAAATTACATGTTTCAAGCCTTTTTAGACTGAAATGAAGAATGTCTAGTATGCAGTCTGCTTTTCCATGTCTCCTTGATTAGACTTTTATTTCTAATTGATCACATATTTTCAAACAACCAGGAAAATATCATGGTGAGAGGTCTTTTCTGACTTGCAGAAAACATTCTAATTCTGCTGAGAGAGATGCTTGGCTCACCAGAATTATTCATTCATTTTGAAACATTTGACATTAACATTCCTCTTCAGTTCTAAACCAAAAACAAATATACCTTGATTAAATGGTGATTAATATTATTTGCTTAAGCAGTAAGCTTCTTGGAGGAGCTAAAAGGGATGTTAGAAAGGTATTACAGCACAATATCAGTTGCCTTTCCTAACTCTCTTTAGTACAGATAAGCAATAGCAACAAATATAAGGTAAGTAACTCCCAGATAGACAGAATGAGCCTGGTTAACAGGACAAATTGATTGTTTCTAAAATTTCAACCTGAAGATCTAAAGTCCAGGATCGAAACTTTTACTCTGTTGTATACAATGATGAGAATTTTTATCTTTCTACATGTATATATCTATATAGATATATATCTATATATATGCATTCATGTGTGTATACATCCTTTGATCTATAATTTATCTATATATTTATGTATATATACACATATATGTATATAGAATTATTCTTATTTTCAAAAATAAGGCAAATCTAATGTTATATTTGGCATTTAAAGATTGTAATGTATATTTCAAGAATGACCATATTTGATCATCTCAACACTCTCATAAGTAAGAAAGATATTATTACCCCTATATTATAATGAGGAAACTAGGACCCAGATATTGACAACCAGGATCCCACAGATAGTTGGTATTAGAGGCAGAATTAGAACACAATACTCCCCTAACATTAAGTTCAACACTCAACTCAATACTTTACTGCCTGTACTGTCAGTACACTAGGAAAAATATATTATTTGATTGTTGAAAAATTCAGTTCAATAGAACAAACATTTATTAAGCATCTTTCCTGTTTCAGGCAGTGTACTAAAAGCTGGCAATACAAAGACAAAAATGAAAAGTTCATACTTTGAAGGAAAATATAGTCATTTCGGGGGCATTGTATACACGAGTAAATACAAAATATTTGGAAATTGAATAAATTAATTTAAAAGATTTTCTATTTATTAATAGCAACAAATTATCAAACACATGCATAGTTTACTATAGAACTTAAGAAGGTACAAATGTATCTCAGTAAATCGAGTCACAAACTGAGGTTTGAGGATCTGTAAGTGACTAGTATGACCTTACTACACATTGATTCCCATCCCATCTTCACAACCTTCTATAGGTATGTTCTTAATTGCCATAGGGGAAAGAGATCTAAGAGAATGATGAAGTGAATGGATTATCATATACTAAGAAAAAAGCAGAAAAGAAGTTTGAAATAGTATAAAATGCTAGAATTTTGTCTTTGAGGAACCTGAGGGATAAGAATAAAAATCTCACTGGTTTCATTCTTTTTTGTAATAATCCTTATCAGCTTGCCAATAACATAACAAACTAAACATGGAAGTACAGGGGTTTTTTTTTTTTTGTTCTGTTTTGTTTTGTTTTGATATATGTTCTCCTAGGCTAGTTGCTATGGCAGCTTGATGGGGGTAGAAATTCTGGGAGACTGTGCTACAGTTCTCATTGTTTTCTCCCCATGCATTCTGAGTGAGGTGGAAACAGTGAGTAGAGACTAGGTTTGTTCAGTGGGAGGAAAAAGATTTGGTTGGAAAATAGTGATCTCTCTCAATTTCCTGAGATAAGGACTAGAAGAGAGCATACCTCTTCCTTTGCTTTCATTTTCTGTCTGAAAAATCCCCAAACCCTGCCAGACATCGCCACCTGCTGATAGCATTTGGATTGTTATGGTTTGCAACTGTAAGTGATATTTCCAGTTTGACAATTAATTGTCTTTCTAAAAGAAAAAAAAATCTGCTCCTTGGTCTACTTACAAAATTTCACTATATGCTTGCTGCTAAAACAACTATATTCTCTCCCTTTTATCAAATAGTTGTTGACCGTCAATTGTTCTTTTTAACAACACATTAGACATCCCAGTTTGATCACTTTCTGTTTTTTTTTTCTTTTTTACTGAAGACCAAAAGGAACACCTGGGGTTCCTAAATACAAAGACTGAATAACAATTTCCACTGATTCAATATTTCTCTATTCCAAACTGTATGATACTGAATCAATTAAACTCACATTTTATGAAGCATGAGCTAATTCTAGGATTATTTTTATAGTAGCACTGTTGGTTTCAGACATATAAAATATGCTGAGTCAAATAAAGAATAGTGTATATTCCTTAAGTTTCTATATTTCTTTTATGATTTATGTTCCTATTTCTTGTATTTCAATAATCTGTCTTATCCTCCAACTAGATTATAAGCTCCTTGAGGCCAGGGTTACTATCATACTTAATCCTTTTGACCTTCACAGTACATGGTATGTGTAGGTATATATGCATGCACACATATACACCACATATACACACACATATATATATATATATACATATAATATATCTTACCTTTTAAAGACATAGACATATATCTTGCCTATTCTTTTGGTCTCCATAGAACCTAGTACGTGTGTATATACTCACGAATATGTAAATGTGTATATATACGAGTGTACATGTGTGTAAAGATATTTATGTGTATATGCAAATATGTGTATGTATATATGTGTGTTTATAACATATACACACTAGGTTCTATGGGTCTATGTCTATGTAAGATAAGATATATGTATATGTATTTAATTTATAGCACAAAATTTTAAGCTATTATTGTCCAGATTTTAAAATTGATTTAAAGTTTTTTATGCCTTGGAATTAAATCTTTTACTGATCATTGCCCTCTTTCCAGGAAAGATTTCCATTGGCCCTATCTGACTCTAAAAAAATCAATCTCATTTTGTATCTCAGTGTCAGGCAAGAGAAATGACAGCAATTCCGTTTGGTAAAAAGCAACCAAACATTTTGGTATTTGGGTCTGGAATGTGATTCCACTTGTGTTAGGACCTCCATCTACCAATGAAAATCAACATCGCTGTAGCAATTTATATCCTTAGAAATTAAGTGTATTTCCCACAGTCACACCAAAAAGTATCTCCTTAAATGGAATTCTACAAAGCATCAGTTAACAGAATTAAGAAAATAAGTTGATATAATCGATTATACCCTCTACCTTTTGTCTCTTGAAAGCAGACCTCTTGCCTATGCATTATTTGTCAGGCTTCTGAATGTCCTTGCATGTCTGTGTACTTGGTCACAGCATTCATCATGTCTTTTATATGAAGTAAACATTCAAAGCGTTAAATATCCTTGTCCTTCCCCACAGTGATTTGACTGATTTACTTTTGCAGAGTTATCATTAGTTGATTCCAATTGTTGTAATATTTTAAAATGAAATTTATTATTGACTTTTGATTTTCCACCAGTCATTTGCACTTCCCCCGATGCTTCCACCAACCCACTGCACTTTTCCATTAAAAAAAAAAGCAGGTGATAGGGGAGTCATTCAAGAAAAAAAAGGTAGCCCCAACAGCACAATTCTACTTACAAAGCCCCCACTTCTCTGCTAAGTGGAGAGAGGTACTCTTTATTATTAATTCTCCAAAACATGATTCCTCATTCCAATCCATCAGAGTTTGACAACCCAGAAATATTGTTGACATCTATATCATTGTAGTCACTGGGAACAGTGTTCTGTGGTTCTTTGTTCACTTTTTCTAACATCATGTGTCTTCCAGGTTTCTCTGAAATCCTCACATTTGTTATTGAAGGAAATTATAGAATCACACACTTTTTGAGTTAGAAGAGACCTCAGAGAACTGATCCTTGAGGAAGAATCCCCACTGTAGCACATCTAAAAATGAATTATTCATCCATTATTTGAGAAAAAACCTACCTCCTTACCCTATTCCACTTTTGAATGCTACTAATTATTAATCAGATTTTCCTTACATCAAGCCTAAATTTGCCAGTTAACAACCGCCCCCCCTACATTAATCATAATATTGACCTTTGGAGGCTAAAGAAAATATATCTAAACCCTTTCCCACATGACAGCCCTTCAAATATTTGAACATAGTTTTCATGTTTCTGTCTTATAGTCCCATGGTTTCTCTTCTCAAATTGAACATCCCTACCTCCATCTACCAATCCTCTAATAACAGGGAATCCCAAATTCCTTCTCTATTCTGGTTGTTCTGTTCTAGATGAAATTTTTTTGAAAATATTAATAATTTTAAATTATTAGAAACACAAATCCAAGCAACAAATTTAGTTCCTGGTCTCATAAAGTTTAAATATTAATTGCTGTTTTTGTCCTTTGTTTCCAAAGAGGATCAGTGCCATCATGGGGTGATGTCTTGACTTGTCTGTGAAGTGGACTTCAATGGGGAAGAGTTATGCAAAGTCATTAGCCTTATTCTCTCTTCCACAGTCATCTAAGTCCAGGGATGGGACAAAGGCCATGGCCACTGGCAATGGCCCAAGATGCAACGGCATCTTTGATGTCTGACCACACTCTGAGTGCTGCCTGCTTCAGTTATCTTAGTGACTGTTGGAACAATTTGTTCTCATCCTCCCATTCCTCTGAGGAGGAAATATTCATACACTTAGGAAATATTCATACACCTAGACATCCTCTTAACTCACTAATGGGTTTGAGGCCTGTCAGTTACCCTCAACCTGGCTTAGCCCATCTACCAAGACAGTTTTACTAGGATGTGTCCACTATGTATGGTACAACTTCTTGGAGCTACAGGTGAAAGCTGAGTGACCTGCTAGACACCAAACTTAGATGAGCAGACCTGAAAATGGCTCAGCAGCTCTTATATCAGAGGTGTTAGCCCTCCACTAACACCCCAACTAGTTTGCTCAGTGGTTAGAGAGTTGGGCCTGGAACCAGAAAGATCTGAGTTCAAATACAGCCTCAGATACTTACTTAGTTTCTGTTTGCTCTCATTCACTAGAGAAGGAAAGGGCAAATCACTTCAGCATTTTTGCCAAAAACAAATAAACAGACAAAAAACTGTAGACAGTACAGACCATAGGCAATGAAGACTTGAACATAACTGATAAACTGAACAACCATACGATATCAGTCATGTTATTTAAATTCTAATAGGAAGGTAGTGGCCAAAACTCCTAAGAGGGGTAGTGTCCAAAAAATGCCCTCCTACTTATTAATGTTCTTGGGAAACTGTGGTGACCTGAAATGAACAAAAACTCCAAATGTTGTCTGATGAGAACAGAGTACAATGGGACTCTTGCCTCATTATTCCTGGAAGCTATGCCTCTCTTAATGTAGCCAAAGAGCACATTAACTTTTTTGGCTGCCACATCCCACTGCTGACTCATATTAACTTGGAGTCCCCTAAAATTCTAGAACTGTCAAGATTTTTAAAAATATTCTCTCTAGTAGCCAATGTGGTAGCTATTCCTTCCAGCTTTATGTCATCTGCAATTTTGATGAGCATACCATCCCTGCTTTTATCCAAGTCATTGATAAACATCTTGAATAACACAGGGACCAGCCGAGATCCCAGGAGCATTCCACTGGAGACATCCTTCTAAGCTGACATTAAACCATTTTTGACTATTCTTTGATTCTGGAGATTTAACCAGTTTGAATCTATTGAATTGCAATTTCCTTCTCTCCATCTTTTCTCCAAATATGTGTGGAATATTTTATCAAGTATTGCTAAAATGTAGACTCTCTTTAATATACTCTCTCTAGCATTTTCCTGATGAGACCGATGAAAAGTCTGAGAGAAATTGTTTCTAGGTAGTCAATAATCAGTTTATCAATCATAGCTAACGATAATCATCAAATGGAAGTCAACAATTTCTCTCAGAAACCATGACTCCCCCTAAAGAATATTGAATGCTTAAAAGCCTCGAGGAGGTGTTCTTGAAGGTAGAAATCAACTCTGATTGGTTAATAATCAATGAGGAGTGGAATTATTAATGAGGAGATGAGTGGGAAAGTCTTTGGTTCCTCCTGCTGAGAATATGACCTAATCACAAGACTTAGCCACCTCCAGCAATCTGGACAAAAGAATCCATCTCTATCCAGAACACTCTGGATGGACTTCCCTTTCATAAAGTGAGTAACCCCAAATTCTAATGGAAGGTTCCAAGGAGAGGGGCTTATGTCTTAAAGGCAAGAACTTGCCTAGATTGGATTCTCACCCAAGATCTAGAAGTATATGCCCAGAGAATTTGGGCAATCTCATCTATCAGCAGTGTCCTTCAGAGACTAGCTGAATAACCTACAGGGGTTGGTTTCTAAATGAAGAAATAGGAGAAAACGTTAAACCTAATTTAGTAATTGGTTATTAACATAAGAGAAAAATAAACATTTTTCTTGCTGATAGAAGAGTTTAGTAACCCAATCCAAATGCAATAAAAAAGAAAGGTTATTCTGACAAGGTGATTACTGTAGTTATGTTGGCTCTTTGTGATACCCTTTTCCATATATTCAGTAATTATTCTTTTCATTGCCACCTACTAGGTGATATTGTATTTACTATACATGTGTTATAAAGGTCACTATTAACTTCATGCATTCCAGTTGCACCTTTTTCTCTTCTTTGAAGAGAACATTATTGAACACTCATGCCATCTGACTTGATCGATAGATTGGTTGATTTTGCTCAACTTCTCGCCTCCTTTTTCAAAAATTGTGATAATGGATGATTCTCTAAGTAAGAGGGTACAGGGATACATTCTCCTATAAAAGCAATATGAAAAGAAAAGATAGCAATACAAAGTTTAAGGAAATTAAAAACAAAATTGTTAAATTGAAAAAAAAGATGTTATGGAATTTTTCTAAAAATTAAAGTGGTTTGATAGATCATAGTTTGCATAGTTTTTGCAGACTGTCCTCTTCCTTTAAAAAAATGAAGCTTTTGCCCTTGTCCAGTCCTTTATAGTCATCTTTCATTCCACATAATCTTTCAGACATCACTGGTGACTCAAGAAACATGTCCACTAGTTTTTTTCAGTGACCTAAAAAATAGTTCACTTAGACTAGATGGCATATATTTATTAATAGCCTTTATGTGCTGGTGTGTGTATGTGTGTGTGTGTGTGTGTGTGTGTGTGTGTGTGTGTGTGTGTGTACACACGTATGGAAACCTATCATTGGTGTGGGAGTGGTATTGTTCACTTGGTGAAGAAACTTTCTCACCCAACACAGATATAAAACTATTCTGTGACTTACGCTAAGAGAGTTGCCTTGGGATAATGAGAGGTCACACGATGAATATGGATGAAAGCAAGGACACAGCCAATATTATGTCTCAGGGGTGTTCTTTCACTACTTCATTATTTATATTATTTTATATTATTTATATTATACTGCTTCCTAGCAGCATAGTATTATGGGACAGAGAGCCAGCCCTGGAGGCCAATCGTGTGGTTTCAAGTTCTTCCTCCAACACAAGTGACTACATAACCTTAGAAAAGACAGACAACCTCTCAGAAGTCCTGGACACTCTAAAGACTCTAGCTTGTAGAAACCTCGCTGATCTTCATGGGGAAATGGAGTTTTTTTTCCTAAGAATTCCTTCTCACCCCTCCTAATAGACATTTTTATTCTCTCCTTTCTGGGATAGAGGTCATTATGCCTATCCAAGAAAGCAAAATAT
>JAJHZJ010000322.1:7617897-7724359 GCA_023548195.1 Bettongia penicillata ogilbyi | reverse complement strand
AACTCAAAGTTTTAGGAAAAACTGTTGAATATTGTTGTTGCTACTAGGAAATAAGAAATACAGGTAATGGGGAATAGAAAGTTATCTGACCCTACAGGACAAAAGAGAAGATGGGGACAAGGGAAGGGAGGGATGATAGAAGAGAGGGCAGATTGGTGATAGGGGAAATTAGAATGCTTGGTGTATTGGGGTGGGGGGGAGGGGACAAATGAGTAGAAAATTTGGAACCCAAAATTTTGTGAAAATGAATGTAAAAAGTTAAATAAATAAATTTATATTAAAAATTAAAAGTATTAATTTAGTCAGGAAGAAACCTAGGTATTGCTCACCACTGTACCTCGATTGCCTTGAGTAATTCAAATCATTTAATGGGATTTAAAGGGAAAAGAGAAGTGAATTTAGGTTATGGCACCTGAGTTTTAATAGTCATAGGGTAAGGGATTTCCAGCAGGAAGAGATTTTATTTTATTATGAGTCCTTTGGAATTGCCTTGGATCACTGTACAGAGCAGAATAGCTTAATTTTTCAGAATTGATCATCGTTGGAATATTCCAGTTATTGTGTATACATACAGAATCTCATAGTACTATTCAGTAACTTTATGTCAGTTCATATAGGGCTTCTCATTTTTTTTCTGAAACCATGTCCTCATTATTTATTATAGCACAATATTACCCCATCACAAGCATATGCCACAACTTCTTCAGCCTTTCCCGAGTTGGTGAACATTCTCTTGATTTCCAATTCTTTGCCACAGCAAAAAGTTGCTTTAAATATTTTTGTACATATAGGTTCTTTTTTGTTAATCTTTTTGAGGCACAGATCAAGTAGTGGTATTGTGGATCAAAAGGTATGCAATTTTATAGCCCCAGAATAGTTGGACTGCTTCACAATTCCATCAACAATTCATTAGTGTAAGTATTTTCCCTTTTCTCCTCCGGTATTTGTAATTTATGATTAGTGTGAGGTGGTACCTCAGAGGCATTTTAATTTAATTTTTTCTAATCAATATTGATTTAGGGAATTTTTTCATATGACTATAGATACCTTTGATTTCTTCTGAATACTGCCTATTCCTATATTTTAATCATATATCAATTAGGAAATGGCTCTTATTTTTTCTTAATAAATTTGTCTCAGTTCCCTACATAGCTGAAAAACAAGGCATTTATCAGAGGAACTAGTTACAAAAAAAAAAAAATTTGATATGCTGTCACTCGTTTCTATTTAGCAAAATGCAATTTCCCTGATTATCTCTGTTAATTAGATCTAATTTGGGTTTTGCTTTTTTTTTAAGATCACGATTGCTGCCCTTACCTTTTAGTTAACTTTAGCTGAAACAAAATAGATTTTGCTCCAGATCCTTGTTTTAACTCTGTGTGAGCATCTTTCTGTTTCAAGTATGTCTCTTGTAAAATATATATGTGTACAAGGATATGTAGTTGTGTTCCAGTTTCTCCATTCTGCTGTCCATTTCCATTCTCTGGTTAATCTCGTTCATATTCAATGCTACAATTAGTTTGTGTTTCCCCCATTCAATTTTCTTCTGTGTATGTTCTCTCTCTCTCTCTCTCTCTCTCTCTCTCTCTCTCTCTCTCTCTCTCTCTCTCTCTCTCTCTCTCTCTTCTTTCTCCACATCCCTCCTTAAATGTCTGCTTTATTTCTAACCATTATCTTCTTTCATCTGCCCTTTTTGAAAAAATCATCTCCTCATTCTCTTGTCCACTTCTACTGGTCTACTATTTTTCTGTTGGATATCATAGATTTCTGTACCCTATTTAGTGTGTGTATTATATTCTTCCCTCTCTGAATCACTTCTAATGAGAATAAGGTAAAAGCATAACTCATCACCTCACCCATTTCTCCTTTCAATATAAAAGTTCTTCCTTAGATGTCTCTTTTATGGGATATGATTTTTCCCATTTTGCTTTTTCCTTCCCCCTTCTCCTAGGGCATCCCTCTTTCTAATACCTTCAGTATTTGGAGATCATGTCAACATAAACAACATATAAGCATTCTCCATCCATGCCTCATCTTCTAATTGTCCTAGTAATGATAATGTTACTAGGATTTAAATGGATCATCTTCCCATTTAGAAATATAAATAGTTTAACTTGTGATTTTTCTTTCATATTTACCTTTGTTTGAAAGTCCTCTAATTGTTTCAACATCCATTTCTTACCCTTAAAGGATTATAACCAGTTTTATTGTGCAAGTAATTCTTGGTTGTACTACCAGTTCTTTTGCCTTTTGGTATAGCATATTCCAAGCCCTCCTCTCTTTTAATGGTAAAGTTGCTAAATCTTATGTGATCCTGATACAATATTTGGATTGTTTCTCTCTGGCTACTTGAAGTATTGTTTTCCCTTTTGCCTGGGAACTCTGGAATTTGTCTCCTAGAAATGTTCATTTTTGGATTTCCTTCAGGAAGTGATCAGTGCATTCTTTCAGTTTATAATTTGCCCTGTTTATCTAAGATATTGGGTCACTTTTTCTTGGTAATTTATTGAAATATTGTGATTATATGTTTTTTTCTCTTTTGGCCATGGCTTTCAGGGAGTCTGATAACTCTTTAAGTTATTTCTCTTCAATTTATTCCCCAGGTCAATTGTTTTTCTTTTGAGATATTTCACAGTTTCTTTTACTTTTCATTCTTTTCACTTTGTTTTATTGTTTCTTGATGTCTCTTGTTGGATTCCACTTGCCCAGTTCTAATTTTTAAGAAAATTTTTCCTTCAGTAAGATTGTGTACCACTTTGTCCACTTGACCTTTTACGCTTTTTAAGGAGTTCTTTTCTTTAGAGAATTTTTTTGCCTCTTTAATCATTTCTAAGTATTTTAGGTGTTATTTTCTTAGTTTTTGTGCCTCTTTTACCAAGTTGTTAATTCTCTTTTCATAATCTTCTTATATCTCTCATTTCTTTTCCCAATATTTTCCCTACCATTCTTATCTCTTTCTTTATGTCTTCTCAGAATTAGTGGTAAGATTGGGTCCAATTGACGTTTTTTTTTTTTTGGAGCTTTGCTCCAGAGATATTTGGAGATATTTTCACATTGTTGAAGTTTATATTTTGATATTCTCTGCCACTGTAGCAGCTTTTGATTGCCAAATTCTTCATTGTTGTTTGCTCATTTTTCTAGCCTGTTTCTGAACTTTGAAATTTATATCAGGGAACTAGGAAATGCAGTGAATAAAGCACTGTCTCTGGAGTCAGGATAACCAGGGTTTAAATCTGGCCTCAGACAATAACTGTGTGATCCTAAGCAAATCACTTAACCCTGATTACCATAAAAAAGATACCAATATTAAAATATTAATGTTGGCCTCTGTTTATCTGAAGAGTAGGAGTTCTTTACCCAGGAAGGGCCCTCCAACTTTACAGCCACAAGTACCACCAGTCCTCTTGGGCTTGAAACTGTGACCAGTTACACTGCTCTCTTGCAACCAAAATACTAATGTTCCTTGATGCCTGTATCCATTGTATCCCTGAACTGTATCCAGTGCCACTGCTCACTTGTGACAGACCGTGAGCAATTTTTTTCTACTCTAAAGCTGTGATCTAGAACTTCTTATGGGTGACAGCATTGTCAATTAGTGAAAATCTTACCTTGTGCCAGTAAAAGGCCCCCTGTGATCTCTTTATGACCATTTGTCCATCTCCTTTAACATCTCTGGGCTGAGAGCTCTGGAAGCTGCTGTTGCCTACTAGGCCCTCTACTGGTATTGCTGCTAAGTGTGTTCTAGGCTAGTCCTTGCTTGGTGTTACAGACTTCTCCTACCAATCTTCTAAATTAGACTAAAAAAAGGTCTCACCTTGACATTTTTGTTTTGCTCTGCCACATGAAAATTTTACATTCATTATATTTTCAGAGCTGTTTGGAAGGGAATGTTGGAAAAATTAGACTGGGTTTCTGCCTCTAATCCCTGGTTTTGGTCAAAACTATGCATTTATTGATGCTTTTTTTATATTACTGACACTTCCAAAGGACATCTTAAAAGAACCCCAAACTTTACATGCGACAGATATAATCAAGTAAAAGAAAAGAAAAAAAAATCTATTAGCAAGTCTCATTCCATACTTATAATCTATTAGGTCTTGACAAGAATATTAAAATATGACTCACTATCATTTCCCCCAAAGCACCTTTCTCTCTCTCTCTCTCTCTCTCTCTCTCTCTCTCTCTCTCTCTCTCTCTCTCTCTCTCTCTCTCTCTCCCTTCTTTCCTCCCTTTCTCTCTCTGTCTGTCTCTTTCTCTCTCTCTGGGTGTGTACTTATGTGTGTGTGTGTGTGTGTGTGTATTTATATGTGCCAAATGTTATCTTTGGTCTTTGACCTTCTGGGTCAGTTTGAGGCAACTAAGTGGCAGAGTAGATGGAGCATTTGAACCTGGAGTCAGGAAGACCTAAACTCGAATCTGACCTCGGATACTTTCCAGCTATGTAACAAGGAACAAGTCACTTAACCTGTTTTCCTCAGTTTCATCAGGTATAAAATGAAGGTAATAATATCACTCATTATCAATGAGATAATATTTGTAAAGTACAAAGCAGAGTTTCTGGTACATAGTAGGTGTATGATAATTTTTTCTCTCTCATTTTTGCTTACACCTCATCTTAGGAAGATCATTGTTCATTCTTCGAGCTTCAGCACTGCTAGA
The DNA here is from genome assembly GCA_023548195.1 of Bettongia penicillata ogilbyi. NCBI lineage: Eukaryota > Metazoa > Chordata > Mammalia > Diprotodontia > Potoroidae > Bettongia > Bettongia penicillata. Next base: position 7,719,700 of record JAJHZJ010000322.1, on the reverse strand, counting down.
CTTTGCATTTTTCTGCTAGATTTTTAATTTGGGGAGTTAAACATCTTTGTGATAGATGATAGTCATGGTGGGTTGGTTGCTGTCCTTCATTCTCAAAGAGGACTAAAATGATGTCACCACAGTAAAGTGAAGTTTCAGTGTGTCTGACTGTGACTGATCAGATTAATAGAAGTTAGGAATGTTCTACCACAGATTGGACACAGATAGTCCGTGTGAATGTTTGGGGTAGATACTCCAAATTTGCACATCCTATATTTTCTTTGTGCTACTTTGCTCATAGATGTGAGTTCTCCATAAAACAGTCTTTTTGACAAGTGTACATTCTGCTTTCAAACACTGTGCCCAGTCCATTGGGTTGCACTCTCTGAAGCACACTTTGAATGCTTAGCAGTTCAGCTCGAGCAAGGACTTCAAGGACTTCAGTGTTGGGTACCTTATCCTGCCAGATGATCCTCAGAATTCTCTTAAGATAGTTCAAATAGGGGGGCAAGGGGAAGCAGAGCCAAGATGACAGAGAAGAAAGATGCATATAGTCTAGCACTTCCCCCACAGCCCACAAAATACATGTAAAAATGACTCTCAACAAATTCTAGAGTAGCAGAAGCCACAGAACAACATAGTGAAAGAGATTTCCAGCCAAAGGTTCCCCAGAAGGCCAGCAGGAAAGGTCTATCCCACGGGACTCTGAGTGGAGCAGAGCCCAGGCCTGGCCACACAGCACAGGGAGGAACAGGACCCAAACAGGCCCCAGGGTACAATCCTCAGCAGGGAGGGTCCAAGATCCTTCAACCTACAAGTGCCAAAGAAAACTTCAAAGGTCAATGGGGGAGGGCTTTCCCAGCTGGGCGAGAGGGGAGTGGGGTCCCCCCAGTACCGGTCCCAAGTGGCAGCAGAGGTTGTGGCAGCAGTTAGTAGTGGGTGGCAGGCAGCTACAGTGGCAGTGGAAGCAGCCTGGGTCCATTGTCTGAGCAGCTCAGTTTAAGGCATCTGGGGGAATTGAGTAGCTGATCTGCAACTCAGCCCTGATAATGGTCCTGGGGGGAGGAGGAGCACTAAGACTCTCCTCTTCACAAACAATTCAGAAGGCAAGTAACTAGCTGAGAAAATGACCAAAAAAGGGGAAAAAAGTACGACCATAGAAGGTTATTTTCTTGGTGAAGAGGTATCTCCTTCCATCCTCTCAGATGAGAAAAAACAATGCATACTGTCAGAGGAAGTCAAGGCTTCTGCCTCTAGTACCTCCAAAATGAATATGAAATTGTCTCAGGCCATAGAAGAGCTTGAAAAGAGAGTCAATAGCGTGATAAAGGAGCATCCAAAAAAATAATGAAGAAAATAACACCTTTAAAAATAGGCAACTCAATTGGTCCAAAAAGTCAATGAGGAGAAGAAGGCTTTAAAAAGCAGAATTAGCCAAATGGAAAATGAAGTTCAAAAGCTCACTGAACAAAATAGTTCTTTAAAAATGAGAGTGGAGTTCAGGGAAGATAATGACTATACAATAAACCAGGAACTTACAAAACAAAACCAAAATATAGAAAAAATAGAAGAAAATGTGCAACATCTCATTGGAGAAACAACTAACTTGGAAAATGGATCCAGGAAAGATAATTTAAAAATTATGGGACTACATAAAAGCCATGATCAGAAAAAGAACCTAGACATTATCTTTTATGAAATTATCAAAGAAAACTGCCCTGATATTCTAGAACCAGAGGGCAAAATAAATATTGTTAGAATTCACCAATTACTTCCTGAAAGAGACTCAATGAGAGAAACTCCTAGGAATATTGTGGCCAAATTTCAAAATTACCTGGTCAAGGAGGAAATATTGCAGGCAGCTAAAAATAAACAATTTGAGTATTGTGGAAATACAATCAAGATAACACAGGATCTGGCAGCTTCTACTTTAAGGGACTGAAGGACTTGGAATAAAATATTCCAGAAGTCAAAGGAACTGGGATTAAAACCAAGAATCACCAACCCAGCAAAACTGAGTATAATACTTCAAGGGAAAAAATGGTCATTCAGTGATATAGAGGACTTTCAAGCATTCATGATGAAAAGATCAGAACTGAAAAGAAAATTTTAACTTTCAAACACATAAATCAAGAGAAGTATGAAAAAGTAAACAGGAAAGAGAAATCATAAAGGACTTTCTAGAGTTAAACTGTTTACATTCCTACATGGAAAGATAATATCTGTAACTCTTGAGCCTTTTCTCAGTATTTGGGTAGTTGGAGGGATTATACACACAAGCACACAGACACACACTCACACGCACATGTGCACACACACACACACACACCCATATAGACAGAGAGTACAGGTTGAGTTGAATCAGAAGAGATGATATCCATAAAAAAAATGAAATTAAATTAAGGTGTGAGAGAGGAAAATATTGGGAGGAAAACAGGAGAAATGGAATGAGGCAAATTATCACTCATAAAAGAGATAAGAAAAATCTTTTTCAATGGAGGAGAAAAGGGAGGATGTGAGAGGGGAAAAACGAAGCTTATTCTTTTCACATATGGCTTAAGGAGGGAATAACATGCTCATTAAATTTGGTATGAAAATCTATCTTACACTACAAGAAAGTAGAGGAGAAGGGGATAAGTTGGGTGAGGGGGATGATAGAAGGGAGGGTAAATAAGAGAAGGAAGTAACTAGAAGTACAGACTTTTGGGAAGGGACATGGTCAAATGAGAGAATAGAACAAAAAGGGGGGACAGGGTAGGATAGAGGGAAATATAGTTCATCTTACTCAACATGACTATTATGGAAGTCTTTTGCAAAATGACAGATATATAATCTGCATTGAATTGCTTGCCTTCTTGGTGGGGATGGGTGAGTAGGGAGAGAAATTTCAATTCAAAGTATTAGAAATGAATATTGAGAATTGTTATTGCATATAACTGGGAAATAAGAAATACAGGTAATGGGGTATAGAAATTTATCTTCCTCTACATGAAAAGAGAGAAGATGGGGATAAGGGAAGGGTGGAGTGTGTTAGAATGGAGGGCACATTGGGGAGAAGGGTAATCAGAATGCTGGGTGTTATGGGGTGTGGGAAGGGAAGTGATGGAGAGGTAAACTGGAAGTCAAAATTTTCTGAAAATGAATACTGACATCTAAATATAAATGAATAAAAAAAAAGACAGTACAAACGGAAGCAATTCAGTTTTCTGGCATGCTGCTAGTAGACTGTCCATGTTTCACAGGCATACACTCATGAGGTCAGTACAATGACTCTGTAGACCTTCAGTTTTGTAGTCAGTCTAATACCTCTTCTCTCCCAAACTTTTCTTCAGAGCCTCCTAAACACTGAGCTAGCTCTGGCAATGAGTGTGTCAACCTCATTGCCAATGTGTACATTCCTGGAAAGTACACTGCCAAGATAAGTGAACTTACCTGCCGCTTTCAAAACTTCTACATTTGTTGTAATTGATGGTTCCACGTATTGATGGTATGGTGGTGGCTGATGGAGCCCCTGTGTTTTCTTGGTGTTGATTATTAGGCAAAATTAGCACAGACAGCAGAGAATTGATCGATAGTGTTTTGTGTCTCAACTTCAGAGGCTCCATTGAGTGCAAATTCATTTGCAAACAGAAAATCATGCACCAACACTCCCTCTACTTTGTTCTTGGCTTGTAGGCTTTTCAAATTGAAGAACTTAGTTCAGTATGGTAGCTAACTTTGATGCCATGTTCATCCTCATTGAAAACATTTGACAACATAGCTGAAAACATCATGCTAAAAAGCTTGGGAGCAAGCACACAGCCTGTTTCACTCCATTGTGGCTGAGAAGGCATGAGAGTGTTGTCTACTATCCAGAACCCAGGCAAATATGTCCTCATCAAACTGACATACAATACTAATGAACTTCTCTGGGCAGCCAAATTTTGACATAACTTTTCAGAAACTCTCATGACTAACAGTGTCAAAGGCCTTGGTCAGATTACAAATGTTGTCTACAGACCTCTATTCTGCTCCTGGCATTTTTCCTGGAGCTATCTGGCAGCAAACACTATATTGACTGCTCCTTGGCCCTTTCTGAAGTCACCCTGGCTTTCAGAAACATGACCATCTCCCAGGTGAAGATTCAGCCTATTAAGGAAGACTCTACCAAGAGTCTTGTAGTAATAACTAAGAGAGAGACCCCCATATGATTGTGGCGGGACAATCTATTTCATTTATCTTTATAGAGATGGACAATGGAGGAATTCTTTAACTCCTGGAGGATAACCTCCCCTTGCCATATTGCCTGGAAAATTTCAGTAAGCTTTTGTATGAGCAATGGTCCCCCTACTTTGTAAATCTCAACTGGAATAGAATCAGCACCAGGTGCTTTGCCACATAAAAGGAGCCTAATGACCCTCAAAACCTCTTCTTCAGTTGGAAGTTCAACTAAGGAGACACTGACTTCAACCTGAGGTAAAAGGTCAATGGCCTCAGCATTGATTGATGATGGTCTGTTGAGAACACTATAGAAGTGTTCAGTCCATCTCTCTAGTATCATGCCCTTATCACTAATCAGTAACTCCATCAGTACTGAGTAGTGATGCACCACAGGTTTTTAATCCATAAATGGCTTTCAGGGAATCACAGAGTACTTTGGATTGTTACTATCAGCATAAAACTGTATTTCTTCTGCCTTCTTACTGAGACAGGAACCCTGCATCTCTCCAAACTTTGCTTAAGCTTTGCTTTTGATGGAATTAAATGCTGCCTTCTTAGAGGTAGATGAACTATGCTGAAAAATTCTATAGAGTTCTCCTTTTTCATTGAGCAGCTTCTGGATTTTCCCATCATTTTCATCAATCCAGTTGTGGTATATGAAAGTGTTTTGACCCAGATGAGCAAATGCAGTGCTGTACACCCAATCTCTAAAGCTGCCCACTCCTTTTCTGCTCCACTGTTGTCACTGTGTGTTGGCTTGACTTTCCCTCCAAGTTAGCAACAAACTTTTCATGCTCAGAAAAGGGCTGTAATTTGTTGACATTATTTCTTCTGGTAGTTTCTTGCCTTGGGGTCAGTGCTTTTGATGAATGTGGATATTTAGCTATGCACCACACTTTGCCTTTGTCACTCTCATATCTTGTCTGTCTCTTCTCCTTACAATCACATAATCTATTAGATATTTGCTGTGAGGGTGCATCCATGAAGTTTTAAACAGAAAACAGTGTTGATGGTGAGAAGGTAATGTGATGCACAATCGTTCAGTAGTTAATGACCATTGTTGTTGCTGTTTCCAACTCTCTTTCTCCCTAGAACACCCTGCCACATCTGGTAGTCTGAGTCTGCTTTAGCATTAAAGTCACCCAGAATTGTAAGTTTGTCCTCTTTTAGCACATTGATGATAAGGATCCCTAGGCCTTCATAAAATCGTTCGTTGACCTCATCAGGGTTCATCATGGTGGGAGCATAGGCACTGATGGTGGTGACGTGATATTTTCCTGCAAGGGGCAATCACATTGTCATGAGCCTGTCATTCATTCCTTTTGTCAGGCATACCAGTTTGCTGACTAGAGTAGTTTTGGTTGCAAAACCTGTGCTAGTTTCATGATGTCCCCTTCACTGCAGCCACTCCAGAAAAATGTGTGTGCAAATAGTCATATTTCTTTTTGGAATAGCCAATTCCATGGCAGAGCCAGGAGGATACTTAGAAGCAGTACAGTGAGATGATTATCCCTCTAAAACTAAATTAAACTAAAACAATAACAATTTAAAAAAAAACTTTTCTAAACAGATCTAGACTATGTACCAAACTAAATCATTCCAGGTAAATCCAGGAAAAAAATTGCCATGAGTTATTTTTTCAACCCGTGTTAGTAAAGGGAGTCAAAGTGGTCTGTGGACAATGGAGACATGGTCTAGGCACGCATTCACTGCCATAGAAAAATCCAATGTAGGAAGAAGCTGTATAGCAGAGCAAAATGAGGTCTTAAATGCAAATGGAGCATCTTCAAAGTTGTACCATTGGCAACATTATCGGAATACATACTGGCGGGAAGCTTTGTGGCCCACTCTACAGTTCTGGGTCACGAATACAGAGAAGACTGAAGAAAAGATTTGTTCCTGGTGGTGATGTCCAGTGTGAGAAGTAATAGTGCCCCCTGAGTGGTGTACACAGAGGAGTAAGTTCAGAGTAGGCAGCACCTAGGTGACTAAGATACTAGGAGCCTATTCTAAAGTTTGCACAGAAATAATGTCACAGATATGATATATTATTACGACTCAATGGAACTCTTTTGGGACACTGAAAACTTGCAGATCTGCAGTCTGAGCTGTCTGAAAGATTCTGAGATAATGTAGAACTAAAAAAAAAGAAGGAGTAGCACATACTTTCTTTCCAGAAATGTGCAGAGCCTGGCCTCAAATCCCATGTTAGGACATAAGAGTGAGAAGAAGAAGAAAATGAAGAAACAAAAAAAAATCCTAAAATACAGAGCTATTATGATGACTGAGTTAATCAAGGCACAATCCCAGAAAAATTGAATAACTCCAAAATATCTGCAAGCACAGACTCACAGGAAAAGAAAAACTTGTGAAGAAATTCAACTAGAAGTTGTGAAAGAGATGAAGCAAGCACTTCAAAAAAAGTTTTAAAATGTGCTATGTATCAATAAAATGAAGGAGTTAGCAAAGGAAGGAATAAGGGAGAGATATGGAAGAAAGAATTGGAACAGATGAATTAACTTGGCTCAGTGGGTCTAAAATCCTTCAACAAACTCATGGAAAAACAGGATGAACCATGTAGAATCCAATGACTCCCTAAGACAATGAGAAATATCAACATAGTCAAAAGACTGAAAATATGGAAGAAAAATGAAGTATCCCATAGCAAATATAATGGACCTGGAAAACGGAAGAGATAGAGAAAACAATCAATAATCCTCAAATTAAATGAATACTGTGACTCACTGCCACCAAAACGCAAACAAGAAAACACCAAAAAAGGGGAGAAAGAAAAAGGTTTAAGTCACCATGATTTAAGACAAAATATTAAAAAAAAAAAACAAATTAAAACCTGCCAATATCTCCAAAACCTGAGGGTAAAATAGAAATAGAAAAAAGCCATCAGTCATCTCCTAAAAGAAAACTTCAATAAAAATTCCCAGAAAAATCATAGCCAAAATCCAGAGTTCTATGTCAAAGGGAAAAAATACTGAAATCAGGCAGAAAGAAAGAATTCAGGTACCAAGGAACCATAATAATGTCACACATAATTTAGTAGTCACCCCTCTAAAGGAATGGAGAACTTGGAATATCATATTCTAGAAAGCAAAGACTTCCAGCCAAGAATAACTGACCTAGAAAAATTGGGCCCAATTTTGCCTAGAGGACACAAAATGGACCTTTCATGAAAGAAAGTACTTCCAAACATTTCTCATGAAAATAGCTGAGTTGTAAAGAAATTATGAATTTCAAATTCCAGAATTAAGAGAAAGGTAAATACAAAATTTCAATGATAAAAGAAAATAAAGGATAAAGAACTTACATTCTGATATGGGGAGGATATAATTAGAAAAGGCCTAGGAGTTATTCTGCTATGTTTTGATGATATTCAGAGAAGAAAGGAAAGAGAAGGGAAGAGCAATGCATTCAGAAAAAGAGGAAAGGAGGTTAAGGAAAGTATTTTAATACATTTTTCAGGTTTTCTTACTGTTTGCATTTACTTAGTGGGACATATTACACTTCTTGTCAGCAAATATTTTGTCTTCAACTACTCTTTGATACACAGTCATATGGGGGAAATTTATATTCTCAAAACCATGCTTTTTATCGGGACATAATCCAGAAACTGCAATCAGCAAACACTTCTTTGTGAAGTCACCTTCAGTAAAAGACTTCCAAGCAGTAGCAATTACAAATCTGAGAACTAACCTTAGTTGTAACCTCATTTTCTGAGTTTATTTTCTTGAAAAACCATCACTCTCCACTGAGATTTTTCAACAATTTTGATGCTTTAATCTGTTTATCATTGGTGCTCAATTTGCTTAAGTCAGGGTGTTTTGATTAAAAATGGCAACAAAGATGATATTCCTTCAGAATGGCTATTATTTCTCAGCAAACAAGGCACAATATTTTGTCTGTCGTGCAAGTAAACAAGTATCTATTTATCCACTGTGTATTAAACACTATATGTTCTGATTCAATTTTCTATTTTTTATCAACCATTTTAGAAGTTTACCCCAAAAGCTTGAATGTTAGAACCAAAAAATTTCCACAGAGGCCCACTTTAACATGTAGTTAAAAGTGAAGAAGTATGCTGGAAAGAAATGAGCAAAAAACTGACTCTAGAAAGTTACTATGGTGACAGGGACGATTGACCAAATGAAAAGAGAGGTACAGAAATTCATGAAGGAAAGAGTTCCTTAAAAATAGCACTGGGCAAGTGCAATCTAATGACTTCATGAGACATCAGGAAACAACAATAAAAACCAGAAAACTGAGGGAAATGTGACATCTCCTGGGAAAAACAACTGACCTGAATAATAAATCCAAGACAGATAATTTAATAATACTTGGACTACCTGAAAGCCATGATAAAAAAAAAGACTCTAGACATCATCTTTCAAGAAATTCTCAAGGAAAGATACTCCAATATTCTGGAACTAGTGGGTAAAATAGAATTTGGAAGAATCCACTGATCCTATTTTGGCCAAATTCCAGAATTCTAAGGTCAAGTAGAAAGTATTGCAAGCAGTCAGAAAGAAACAACTAAAAATCGTGTAGCCAGTTAGGAAAACACAAGCTTTAATAGCTTCTCTGCTAAAGGAATCGAGAGCTTAGGATGGAAAGAAATATAGACATTCTTAACTATTCATAAGTTCATAACTAGGAAAAATATATATTTCCACAAAGAGAATCAATACAGCAAGTGTAACATCAGAATGTCTATATCCACTGTAGCATCTCATACCTCCATCATAGTTTCTGGATTCCTACATATTCTCTGTGTTGGCTTCCTCCCTCCATCTTGTGGTTACACTGGCAGGTCAACATTCCCTGGGATATACCACCATCATATGGTTACAGTCAGATTCTTTCAGGGCTATAGTTGCAATCTTGTTGAGGTTTAATGCAACTTCCTGAATTACCACTGTAGCTTTTGGGTCTTTACCTATACATTTCTATTTATAGTGCCATTCAAAATAATGATACTTTATATCTTGAATATAGACATTTATTTATCAATAAGGCAAAATAATAATGATGATAATAAACCATAGGGATAAAATAATACTAGTATTCAATCATAATGATGACATTATAGGAATTTATATATTAAAGCAAGTTAATACATAATACATGAATACATAATCTACACATAAATCTTGGCCATAGATACTCCCACAAACATACAAAATCTTTGTAGTGGAATACAGGAACTCACAAGGAGCTGGCAACAAAGCATGTTAGTGAGGAAAAACCATGTACTTGGGGTAATTCACTACTTTAAACCAAATACCCAATATCACTAGCCCATCTGGCAACATCTGGACCACATAAAAGTACTTCTCTGCTAATCACTTGTCTATTGGTCATCAATGCTTTCCATCTGGGAAAATCTTGACTCAAATTATCATTACTTTTAAAAGGGTATTCACAAAAGTTTATCTCTTCCTAGGAATAACAGGTCTGTTTAAATTAACTAGGTGGCATAGTGAATAGAATTCTGGTCTTGTAGTCAGGAAGACCTGGGTTCAAATCCTGACTTAGATACATACTAACTGTGTGACCCTAGGTAAGTCACTTAACCCTGTTCCCCCAAATGAGCTGGAGAAGGAAATGACAAATCACTCCAGCATCTTTGCCAATAGACCCCCAAATGGAATCACAGAGAGTTAGACACAACTGAAAGTGACTCAGCAACAACAACGAAACCACAAAACTCCAAAGTGAATCGGTTTGGTAGCAATTCATATATGCCAGCCCGTAAAGATATTCACTTATTCAGATGCTACATTATACAATCAGAACAGATGGGGGAGATAATTCTGGGAAGATGGTGGAATAGGTCAGAAAATTCAAGCTCTCAAGATTTTCCTTGAGCCCTGAAAGCAAATAAAAGTAGAGGAAGAACAGAGGTCCTTTTAGGACAATCAAAGAAGACCTGAAAAAAAAATGGCTAAGACTAGATTTCCTCCCTGTGAGACTAAAACCTTCTAGGTTACAGTCTACTTTAACAACAAGTAGCAAGCTGCTTAAATAACAAATGGTAAGCCCTGGAGTTATCTGGGTTAAGAGGCTGCCCTGGGACAGTGAGGGGAGCTGGGCATCTGACCTGGGGAACATCTAGGGAACCTTTGCTGACAAGGAATACCAGACCCAGCCGTGCAACAGAGAGTAGTGGGGGCAAGAAGGAACCAGCACATGCAGGTGAGTGCAGAAGAAATGGGGTGGGACATTAGTGATTTTGAGCACTTACAGGAGTCTGGATATCTTGGTTTGAGTTCAAGGTCAAAGGGGAGAATTGAAGAGGATCAGAGGCCAGACACATAAACCCCCATGTCCCATGACTAGAGGTAATTATAAAAACTGTTATTATCAAAAAAATTACACAGGCAAAGGAGAAAGAATCCAACCATAAAGAGTTACAATGAGAATAGAGAAGATGGGGAAGCAAAAAAACCTTCTTCTAAACCAAAGAGTAACGTCAAATGGTCACCTGCCCCAAAATAATTCATTGAAGAACTTAAAAAACACTTTAAAATCAAATGAGAGAGAATGAAGAAAAATAAGAATAATATAAGAAAAACAAGAAAATATCACAAAAAGTCAACCAATTAGAAAAGGAAATACAGAATCTGAAGGAAGAAAATGACTATTTGAAAATCAGAATCGAGCAAGGGGAAGCCAGTGAAGTTATAAGAGATGAAATAAGAAAAAAAAAAGCAACAACAAAATATAAAGAATGAAAAAATAGAAGAAAATGTGAAAAAAACTCATAAGAAAAACTACGCATCTAGAAAATAGATCAAGGAAAGAAAACATAAAAATAATTGAGTTGCCTGAAAATTCCAGTAAAAAAAGAATCTTGATGTAATAATACAATAAATATTTTTTAAAAAATTGTCCTGAAGCAATAGAACAGTAGAGGAAAATAGGATAGTAGGAGAAAGTAGAAAAAAAAATCAACTACTCACCTCCTGAAAGAGATCCTACAAGGAAAACTGAGGAATATTAGAGTTAAATTCTGAAACTCCCAGATCAAGGACAAAATATCACCAGCAACAAGAAAAAAATTTACGTATAATGGTACCATGATTAGAATCACACAAGATGTAGCTTTGGCAACACTAAAAGATTGCAAGTCTTGGAACACAATATATCGAAGAGCAAAAGAACTGGGCCTTTGGATAAAAATATCACACCCAGGAAAACAAAGCACAATTTTGAATGAATGGGGAAAAAACGGACATCGATCAACTGTCAGACTTTAAGGACTTTATTAGGAATAAACAAACCCTCAACTCAAATGATTTAACATATGAGAGCCAAGAGAACTATTAGGTATACACCAATGGCCAATTACAAGGGACTAAATAAGGATAGAATGTTTATGTTTTATGTGCAGAGTATGTAAAACCTATGTCTAAGATGTTACCACTAATTAGATTACTTATAAGAAAGGTTACGGTAGACCTCAATATGATATGATTTTAAAAAGTAAAACCATTAAAGAACAGCCAAAAGAGCAATTATCTTATATAATGAGGTGCAAGAGGAGGAACCAATGCAGAGGAATATGATGTGGGAAGGGAGTTGTTACTTCTGGAAACCTACTTTCATCATGTATGGGTTTAAGAGGGGAAAATACACACATATCTAGAGGAGTATAAAAGTCTTCCAAATTTAAAAAGAAATAAAACTCTAAGGGGATAGGGAGGAAGGAGAGGATAAAGAAGGGATCTTTAGAGGGGAGAGTGATGGACTGAATTAAAAGGGGATACAGAAGTATACTTAGAGTCAGGTGAATGGGAAGATGAGGGAGGGATCCTTGGGGGGGGAGTGGTAATAGAAGGTAATAATAGGAGGGCAGGGTAGCATGTAGAAGTAAAGAAGAGGGGTTAGGAGAGACAGGAAGAAAATTAATTAATCATAATAATTAAAAACATAATTAAAAACAAGATTAGGGGTAGAATCTCTTCTAGGAAAGTATATGTTTATATAGGCATATATGCATTTAGGTATGTATGTATGTATATATGTGTACTTATGTGTATATATGTATACATGTATGTAAATATAAATACCTACATATAAATATATCCATGGTCAATTGTAGCCTTGGGTTGGCATGTTGGGAGGAGGAAGGGAGACAAAAAAAAACACAGTAAAGTGTGCAGTAGAGAACAAAAGAAAACCTACAAGGAAGCACAGAAAAGATAGAGTGTTTTCAACTTAATTCACACCATTTAATATATAGGCTTTCTTGAAATGACAAGTTATTGCTATGTATTTTGAATCCTCTCCTATGTTATGCAGTACATGTATTTGTTATTTTCTTATTTTATATTTATGTTTAATATTTAAGTTTATAATGTTTTCTTTTTCTTTTCTTATATATTTAAGTTTTAGTATCTGTCTAAAACAAAAAAAGAACTACCCTAAAAAACAGATTTCATTTCAAACATCTGAGATTAACATTTTGAGCAAGGCAAATTATCGTAGTTATTTCTTACACAACAGAAAGGTTTTAGTATCTTTGTAACATACTGAAGCTTTCACAGTGGAATATATTTACTTTCAAAGATATAATCGCAAATGTACAAAAATAGTCTCCCAACAAGTGGGAGGCAAAATTCTCCTCCTCTTCTACATTACTTTGATCTCTGTCTGGGGAGGAGAAGAGGATCAAGTTAATAGCTTAGTTTCATTCCTATAGAACAATATATCAGTTCCAAGACCCAAACTGACCCTGGACCTGAAATCCCAGATACCCTGACTTCTTAGGGTTTCTATGCAGAGATGGCTAATTCCTATACCACCCCATCTTCAACCACAGTTCCAAGGTTCCCATGGCTCAAATTCCTGGTCCACTGGGGACAAGTTTCAATACCTGAAACTGAATGAGTACCCCAGGCCCATTTCTTAGAGTTGGAGTAAAAGAGAAAGAGCAAGCAAAGTGTTTCCTCCTTTCCCCTCACTCCCTTCAGTTCATGGCACCCATACTGGCTGGGCATAGCAGCTAGGAGGACAGCTGAAAAGGTGGTGTTAAGGCCAGTTGAGTCTCACTAGTTTTAAAGATTCATGTAGTCAATCACATGATGCTCCTCCAACCACGTGATATAGAATACAGCAGACTCCGTGTCTGTTGTCAAGCAAACAAGGCATATTACTAAAAAAAAAGTTATGCCTGTCTTTTCTTATTCTACATTTTCCTCTTAAACTGGAGATTGAAAAAAGGGATGCCCACACTTTTCAAAAGCTTCACATGTATGATAGTTTATGTGGTTCAGAAAGACAGTAGGTGAAATTGGAGTCTTTGTTATGCCAATCAGCCATCACAATGCTCAACATTTCTTTCTAAATGTTGGTTTTATTGGCTTCTTCCAACCTCTCCAACAATCAGCTTTTTATTTTTCTGCCATTCTTGCATCTCATCTACCTGGTCACAAAGTTGCACCTAGTAAGTGTATTACAACAGTGTATGTCACAGGTAGGATTAAAACTGATTCTCTGAGTTCTGAACCAAAAATACTTTCCACTACAAAACACTGCCTCATAAATAGTCACATCATTACCTACTAAAATGACCACAAGTAGTCATATAACTTAAGAGGCCATAATTCCCTCAAGCTTTAAAGTATTCAACATAACCATTTAGTTCATTTTCTGTTTTTAAACTTTTTTCTTTGTAGTCACAAAGAGGTCAACAATAGAAAGAGAAAGATTCTGTAAATGCATTTAAAATAAAAGTTTTTGTATTAGGAGAGAACTAGAAGGAAAGTGATTTCCCTTAGAGTAGAGCAAGAGAGGGAAATGACTAGAAAATGCATATGAATGAAATGGAATATTCCTGTAACATAAGGAATTATGAATATGAAAAATTCAGAGGAACTTGGGAAGACGTGTGTGAACTCATTCTAAGAGATTTAAGCAAAACCAAGAGACCATTTTACTGGTGGACCACAATAAAATAAAGGAAAATATCACTCAAAGACTATAGAATTACGATAAATGGAAAGACCTATCCTTAGCTCAGAGAAAGATGGTTAAACATGCCTCTCCCATTGCTTGGCAGAGATTAAGATGCCCATGAAACATCTAGTTCAAGATTTTCTGTTGGAAACAAGAGACTGGAGGTCAACAGAGATGAAATGTCAGGAGCAGGAGAAGTAAATTTGAAAATCATCAACATAGTCAATTAGTAAGTAAACATCTATTAAGACCCTACTAAATTCCAGGCAATGTACTAAGCTATGGGGATACAAAAAGGGCCAAAAGATAGTCCTTGACCTCCAGTACTTCACAATCCAATGAGTGAGACAAATATGTCAAAACTATCTATATACAAGATAAATAAAGAAAAGTAGTTTTTAAAGAAGCACTGGAATTTAGAAGGCTTAGGAAAGATCTCTAATAGATTATAGGATTTGGGGCTGTTGGAAATTGATACAAGTCAGGTAAGGTGGTATCTAGACATGAAGAAGGGCAGTATTTCAGGAACAAAGGACAGTCAGAGAAAATACTATGAGCTGAGAGGTGTACTATCTTATTCGTGGAACAGTAGAGAGTCCAGCGTCACTGAATTGAAGAGTATATCATTGAGAGTAAGGTTTAAAAATATTAGGAATGCCAGAGTAGATAAGGATAAAGGGGGCAAGATAATGAGTTCAGTTTTTACAATGTTGAGATACTAGACATCCATTATGAGATGTCCAAAAGCCTATTAGAGATTCAAGATTGGAGACAAAAAGACAGGTTAGGGCATAATAGGTTGATCTGAAAATCATCAGTGTATAGATGGTAATTATAACCATGCAAATTGATAAGATCACCAAGGGAAACAGAATAGAGGGAGATGAAATAAGGATACAGGACAGAATCCCATATTAGCATTTATAGTGAAAGGGTATGATCTGAATAAGAATCCATCAAAGAAGACTCAGAAGGAACAGTCTGATATGTAGGAGGAGAACTAGGAGGGAGAAGTCTTCTGAAAAACCTACAAATCAGAAATCAATCAGAAGCATCAAAAGCTACAGAGAAGTCAAGTATAACCAAGATTAAGAAAAGGTCATTGACTCTGACAATAAAAGTTCATTGGTAACTTTGAAAAGAGCAATTTCACTGGAATTATGAGGTTGGAAGTGAAATTATGAGCAGTTAAGGAACAAGAGGAGAAAAAGTAGAGATACTCATTGTAAACAGCCTTTTTCAAGAAGTCTGGCCACAAAGTGAAGGAGAAATACATGTTAGCAAGCACAGAGGGATCAAATGGGGATTTTCTGGAGGATGGTGGAGATAGGAATGTGTTTGTACATACTAGCAAAATGAGAGATTAAAAATAAGTGACAGAGTGGGGATACCACAGGGTTCAATAGGTTGGATGAGATGGATTGCAATGCTATCACTTGTAAGGGTAGAGCAATTAGCCTGGGAAATAGGCTACTTCTTTGAGATAAATGTGAAGGAAGAAATAGTGGCAGAAGTCATCTGAGTAACACATGAGCCTCACATGGAATGGGAGAAGGGAGAAGAGTGAGCTCATGGCTAATAGTTTCATTTTCTTTTCTTGAAAATGTGAGAAAGGATTCTTAACTGAGAGAGTGGAAGGAGGGGGAGTCATCAGAAGTGTGCATAGATTTGGAAAAGCTGCTGTAGAAAGTGGGATAGTGAGTTTATAAGGGAAGCATAGAAAGATTGCCCAGTGGGAATGAGGAGTCAGATGGGTTCTACAAAACTTAAGTTTGCAGTGGATCCAGTCAGAATGGTTGCATGATTTTCTCCACTTTCATTACCAGGTGTGTAGCAATGAAAGTGGCAGATGATGGGAGTGATCCAAGGTTGAGGCTTGGGAAGATGAAATTGATGATACAGCAAGTGTATCAGGGATTCAAGAGAAGACAATACAGAGTTGAAGTAGTTAAGCAATGGGTTAAATTGGAGAAAGGAAAAGAACATGTATAGACAATGCAGAGGAGATGGCCTGGGAGAGAACTCAGGGGTTCAGGGATTGGAGGACATAGTATGGATGAAGAGTAGAGTCTGATAGTAGAAGGCAAAGGGAGAGGTAGAAAGTCAATACATTGTGGTCAGATAGTAGGATTTCAGAATTCTTGAATATTGCATTTGTGAATGATGGCATGAAAAAAAGCTATGACCATTTCTATGTTTAGCTGAAGTGGGATGGAGGAGTAGCTCATTGGAAATGAGTAGGTGGAGGAACTGAGTGATTAGGGTGTTTCAGAGAGCATCAATATATATGTTAAAGTCTCCTAGTATTAGGGTAGGAGTTTTGGAGGAGAGAAAAATTGTGTGTCAGGCACAAACCTGTGATGGCAATCAAATTAAGATCTTTCCCGATTTTTGCTTTAGTATAGTACCTCTGATCAAACAATGTGATTAAAGAAAATCTTTCCAACCCATTGATGGGCCTACCCTTTGTGGGAAGCTTAATTAGAGGAGCTGTTCTGTAGGATGGTCCCGAGTACATTTTGTTTTTTTCTATTGCCTCTAAAAAGCATATGAATATTCTGAGTGTGAGGTTTTACTTTGGGGCTTAGTTTTTGTAAGAAGATTTGAGTGCCAGATGAGGACTCGGAAACTGCTCTAAGGAGCTTTGAAAATCCAGATATCAGTGCTTCCCTCTCTGGAAAATATGGTCAGACAGTAGGACTGTCTGTTGAATTCAGGCAGAGGAAGCCATGTCTGTTGATCTTTGATTACTTTGTGGTTTAATGACTGGAAATGTTTTTTTGGTTTTTTTTTTTTTGGCCAGAAAAGGATTTTAGGAAGCCACTAAAAGAGCCTCCCTGGCTTTAAAAACCCAGATGTTGGTGCTTCCCTCTCTGATAACTATGGTCAGACAGTTGGATCTCTGTATTGATGGTCAGGAAGAGGAAATCATATCACTGATCTTTGATTTCTCTGTATTTTCTTTGAAGTTCAAGGTGCTGACTCTCCCAAACTAGGTGAATGTATATGTACTTTGTAAAGGAAGGATACATGTGCTTGATTAAAGTAACCATTAAACTCTTGAACATTTCTTTCCTTTTATGAAGGCAGATCTAAGAATCTGTGATGTCAGGCCCCTCTGTATATGTTGGGGTGCTTACTGATGTAAAACCTGTTGAAGAAGGAAAGGGAGTTATACTTGGAGGTATGTAGATAGGAGCTACTAAGATTTTGATTGGGTGATACATGTGAATTGCATTAATGCCAAGAGAGGAAAGGATATTGAGTGATGGAGATAGGGGAGAACCTGGAAGTGGCAATGGTAAGCAAGGAGTATTCCAACTCTCCTGCCATGACCAGTGAGCCAAAGGGAATGAGTGAAGATATCCATAATACTGGAAAGGGTAGCCAGAGGATAGCCAGGTCTCAGGGATTGCTAGACAACATAAAGATTGGTAGAAGGAAATATTTAGGATGAAAGATTTTTTTTACCAATGGAACTGGCATTCCAGAGGGTATAGTGGAAGGGCTGGACAGGGATTTAATTAATACTTTGAGGTGGAAAGGTGGAGGAGTTATGGGAATAAGGAATTCCCAGAGAATGGGAAATGACTTTATGATCTATAGTGGTTCAGAATCACTTGAATGTATAGGATATGACCAGGTGTGAGAATGTTCATCTTTCAGTGGAAGATACCACTCCCCTTCCCAAAGAAGTTTGGTCAGGCTGGAGACAAATGTGGCATTAGATGGAAAGTACATACATCAGATGGAAGGTCCTTTTTCACCACTCCTCTTCTCTCTAAAGTCTGAATATTAGTCAGAAGACACTACTGGAGGGCACAGAAATTATGTTCTCTACAGATTTTCATCTTACCTGACTCTCAAGGGACAGGCACAGCAGGGGATGAGCAGCATGTTGTCAGAGAAAGGTCATACTCCTCTTTTCTTCTGAGCATGGAGATAATCAGTGAATCCCTGGGAACTAATGAGTTCATCAAGTAAAATAGTACAGACTATACAGGGAGAAGACACTTAGGGAAGAGCCTTGGAGGACACTCATAGTTAGAGGACTTGATATGAACGAGTATTCAGCAAAGGAGACCGACAAGGAATGATCAGATAGATTAGGAGGAGAACCAGAAGAGAGTAGGTCAATGAATACTTAGGTGATCTCACCTCAAACTCTACACTCACTTTCTCTTTCTCTTTTCCCAAACAGTGACTGAAATTTCTGCTGAAAACTTAATTTCTCTCTCATGCTACTCCCCCTACCCCCATACATAGTAGTACTCTATTTTGTATTTATAATTTCTACACACATTCCTCCTGTATTCATTCTCTACTCATTCTACATAAGCTTCCCACTGGCTAATACTTACTGAGTCACCTTGCTTTTTAAAAACTCCTCCAAAATGCCCAAGGGCTACTTCCTATCATCATGCTTATCAAAGCATCTGTGAAGTATACATCTCAGAACATCAAAAACATCTGAATAACCCTGGAATATAATTGAAAGGGAAGGGTAGCTGGTCTTATCCCACTACCTCTAAAGCACACTTGTTTTCTGCTGCTGAGATTCTCAGACTCAATGGCATTTTCCTCTTGCGGTTCCTTGTGCCAAGGGTTAACCCCATGTTATATTCTCCATCAGTTTGAAAGTCTGTGCCTTTCCCTACCTTAAAACAATAACAATAAGAATAACAAAGCAAACAAAACACAAACAGAAAATATGTAGAAGTGAAATGATTGACATGCTTTGAAACCAATGAATGACTTTATCTTTTCCAGCTGATATTAACTCTAAGCACCTGTACAAGTTATATGTATCACAGTCTTCACGATACTCTTCATCTTTTCCCCCCAAATAGTACTATCCAACATTCTATCAGAAATGAACAAAAGAACCTCATATTTAATAACAGTTGCAAAATGTGAGGGTTAAAGTAGAAGTTAACCAAGGTCTGAAATTCAAATTTCTAAAAATAAAAAGAGAAAGATTTTTATTTTATCATGGTAAACTTAATAACTAGATAATGACAGCTTCTTTAAAGGAAATAAATTTATATGAGATTCCCTTCTGCTTTAAAATATTGTGTTTTGAGAGAAGCACGTACTTAAAATTATAGCAGAATGAAGCCATGTACATCCCCGAAGTCTTTTGCATTCTTTTCATTCATCATAAAAGCATTTCTCCAAGGGTGCCTGTTATAATTTATCTTCCCTTATAGATCTTGGTAATGATTGTAAAGAGAATTGTTTTTGTTTACACTTGTCATCAGATTTTTGTAAAGTGAAGTGAAAAATAAACATATATTCAGAGAATATTTAATTTTAGTTAGTTAGAATCAGATTTCCATTATTCCTAAGATAAAAATGATAATGGATAGTACTTATGTATCACTTTAAGGGTGCTTCATATCTTTGCCTCATTAAAGGGGTCCTGACCTGAATGGGCCTTACCTCACCCTAAGTAAATACTTGCATAGACCTTGACCTAAAGCAGCCAAGGTCTCCCAGTGCATCCTAGGTCATCTTCATTTATCCTGCGAATATCAGGTCACTGGATTCAGATGACTCTGGAGGAGAAGTGAGGCTAGTGACCTTGTACAGCCCTCTCTCACTCAAAACCACATCAAGTGCAAGTAATATCATCATTTCTTTGATGACATGGTCTTCCTTTGGCAATGAAGGACAAACACATTTGATCCTCTCAGTAATCCAATGAGGTCAGTATCCCCATTTCTGGGGAGTGGCAAAATAACTTGCTCAAACAAATAGAAAAGATCTTAAGCACAACTCACACTCAAGTCTTACTTTCCCCATTACTAGCATTCCATCCACTATGCCTAAGAGCTGCCAGTTTATGAAAAGTTGTATTGAATTACAAAAATGAAAAAAAGATCATAGAATAAAAATGGAATTACAACTATTAAATATTTACAGAGAATAAAGATCTTAAAGATATATTTGTGTTTGTAGTAGTATATAGTCTTCTAACCATAGTTTTTTTTAATTAAATAAATTTATGTGTTTTCAGTTTTCAACAATCACTTCCATAACTTTTAAATTTTCTTCCCCTCCCTCTCGCTTCCTTCCTCGAGCTGGTATACAGTCCTATATGGGTACTGCACGTGCATTCTTATTAAACACATTTTCATATTAGACATGTGACATGGAAGAAGTAAAACAAATATGAGAAAACAGGAGAAAAAACAAACCAAAACAAAAGATAACACAAGAGTAAATAGACTGCTTCCTTATGCATTCCAATTACACAGTTATTTCTCTGGATGTGTATGGCATTTTGTTTCGAGTCCTTTGGGAATGTTTTAGGTCCTTCCATTGCTGTGAAGGGCTAAGTCTATCAGAAACGGTCCTCACACATTGTGACTTTTACTGTGCATAATGTTCTTCTGGTTTGACTCATTTCACTCAGCATCAGTTCATATAAGTCTTTCCAGGTTTTTCTGAAGTCTACCTGTTCATCATTTCTTATAGCACAGTAATATTCCATTACATTCATATGCCACAATTTGGTCAGTCACTCCCCAATTGATGGGCATTCCCTTGATTTACAGGTCATGGCCACCACAAAAAGAACTGCTTTGAATATTTTGCACATATGGGACCTTTTCCCATTTTCGTGATCTCTTTGGAACACTGCCTTAGAAGTAGTAATGCTGGGTCAAAAGGTATGCACATTTTTGTAGTCCCTTGGGCACGGTTCCAAATTTTCTCCTGAATGGTTGGATCAGCTGACAACTCCACCAACAATGAATTAGTATTCCAACTCTCCCACATCTTCTCCAGCATTGATCATCTTCCAATTTTGTCATGTAAGCTGATCTGATAGGTGTGATGTGGTACCTCAGAGTTGTTTTGATTTGCATAACTCTAATAAATATTAAATTACAGCATTTTTTCATGACTATAAAAAGCTTTAATTTTTTCCTCTTATAACTGCCTATTCATATTCTTTGATCATTTTTCAATTGGGGAATGATGTGTATTCTGGTAAATTTGACTCAGTTTTCTGCATATTTTGGAAATGAGGCCTTTATCACAGACACTAGTTGTAAAAAAATCTTTCCCATGTTTCTGCTTCTTCCCAATCATCATTGCATTGGCTCTGTTGTACAAAAACTTTTTGATTTACTGAAATCTATAATTGTGCATTTTGCACTTCACAATGTTCTCTATCTCTTGTTTGTTCATAAATTTCTCCATAAATCTAACAAATACATTATCCCCTTGCTCCTGAATTCTTTATAGTAGCTGAATTTATACAGAGATTATGTACCCATTTAGACTTTATTCTTGTGTACTATGGTTTCTGCCACACTATTATACAGTTTTCCCAGCAATTTTTGTCAAACAGTGAGTTATTATCCCAGAAGCTAGGGACCTTGGACTTAACAAACAGTGAACTACTATATTCATTGATTATTGTGTCTTCAGTACTTAATTCCACTGATCTACCCCTCTATGTCATAGCCAGTACCAAGTAGTTTTAATGATTGCTGCTTTATAACACCAGTTGAGATCTGGTATGTTTAGGCCACTTCCCCTAGAATTTCTTTTCATTAATTCCCTTGATGTTCTGGACATTTTTCTTTTGCAGATGAATTTTAATATTATTTTTGCTAGCTCCAGAAAATAATTTTCTGGTAGTTTGCTTGGTATGGCACTGAATGAATAAATTAATTTAGCTAGAATTCTCATTGTTATTATATTAGCTCACCTATCCATGAGCAACTGATGATTTTCCAATTACTTATTTGTGATTATTTGTGTGAAAATTGTTTTGTAGTTGTATTCAGATAGTCTGTGGATTTGTTTGTGCAGGTAGTCTCCCAAATACTTTTTGGTGTCTACCGTGACTTTAAATGGTATTTCTCTCTCCATCTCTTGTTATTGGACTTTGTTAGTAATATATAGAAATGCAAATGATTTATTTGGATTTATTTTGCAACCTGCAACTGTCAAAATTGTTTACCGTTTCTAATAGATTTTGACTTGATTTCCTAGAGTTTTCTAAGTATATCTTCATATTGCCTGCAAAGAGTGATAACTTACTTTCTTCCTTGCCTATTCCAATGCCTTCATTTTTTTCTTCTTTCATTGCTAAAGCTAACATTTCTAGTACCACAATGAATAACAATGGTGATAATGA
Organism: Bettongia penicillata ogilbyi; assembly: GCA_023548195.1. Taxonomy (NCBI): domain Eukaryota; kingdom Metazoa; phylum Chordata; class Mammalia; order Diprotodontia; family Potoroidae; genus Bettongia; species Bettongia penicillata. The sequence continues at coordinate 7,697,394 of JAJHZJ010000322.1, read as the reverse complement.
GCACCATTGTTTCATCCTTGATCTTAAATGGAAATGTATCTAGCTTGTCCCCATTACATATAATTCTTGCTGATGGTTTTTGGTAAATACTACTTATTATTTTAAGGAAGGCTCCACTTACTCCTATGGTCTCCAGTGTTTTCTATAGGAATGGATTTTGTCAAAAACTTTTTCTGCATCTTTTGAGATAATCATATAGTTTCTATTAGTTTTGTTGTTGATATGATCAATAAAGCTGATAGTTTTCCTAATATTGAACCAGTTCTGCATCCCTGGAATAAATCTTACCTGATCATAATGGAGTATTCTCCTGATAAGTTCCTGTAACCCTTTTTTCTAGTAGCTTTATTTAAATTTTTTTGCAATTGGTCTATAATTTTCTTTCTCTGTTTTGAGTCTTCCTGGTTTAGGTATCAAAATTATATTTGTATCATAAAAATTGGTAAGACTCCTTCTTCACTTATTTTCCCAAATACTCTGTATAGTATTGGAAATAACTGTTCTTTAAATTTTTGATAGAATTCACTTGTAAATCCATCTGGCCCTGGAGAATTTTTTCTAGAGAGTCAACTGATGTCTTATACAATTTTGCTTTCTGAGATGGGGTTATTTAAAAATTCTTCTTCCTCATCTGTTAATCTGAGCAATTTATATTTTTAAAAACATTCATCCATCTCACTTAGGGTGTAAAATTTGTGGGCATACATTTGGGCAAAATAATTTCTAATTATTGTTTTAATTTCCTCGTTACTGGAGGTGAGTTTTTGATGTTGATCATTTTCTTCTCTTCTTTGTTTTTTTAATTCAAATTGACCAAAGTTTAATTAATTTTATTGTTTTTTTCCATTAAACCAAATCTTAGACTTATTTATTAGTTCAAGAGTTTTCTTAATTTCAAATTTATTAATCTGTCCTTTGGTTTTCAATATTTCTAATTTGGTATTTAATTAGAGATTTTCAATTTGTTAATTTTTGAGCTTTTTCAGTTGCATGCCCAATTCATGGATCTCCTCTTTCTAACTTTTTTTATATAGGCATTCAATGATATAAAACTTCCCCGAAGAACTTCTTTCATGACATTTCGTAAGCTTTGACAGGTTGTCTCATTATACTAATTCCCTTGAGTAATGTTATTGATTGTTTCTATGATTTTTTTGTTTAACTCTTTAGGATTAGATTATATAGTTTCCAATTAATTATATAGCTTCCTATGGCCTTTTATTACATATAATTTTTAATGCACCATGATCTGAGAAGGGTACATTGACTATTCCTGTCCTTCTGCACAGGATTGTGAGTTTTTTATACCCTGGTACATGGTCAATTTTTGTGTATGTGCCACATACTTCTGATTAAAAGGTATATTCTCTCCTATCCCCATTCAGTTTCTCAAGAAACCTATCATATCTAACTTTTTCAGAGTTCTATTCACTTCCTTAACTTCTTTTTTGTTTATTTTGAGGTAAGATTTATCAAGTTCAGAGAGGGGGAGGATGAGGTCCCCTGCTAGTATAGTTTTGTTGTCTATTTCTTCCTGTAACTCCTTTAACTTCTCTGAAAATTTGGATGCTCTACCATTTGGTGTATTATGTTTTGTAATGATATTACTTCATTGTCAATAGTGCCTTTTAGCAGGATATACTTTCCTTCCTTATCTCTTTTGATTATATCTATTTCTGCTTTTGCCACATCTGAGAATAAGATTTCTACCCCTGCTTTTTTACATCAGGTGAAGTATAATATATTCTGCTCCAACCTTTTACCTTTATCCTCTGGGTATCTCCCTGTCTCGAATGTATTTCTTATAAACAACATGTTGTAAGATTGTGGTTTTTAATCCATTTTTCTATCTGCCTGTTCCATGAGATTTTTCACCCCATTCACATTCACAGTCACAATTACTATCTTTATCTTTCTCCCCATCCTATTTTCTTCCGTTCCTGATTTTATTTCCTTCTTCTCCCTTTCCCTTCACGGTACACTTTGATTTTTGATCCCCATCTCCCGCAGTCTTCCTTCCCTTCTTTCAGCACCCTCCATTTATTTTCCCTTTTCCCTCACAACTTATTCACTTTCTTATAACTTCTCCCCTTTCCTTTCCCCATTCCCGTTGTACTGCCTATAGGAAAAGTTAGACTTCTATAGTTAACTGAGTATGCTCTTCCTCCCTTGAATCAAATCAGAGGAGAGTAAATCTCAAACAACGCTCATCTCTCTCCTTTCTTTCCTTCTGCTATGATATGGTTTTGTGCTTCTTCCTGTCATGTAATGTACATTTTTCTGCCTCCTCCTATTCTCTTCTCTTGTTAAATCCCTTCTCATCTTTTAATCATTTTTATCATCACATCAGTTAATTTATATCTACTCTCTCTACCTGTGTTTATCCCTTTAAAACACCCTCTTGTGGGGAGGAGCCAAGATGGCAGAGTAGAAAGACTCACTTATGCTAGCTCCGAACCCACAGCCCATAAATTTCCTGTAAAAAGAACTCCCCACAAATTCTGGAGCAGTGCAAGCCACACAGCAATGCAGTGGACAAGATTTCTGTTCCAGAGAGCCCTGAAAAACTGACCCCAAAGGTCCATCGCTCTCTGGACAGTGAAGCTCACCACTGTGCTGCCCTGGCCATGCGGCCCTAGAGGATCAGATCCCAGGAGGCTTCAGGGATGGAACCTCTGGCAGCCAAGAAGTTCCCTCCACTCACAGGCGCTACAGGTCAGTGAGAGAGACTTCTGGGCTGGCCAAGAGGGGAGCGGGGTGTGTCCATAACTCAGGCCCCCTTGGGAGGCAGTGGCAGAGGCAGCAGGTGGCCCAGGACTCCCAGAAGAGGCAGGAGCTCCACTCCATTACTGAAAGTCTCTGCATAAACCCCTTGAGGGAACTGAGCCTGGGAGGTGGCCCTGCCCCCACCTGAGCACCAGAACTTAAGCTCACATTGAATAGCAGCTGCAGCCACCACTGAAAGCCCTGAGGCTGGGAAGCAGCATTTGAATCTCAGACCCCAAACACTAGCTGGGTGGATCTAGGCGGGGGAGGAGAGGAATCTCAGAAGTCAAGTAACTGGCGGAGAAAATGCACAGAAAAGGGAAAAAAAAATAAGACCATCGAAGGTTACTTTCTTGGTGAACAGATGTTTCCACCTTTCCTTTCTGATGAGGAAGTATAATGCTTACCATCACGGAAAGACAGGTCTCTGTATCCCAAACATCTGAAATATATATCCAATGGGCTCAGGACATGGAAGAGCTGAAAAAGGATTTTGAAAATCAAGTTAGACAGCTGGAGGAAAAACTGGGAAGAAAAATGAGAGAGATGCAAGAAAAGCATGAAAAATGGGTCAATACCTTGTTAAAGGAGACCCAAAAAAAGGCTGAAGAAAATAACACCTTGAAAAATAGGCTCACTCAAGTGGCAAAAGAGGTTCAAAAAGCCAATGAGGAGAAGAATGCTTTCAAAAGCAAAATGAGCCAAATGGAAAAAGAGGTTCAAAAGCTCACTGAAGAAAATAGTTCTCTCAAAATTAGAATGGAACAGATGGAGGCTAATGACTTTATGAGAAACCAAGAAATCACAAAACAAAACCAAAAGATGAAAAAATGGAAGATCATGTGAAATATCTCATTGGAAAAACAACTGACCTGGAAAATAGAACCAGGAGAGACAATTAAAAATTATGGGACTACCTGAAAGCCATGATCAAAAAAAGAGCCTAGACATCATCTTTCATGAAATTATCAAGGAAAACTGCCCTGACATTCTAGAACCAGAGGGCAAAATAAGTATTGAAGGAATCCATCAATCACCACCTGAAAGAGATCCAAAAAGAGAAACTCCTAGGAACATTGTGGCCAAATTCCAGAATTCTCAGGTCAAGGAGAAAATATTGCAAGCAGCTAGAAAGAAACAATTCTAGTATTGTGGAAATACAATCAGGATAACACAAGATCTAGCAGCTTCTACATTAAGGGATCGAAGGGCATGGAATAGGATATTCCAGAAGTCAAAGGAACTAGGACTCAAACCAAGAATCACCTACCCAGCAAAACTGAGTATAATACTTCATGGGAAAATATGGTCTTTCATTGAAACAGAAGACTTTCAAGCATTCTTGATGAAAAGACCAGAATTGAAAAGAAAATTTGACCTTCAAACCCAAGAATGAGAAGAAGCATGGAAAAGCAAACAGCAAAGAGGAGTCATAAGGGACTTACCAAAGGTGAACTGGAAAGACAATATTTGCAACTCTTGAAACTTTTCAGTATCTGGGTAGTTGGTGGGACTACACACACACATACACACACACATGTACATGTGTGCATGCACACACACATACACACATGCATGTACACACAGAGACAGAGAGCACAGAGTGAATTGAATAGAATGGGCTCATATCTTAAAAGAAATTAAGATAAATGGTGAGAGAGAAATGTAGTGGGAGAAGAGAGGGTGAAATGGAATAGGGCAAGTTATCTCTCATTCAAGAGGCAAGCAGGAGACATTTTAGTAGAGGGAAAAAGAGGAGAGCTGAGAAAAAAACATAAAGTTTACTCTCATCACATTCTACTAAAGGAAGGAATAAAATGCACTCTTATTTTGGTATGAAAACCTATCTTACAATACAGGAAAGTAGGGGAGAAGGAGATGAGCATGGTGGGGGGAATGATGGAAGGGAGGGCAATGGGAGGAGGGAGCAATTTGAAGTCAACACTCTTGGGGAGAGACAGGATCAAAAGAGAGAATAGAAACAATGGGGGACAGGATAGGATGGAGGGAAATATAATTAGTCTTACACAACAGGACTATTATTGAAGTCATTTGCAAAGCTACACAGATATGGCCTATATTGAATTGCCCGCCTTCCCAAAGGGAATGGGTGGGGAGGGAGGGATGGGGAGAATTTGGAACTCAAAGTTTTAGGAACAACTGTTGAGTATTGTTGTTGCTACTAGGAAATAAGAAATACAGTTAAGGCGGAATAGAAAGTCATCTGGCCCTACAGGACAAAAGAGAAGATGGGGACAAGAGAAGGGAAGGGAGGATAGAAGAGAGGGCAGATTGGTGATAGGGGAAATTAGAATGCTTGGTGTATTGGGGTGGGGGGAGGTGATAAATGGGGAGAAAATTTGGAACCCAAAATTTTGTGAAAATGAATGTAAAAAGTTAAATAAATAAATTTATATTTAAAAAAATTTAAAAAAAATTAACACTCTCTTGTGTCTTACATTAGAATATCAAATTTTCTATTGAACTCTGACCTTTACTTCTGGATGTTCTAGAAATCCCTTATTTCACTGAATATCCATCTCCTTGCCTGAAAGTTTATGCTCAGTTCTGTTGGATAATTGATCCTTGGTTGTATTCCCAGCTCCTTTGCCTTATGGAATATCATATTCCAATCTAGCTGATCCTTTAATGTAGAAGCTGCAAGGTCCTGTGTGATCCTGACTGTAGTTCCTCCATATTTGAATTGTTTTTTTCTGGCTACTTGCAGTATATTCTCCTTTACTTGATAGTTTTGGAATTTGGCAGCAATATTCCTTGGCATTTTCAATTTAAGATCTCTTTCAAAAGGTGATCAGTGGATTCTTTCTATGACTATTTTTGTTCTCTGGATCTAGGACCTCACGGCAGTTTTCCTTTATGATTTCTTGGAAGTTTTTGTTCAGGCTCTTTTTTTCATAATGGCTTTCTGGTAGACCAATAATTCTTAGATTTTTCTCCCATGGGTATGTTTTTAAAGTCAGTTGTTTTTCCAATGAGATATTTTACAATTTCTTCAATTTTTTCACTCTTTATATTTTGTTTGACTGATTCTTGATGTCTCATAGTGTCGTTAGCTTCTACTTGCCCAATTCTAATTTTTAATAGATTATTTTCTTCAGTTAACTTTCTCACTTCCTTTTCCATTTGTCCAATTGTTCCTTTGAATGGAGTTATTTTCTCCAGTTAGGTTTTGTATGCCTTCATCTGTTTGCCCAATTTTCTTTTTTTAATTATTTGGTGAATTCTTTTATTCATATTTTAAAAATCAGTTTTTCTTCTACCTCTCTAATTTGATTTTAAAATCCTTCAGCTCTTCTAAGAATACTCTTTGGGCTTGAGACCACTTCATTTTTCCACTTTGTGGTTTTTTGATGTGAGTACAATCTCAATGCTCTCCTCTTTGGAGTTTCTAATTTAGTCTTTGTCCCTATGGTAAGATTTTATGGTCTGTGCTTTTCTGGTTTGCTTCTTCCTCATTATGATTGTCATTTTACTGTCTTTTAAAGTGCATCTCTGCTTCTGAGGCACCAGGGGCTCTGCCACATGTTTCTTATCCTGAGAACTTGAATCTTTCTGTGTTGTGGCCTCTGATTCTTTCAGCTAGAAGCTGGAATGTGACAGCTTACTGGATGTTGAGCTGACTGACATGTGCCAAAGCAGAGGCCAGGTAAAGTCTTTCTTAGTTTCCCCTAGGGTTACCCTGAAGCTCCTGGTGTGAGGTGTGGGGTGTGTTTGGCTTCAAGAAGTCTCCTCCCTTGAGCTAGAGCACAGGCAGGATCAAATGACTGGTGTGTGCCCAATTCCCCTGGCTGTACTAAGGCATTCCTGGGGTCCTGGCGTTGGTGCTTATGGACTCCACCCCCCTGGAGCTCAGGATCTCCTTCTGGTTTGCGGAGGTGAGACTATCTGGGGCAGCTCCAGTTCTGCACTGTTCCCCTTCAGCCACAGCAAGAGGGACTCTCCTTGATGACCTCCCTAGCCTCACTAGCTGAGAGACTCTTTATCCCTTTGGTTAATACCAGTATTCCAGATCTTTTTCTGAAGCGGTCAACAAGGGGAGGGTGAGAGCACTTACTGTTTACTCCTCCATCTTGGCTTCCAGAAGTTCAAGTAGTTGACCTTCAAACATTTCCTCTGTGGGCTTATGGTCTCAAGAGTGGCTGCTGCTGTTACTGGTTGCCCCGTGCTTCTCTCTCAGTTCTGCTGGACTCCCTTCCTGTGCTGATATGTTTGGGAATCTGCACTGCTACTTCTAATTCAACTCTGCTATAGAGGAGTCTGTGTTGGTGAACTCTGCTCTTCACCTGGCCCATGTAATAGATCCCTCCTATTGACCTTCCATGTTGTCCTGGGCTGAAAATACGCCACACTCTGTCTCCTAATGGATTCTGCCGCTGTAAAATTTGTTCAGATTCTCTTTTTATTGGTATCTGAAGAAATTTGTGGTAGGGATCAAGTGAGTCCATGCTCTCACTTGACCATCTTAGTTCTACCCCCTTTAACCACAGTTTTAAAGAACAGGATAAGATTGTTTTTAAGAAATGGCATTAATGAAGCCAAGCTCTTTTGTCAGTTAATTAGGCGCAGACAACAACCATACTAGGGTAAAAACTGCAAACCAGCCCACTTAACCATCATAAATGCAGGTAACAAATTCTTAGAGAGACCTGACAGGAAAAAAGAGACGTCTCAAGACAAATCCATTATTACTATTGGGAAAATTACTTAAAGTTCATATCCCACTGATGGTGGGTCAAGAGCATTGTCTTGTTCTACAAAGAATATATATCATAACGTCATTCCAACTTTCAACCTAATCTCCTATGCCTCCTTAATATACAGTACTGATAATCATAAGAATAACCCTGAGACACTAGAAGATCATGAAGTGACTCCTGAATCATCAAAGGAAAATTAAATTATGTTCATATAATTTTAGTTTTAAATGTATTTTATTTCCTTTCAATAAAAAAGGCAATCTTCACATGGCATTTATGCTGACTCTTAGTTAATCAAAATTTAAAAAATATACATTTCTAAGTGTTTTGGACAAACAGAAGTTTAGTGCACATATATGCATGTACATGCACATGTATGTGTGCATGTAATATATATTACACACATACATACATATATGACAAACGTGTTCTTTAAAAAAGGTTCTTAACTTATTTTTTCTTCCGATAATACTTATGTTTCTTATTATAGCTCACTTTCCTTCCCAGAGGGGTCATCCTTCCCAGTATTCCTAAAAGAGAAAAGGAATTAGCAAAAATAAATAGTACTGTTTCTTTGTAGTGGTTGAAGGAAAATATGCTGCAAGCTATAAGAGGAGTGGATAAAGTGTCCAGCCTGGAGTGAGGAGGACTTACCTTCCTTAGCTCAAATCTGGCCTCAGGTACTTATTACCTGTTTGACGCTGGGTAACTTAACCCTGTTTGCCTCAGTTTCCTCATCTGTAAAATAAGCTGAAGAAGGAAATGGCAAGCATTCCAATATCATCTGCCAGAAAAACCCCAAATGGGGTCACAAAAGGTTAGACATTACTGAAAACAACTGGACAACAACATAAGAAAATGGTTCTGCTATTGCTTCTCAGTGTTGTGCCTACTCTGTCCTGATCTGAGGTGAAACAGTATTGGAGATGGCTATGACCTTGTGAACTTTGCAGTGATGAAAGTTCATAATACAATTTGTTGGCAACCAAGTCTGAAAAACTTTACAAAAAGAAAAAAAGGCAGGCTATCAAGAGCCAAATTATTCAGGGTATAAATACAAATTAAATTTTTAAAATAAATCTCTAATATAATTTCTTTTTAGAAATTCTTATCATACTTTGAAAAAATAGCAATATTGTTTTAAAATCAGTTATAATAGTTATAAGAATTCAAAATAATATCTTAATAAATGTAGTAGTGTTAAATTCTGACCTTATTAAAAGTTAAAAAAAGAGATCTTATTAATCCTACTCAGCAGAGTAACTTTAAGATGATGTGGTTAAACCATAACCATGGTAATTTTTTTTATTATAAAGGTTCCTTTGATAACAAGTGTAACAAGTATATTCTGACCACACAACTTAAGGACCAGGCCTGCCACATCTCATCTTCAGAGTTGTAGGGTACCCAGAAGTGGGTAAGGCATGTCTGTTTCACTGCCATTGGCTGGATCCCCAACTAGATGTATTCCTTTGTTTGACTGCTTGGTGACAGAACTCCAATTCCATATAACCACTTAACATTGAGGTAGCATGTTGTAGTGAATAAAGAACTGGTCCTAGAGGGAGGATGACCTGAGTGCAAATCCAACCTCAGGCTCTTACTGGCTATATGACCTTAGGCAAGTAAGTTCCTCATACATAAAATGGGAATTACAATGGTAGCACCTACCTCCCAGGCTGTTCATGTGGGTCAAATGAGATAATATTCATAAAACACTTCACAAACCTTAAGGTACCCTATAATGTTAGCTATTGTTACTAGCATTTGCAAAGCATTCACAAAAAAATTATAATAATTACTTCAAAGATCCAGCAAGGAAAAAAAAATAGCATATAAATGTTTCCTCTAATACTTCAAGGGCATATTCTCCCCAATACTACCTTGGCTTTCTGGAGGAGCAGACTAAAAATCTAACTTAATTCTTGCAAATCATTGGTCTACCTAGTTCATCTCCAGAGGTGGCATCAAAATTAGAAGAGTTCTTATTTCAGCTTTCATTGGAATATATTCAGAAAGTCATTCCTGGAGATTGCACCTTCTCCTTGGGGAAACCCAGTATTGATGTTGGGCTGCAGTATCTATACTGTATTCTGTGGTTTAGTCTCCCAACCTTCCACAAAGTCAAAGACTACAATTTCTTTACCCATAAGAGAAAAGAACAAAGGAAAAGACTAAAGCTCATTTTTCAATGGCCATATGGTTTTCATAGAACACTAAGAATCTTCCCTTTAGCCCATTATCTCTTATTGGATGTCATAAGTGAAATAGTCACTGTTAGCCCAACTAAAGCAATGAGAGATGGCTAAGGGCAAATCAAACTTTTTCAAAGATATGAATAATTCTGGCTAAAGAGACTACTAAAAAGACTTCTTCAATCAAATGTTTAGCCAAATGGAACCAGTTGCAAAATGTCTCCACATTCAACCTAAAGTATTTCTCTTATACATTATCACACTTCTCTTTAAAGCAAGTTTCTCAATTTATCCACTTAGGGAAATTGCACCAGTCAAACAAGCTGATAGAGCTTGTGCATGTGCCAAATATCCATTACACAAAGAAATAAAATTTTGAAAAATTATTCTTTGTTGATAAAAAAAAAACTTTTAAAATGAACTAGTATCCATTTTTAAAAAGAGACTTAAGGAAGACAGAGTAAGTTACATATGGAAGATTTTGAATGCAGAGCCTCAAATTTATCATTCCCTGACACATTTGAAATTGTGAGATCCTCATGTTGTTATATTTAAATCTCACTTTACAGTTGTTTCATTTGCAATATCTTACTTTGGTATCCAATGTCAATTAAAAGACAGTTATTACAGAACAGTTCAATAAAGAAGGCTAAGATTCTACTTGCTCTTTTTATTCCCATGGTCTCCTTTCTGACTGAAGTTCACATCCATCAGATTGGCCAAAAAAAAAAAAAGGAAAATAGAAATTGTTGGCAAGACTATGGGACAACAGAAACAATGATGTCTTAGTGTTAGTGGAACTGTGAAACTGATCCAACCTTTCATTCTGGACAACAATTTGGAACTATCTCTTCCCTATCACAAAACTATGTTTTTACCTTTGACCCAAGGGTACCATTATGAGGCTTATACTTAAAGAGATCAAAGATAAAGAAAAAGCTGTGTCAAGTGTAAATACATCTATAGCAGCACTTTTGGTAACAACTTTTAGTTACTCCTTAACTTCTTTCCCTCACTTCCTCATAATATTGCATAAATATCAAATATTATAATGAAGGAAAAAACTGGAAGATTTTATGTGAACTGATACAGGGGATTCTTTATTTACCCTAATCAAGATTTGGCTATACTAACATCTTTCCTGAATTAAATAGGACAGAAAGATTTTTCTTTTTTTTTTTGATTCACATAATAAAATTAACTTTTATTAAAATCAGAGAAATCTAGACACTTAATTATCACTTGCAGTATATACAAACACATAAATTTTAAAAGAGACCTTTGGGAAAATGCCCCAAACAAAGATCAAAAAGGATTTTCTGGTTCTGGGAGCCAAGATGGGGACTGATTGGTAACTGCTATCTTCCTCCCCTGTTGACCTTGACAAACCCAGAGAATATCTCCCCAGGAAAAGCCTTGGAACAATGGGAGCAGCAGAAGAGATAAAGAGACTGTGAAGCTAGAAAGATCACGAAGGTGGGCTTCTCTTGCTGTGGCTGAAGGGGACCAGTGCAGGATCACAGCTGTCCCAGACAGCCCCACCTCCACAAACTGGGAGAAGATACTGAGCCTCATGGGGCTGAAGCCAGCAACTGTCAACACCAGGATCCCAGGAATGCCTCAGCACACCAGGGGAATCTGGAAGACACTAGCACAGGTGGGATCACCAACCACTGAGGTTGCCTATAGCTCAGCACAGGAGACCTCCTATGGCCAGACTACTCTTCCCCTACACTTAATGATCTAGCTCTAGGGTAATTGCGGGGAAACCCAAAATGACCTCACCTGACTTCTACTTTCCAATACCAACCAGCTTAGCCCTAGGTAAGCTGCAGCATCTTAGCTTCTAGCTGAAAGAAGTAGAGGTCAAAACACACAAAACTTCACAGTTTAGGCACAAGAACTGTGGGACAGAGCTCCCTGTGCCACAGATGCAGAGAACTACTTTAAAAGTGAAGAAAAGGGTTATTATCATGAGTAAGAAGCAAAGCAGAAAAGAAAAGATCATAGAGTCTTTCTATGGGGACAAGGACCAAAACAAAAATAAAAAAGAAGTCACATTGAGACTGTACTCTCATCTGAAATTTCAGAGAGGAATATAAACTGGTTGGAAGCACAAAGAGCCTTCTTGGAAGAGCTCAGGAAGAATTTTAAAACCCAAATTATAGAAATAGAAGAGAAACCGACCAATGGCTATAAAAACATGAAAAAGAAATCACAGAAGAATTTAAAAGGACAATTGGATAAATGGAAAAAGAAGCATAAAACCTAACTGGAAAAAACAACTCCTTAAAAGGAACAATTGGACAGATGGAAAAGGAGATACAAAAGTTAACTGAAGAAAACAATTTGATAAAAAATAGATTTGGGTAAGAAGAAACGAATGAATCTATGAGACAGCAAGAATCAGTCAATAGAATGTAAAGAATGAAAAGATAGAATAAAATGTAAAATATCTAATAGGAAAAACATCTGACCTGGAAAACAGATCCAGGAGAGAAAAAAATCTAAGGATTATTGGTCTACCAGAAAGCCATGATGAAAAAAAGAGCCTGCACAATATCATCCAAGAAATCATCAAGGAAAGTTGCCCAGAAGTCATAGACTCAGAGGGCAAAAATAGTCATGGAAAGAATCCACCATTCACCTCTTGAAAGGGACCTCAAGTTAAAAACACCAAGGAATATGGTTGTCAAGTTTCCAAACTGTCAAGTAAAAAAGAAAATACTGCAGGCAGCCAGAAAGAAACTATTCAGATATTGAGGAGCTATACTCAGAATCACACAGGACTTTGCAGCTTCTATGTTAAAAGATCAGAGGGGTTGGTATATGATAAAGCAAAGGAGGTGGGACTACAACAAAGGATTAATTATCCAACAAAGTTGAGCATAATATTTCAGGCAAGGAGTTGGACATTCACGGGAATAAGGAATTGCCATACTTTACTGATGGAAAGGCCAGAACTCAATAGAAAATTCAATCTTCAAATGCAGGTCTCAAAAGAGGCATAAAAAGATAAATAGGGAAGAAAAGACAAAATTTGTTACACAATATGGGCAAACTGTTTACATACCTTTAAGGGAAGATGATATACAAAGATAGAGGGGGTGGGTATAAATTAAATGATGTGATGATAAAAATATGATTTAGGGGTGCAAAGGGATTATAATGGGAGATGTGAAAAGGAGGAGGCAGAAAAAATGAATTCTATCACAGGAAGAGGCATAAAAATATATTGCAGTAGAGGGAAAGAGGGGAGGGAGATGAGCATTGTTTGAGAGGTACTCCCATCTGATTGGATTCAAGGAGGGTAAAAATAAACTCAGTTAAGCATAGAAATACAATTAATTCTATAGGCAGTAGGAGAGGAAGGGGGAAAGAAAAGGGAGGGGAGAATAAAAGGGAGGAAAGAAGTAGGAAGGGAAAAGGGGATGAAAAGGGAGGGGGCTGAAAGAAGGGAGAGAAGACTGAAGGAGACAGTGTTCAAAACTTAAAACTACTGTTGAGGGGAAGGGAGAAGGGAGAACTAAAACCATAAATAAGGGGAAAGAGGATGGAGGGAAAGATACAGATAGTAATCATACCTGTGTATGTCATGAGAATGGATCCATGAAATGGAGAGGGATAAGAGAATGGATTAAAAACCATAATACAACAATATATTGTTTACAAGAAACACATTTGAAATGGGGTCATACACACAAGATAAAGGTAAATGGTTAGACCAGAATATTTTGTGCTTCAATTGATGTAAAAAAGCAAGGACAGCAATCCTAATCTCAGACAAAGCAAAAGCAGAAATAGATCTAATCAAAAGAGATAAGGAAGGAAACTATATCCTGCTAAAAGGCCCCATAGACATGAAGCAATTTCATTACTTAACATATATGCTCCAAGTGGTCTAGCATCCAGATTCTTAGAAGAGAAGTTAAGGGAGTTACACAAAGAAATAGGCAGCAAACCATACTACTGGGGGACCTCAACCTCCCCCTCTCTGAACTTGATAAACCTAACCTCAAAATAAACAAGAAAGAAGTTATGAGGTGAATAGAACTCTGGATAAGGTAGATATGATAGATCTCTAGAGCAAACTGAATGGAGATAGAAAGGAATATACCTTTTTCTCAGTGGTGCATGGCACATACAAAAACTGACCATGTACTAAACCATAAAAACTGCACAATCCAGTGCAGAAAAATAGAGACAATCAATGCATCCTTTGTAGATCATCATGCAATAAAACTTACATGTAATCAAGGGCCATGGAAATACAAACCAAAAACTAATTGGAAATTAAACAATCTAATCCTAAAGAATGAGTGGGTTAAACAACAAATTATAGAAACAATTCACAACTTCTTTCAAGAGAATGACAGTAATGACACAACCTATCCAATCTTATGGGATACTACAAAAGCAGTTCTTAGGGAACATCTTACATGCCTACATGAATAAAATAGAGAAAGAGGAAATCTTTGAATTGTGCCTGCAGCTGAAAATGGTAGAAGAAGAACAAACTGAAAATCTCCAAGTAAATACCAAATCAGAAATACTGAAAACCAAAGGAGAGATTAATAAAATTGAAATTAAGAAAACTATTGAACTAAAAAATAAAACTGAGTTGGTATCATGAAAGAAACAATAAAATTGATAAACCTTTGATCAATTTGATTTAAAAAAAGAGAATAAAACCAAATTACCAACATAAAAGATGAAAATGGTGAAATAACCTCCAATGAGGAGGAAATTAAAAGCAATAATTAGAAGTTGCTTTGCCCAACTCTATGCCCATACATGCAACAATCTAAACGAGATAGACATTTCTTTTAAAAACATTACAATTAGCCCAGATTAACAGGAGAGGAGATCGCATACTTAAATAATCCCATATCAGAAAAGGAAATTGAATAAATCATCAATGAAATCCCTAGGAAAAAATCACAAGGGCCCAAAGGATTTAAAAGTGAATTCTATCAAACATTTAAAGAACAGTTAATTCTAATACTATATAGACTATTTGGGAAAATTGCTGAAGAAGGAGTACTACCAAATTCTTTTTATGAAACAAATATGGTTTTGCTACCTAAACCAGGAAGAATCAAAACAGAGAAAGAAAATTATAGACCATTGGCTTAAGGAGCTTATATTAGACCCACTCACTTGTATCTTACTCTACAGGAAAGTACAGGGGGAAGGGAATAAGAAGGGGGAAATGATAGAAAGCAGGGCAGATTGGGGGGTGATGGTAGTCAGAAGCAAATGCTTTAGAAAAAGGATAGGGTCAAAGGAGGAAAGAGAATGATTTGGGGGGCAGGATAGGATTGGAGGAAAATATAGTTAGTCCTTCACAACATGGCTATTATGGAGGAGTTCTGCATAACTACACATGTAGCTGCAGGACACTGCAGCTAGGTGGTGTAGTGGATGGAGCGCCAGTGCAGGATTCTGGAGACCTGAGTTCAAATCTCACCTCAGACACTTGACATTCACTAGCTGTGTGACCTTAGGCAAGTTACTTAATCCCAATTTCTCATCCTAGGTCATCTCCAGTCCTTCTGATGATTATCTGGTCACTGGATGCAGATGGCTCTGGAGGAGAAATGAGGTTGGTGACCTACACAGCCCTCCCTCACTCAAAACAAAGTTAAGTGCAAGTCATGCCATTATTTTTCTGATGGCATGGTTTTCTTTGGCAACAAAGGATGAACACACACACATGAACACACACACACACACACACACACACACACCAATTTCCCCTCTCAACATCAGGGTTTTCGAGCTTCAGTATTTAACCTTCCAGTGAATAGCCTGAATTAATTTCTATAAGCATTGACTGACTTGATCTTCTTATTTTCCTTGTATTTAATACACACACACACTCTTTGTTTTGTGTTGCATGTACCTTTATGTACTTGTCTCCTCATTAAAGGGACTGTACATGGCAAATAATACAATGCCTGGTGTTTAATAAATGACAGTGATCCAAACTTTATAATTTCCATTCTAGCCTAACAATATAATAAATCCAATCAACATTTATTAAATGCCTATTATATGTCAGACACTCTACTAAGCCCTAGGATACAATTAATAAAAATAAAGTCAGTCTCTACCCTTAAGGGACTTACAATCTCAAAGGGGCGATAATACACAAAAGGAGACAGGAAATTGTGTGTTTGTGTATGTGTGTGTGTGAAAGGAGGGAGAGAGAGGGGGGTGGGGGAGAGAGAGAAAGAGAATATATGTGGGACAGCAGCCAGGTGGCACATGGGATAGAACACTAGGCATGGAATCAGGAAGACTCATCTTCCTGAATTCAAATCTAGCCTCAAACTCTTACCAGCTGTGTTACTCTGGAGAGGTTGCCTTAGTTCTTCATCTGTAAAATGAACTGGAGAAGGAAATGGAAAATCATTCGAGCATTTTTGCCAAGAAAACCTGTAACTGGGGCCATAAAGATGGACACATGAGTAAAATAACTCAACAACAGCAAGTGGGAATAGAGAAGACACCAAGGCAAGGCCACTGTAGGAGCATTTCATTCTGTGGACTTGAAACCAGTTAATGCAACAGGTACAAAGTGGAGTGAGTTGAGTTCAGATTTTGTCCTCTATAAATGAAGACATTAGGAAGAGCTTAGCACTCTGCCCTCTAGCCCTCCAATCAGAGGGGAAAGGATGCTGAAGTAAGTGGTGTTAGTCATGGCTTGGGATAGCAGCTTGGTAGTGTGTTCATGAGCTTACTCTGACAGGTTCATCTAGCACAACATAACTCCTCATATTTTATCTTTCTGCTGCATCTTGTGCTTATATCTCATTATTTCTTTTCATTCACTCTATGTTACAGCCAAACTGGATGACTGGCTTTGTTTTCTTTTTTTTTCTTTAAATTTATTTATTTATTTTTAGTTTGCAACATTCAATTCCCCAAGATTTTGAGTTCCAAATTTTCTCCCCATCTCTCTCCTTCCCCCACCCCGATACGGAGTGCATTCTGATTACTACTTCCTTCAATCTTCCCTCCCTTCTATCATATCCCTCCCTTCTTTCATCCCTATGCCCTCTATTTTCTTGTTGGGCAAGACAGGATTCTATATCCCATTGACCATATATCTTATTTCCCAAAGGCATGTAAAAACAATTTTTAACATTGTTTTTAAAACTTTAAGTTCCAACTTCTCTCCATTTATCCCTCCCTACCCATCCCTACTGAGAAGGCAAGCAATTCAATATAGGTGATACATGTGTAGTGATGCAAAACACTTTCATAACATTCATACTGTGAAAAACTATAATTCATTCCATCATATCCTGCCACCCTCATTTATTCTATTCTCTCTTTTGACCTGACCCTATCCCTCCTCAAGCATGTTTACTTCTAATTGCCCCCTGCTTCCACTTGTCTCCTTTGTTTCATCCTCCCAACCTCTATTATTTCCGTCCCCACTACTTTCCTGTAGTAGAAGATAGGTTTTCAGACTAAATTGAGTGTGTGTGTTATTCCCTCATTAAACTAAATGCGGTGAGAGTAAGGTTCTCTCCCTCTCACCTTCCCCTCTTCCTATCCATTGAAGAAGCCTTTCCTTGCCTCTTTTATGTGAGATAATTTGTCTTTTTCTATTTCACCCTTTCTCCTCCCAATATATTCCTCAATTTTATTTTTTTTTTTTAGATATCATCTCTTCCTATTCAACTGATTCAGTGCCCTCTATATGTCTACATGTATATAACCCCTCCAACTACCCTAATACTGAGAAAAGTATCAAGGATTACAAATATGATTTTTCCATGTAGGAATGTAAGCAATTCAACTTTAATAAGTCCCTTATGATTTGTCTTTCCTGCTTACCTTTTCATGCTTCTCTTTGATTCTTGTGTTTGAAAGTCAAATTTTCTATTCAGCTCTGGTCTTTTCATCAAGAATGTTTGGAAGTCATCTATTTCATTGAATAACCATTTTCAGTCCTGCAGAATTTATTATACTCAATTTTCCTGGGTAGTTTATTCTTGGATTTAATACTAGCTCCTTTGATCTCTGAAGTATCATATTCCAAGAACTGTGATCTCTTAAAATAGAAGTTGATAGATCTTGTGCTACCCTGATTGTATTTCTACAATACTAGAATTGTTTCTTTCTGACTGCTTGTAGTATTTTCTCCTTGACCTAGGAGCACTGGAATTTGGCTACACTATTCCTAGAAGTTTTCCTTTTGGGATCTTTTTCAGCAGGTGGTTAGTGGATTACTTCAATATCTATTTTACCCTCTGATTACAGAATATCAGGGCAGTTTTCCTTGATAATTTATTGAAAGATGATGTCTCAGGTCTTTTTTTGACCATGGCTTTCAGGTAGTTCAATACTTTTTAAATTGTTTCTCCTGGATCTGTTTTCCAAGTCAATATTTTTTTCCAATGAGATATTTCACATTTTCTGCTATTTTTTCATTCCTTTGGTTTTGTTTTATAATTTCTTGATTTTTAATAAAGTCATTTTCTTCCATCTGCTCAATTCTAATCTTTAAAGAATTATTTTTTTAAATTTCCTTTTCCATCTGATCAATTCTTTTTTTAGATCCTTCTCCTCATTGGCTTTTTGGATGTCTTTTGTCTCTTGAGTTAGTGTATGTTTTCAAGTGTTATTTTCTTTATCATTCTTTTGGATCTCCTTTGGCAAGCACTTGACTAATTTTTCATGATTTTCTTACATCACTCCCATTTCTCTTCCCAACTTCTGCTCTACTTCTCTTATTTGATTTTCAAAATCCTTTTTGAACTCTTACATGGCTTGAGATCAGTTAATATTTTTTTGGAGGCATTGGATATAGTAGCTTTGAGTTTGTTGTCTTCTTCTGTCTGAATATTTTGGTTTTTCTTGTCATCAAAATAAGATTCCTAAGTCTGATTCCTTTTTCTGGTTCTTGCTCATTTTCCCAGCCATTTATTTGATTTTTGAGGTCTTTGTGATGGTCATTCTCTGCTTCCAGTCAGGGTGGGGGATGTACTGTCAGTTGCTCCATCTCCCCACAATCTGTGAGCCTAGAGCTCCATAAACAGTCTCTGCTGCTACTCCTGCTACTGCTATTGTGACAGTGGGCTCCACAGCAGTCTCCTCCTAGGACTCCTCCCCAAGCTCCTCCATTCCCCCTCTCTGCTCTCCTGGGGCTGAGGGCAGACCACTCTACTCTCTCACACAAGTCTCTCATGCAAGTCCCACAGGTTTTTGACACTGACCTTTCAATTTATCCTTGGCTTTTTGTGAAGTCTGGAAACAGCTACAGGTGCCCAAGATTCAGTCCATGACTGATTTTGTTTATTGAACCTGATTGTCTTTCTCCCACCTCCAAGTGTTGTACACTTGTTTCACAAGTCCACCTACACAAATCCTTTCTACATTCTAAATTTTTTATTGTCTTCCAAGGCCTGCTCTGTGAATTTTCCCTGATTTCTTCAACTGTCAGTGCTTTATTTCTCCTCAATTTATCTTATATTTATGTATCTTTACACATGACTGAACACAGTAGATACTAAGTGCCTAGGGGGTAGTAACTGCTATGATTCTTTTTCTATGTATTTTCACCTTTAATAGAATGTTTTCCACATAATAAAGATGTAATAAATATTTGTTGCATCAAGTTCATTTGAATTGTTCAAATATATCCCATTCCTGTGATGATTTTCTTCAGTATTTCAATGAATCTCATTATTATCCATTTCTAACTTCTCACTGTGTTTTTTCTTCATGCTATTGATAAATCTTCCAGTAAAGGTCTACCCAGAAATCTAGAAGCTTTCCCTTTTAGTATTCTGGAAAATAATATACTTGGGTTGTCCTTTTTTTTATCTTCCACTACATGACAGACCTATCTCTTTTTCTGGTCACTAATGATCTTGTGGCTAATTTTTATGCCACTTTTCACCTGTAATTTATTGCTGGTAGATTTGTTGCAACCAAAGCATAACCACTACTCATATTTCTATCGCCTCTATTTCCCAAGCAAATGGGACTTTTCTGAGCCTTCACTTCTTGGTGATTGTGTTAGTAAGTACCCTTGCACACCCAGAATGGCATGCTGGCACAGGTTCTTTGATCTGTTTTATAAAGGAAAGAAAGCTTCAAAGGGGTTAACAATCTGACTTTATTAAACATATATATCATTCATTAGACCAGGGGAAAGGTTAACACCATGAAGATGGAATAAACCCAGAGAAAATATAAGCAGAGAAATTAACACAAAGATTAACAAAGAGGGCTCCAACTCTGTGAACAAAGCAATACAACCACCTACATACACAACCAAATGGGAGAGCACCAACCATGTCTTAGTAGGGGTTTGCTTTTAACAACTGGCTCCTCAAAGTCCCATCAAATCATTTTCTTTTGTTTTACATTTTAGTTTGTTATATGATTGCTCCCATTCATTTTAATTTTTCCACACAACATGTCTATAGTGAAAATGTATTTAATAGGAATGTATGTACAGAACCTATATAAAATTGTGTGCCATCTCAGGGAGAGAGGGGGAGGTAAGGAGGAGGAAAGGGAAAAAAATAATCTAAGTTACATGATACTGATTGTAGAACACTGAAAAAAAATAAAATTAATATAAAAAATTACTCAGAAAAAATAAAGTTACATTCAACCATCTAAAAAAAGGAAAAAAAGGCAATCGCTCCTTCAGGTGTTTTCAATGAGCCTGGAAAACTGAACTCCGGAAAGAAAACAACAAAAATCCCACTTTGCTGGGGCTTACAGTCATACACTTGTTAAAAATTGAATGATAGGGCAACTGAGGCCTCTGATCCTACAGGACCACTGATATCTTCCAGTAATGTCATTATCATGCTCCTCTCTGCTCTTCTCTCCTTCCAAGTGTTCTCTCCACTGGTAGTCATGGTCTTCCCCAGACACTGCTATAATAGACAGACTGTCTCTGCTGAATGATGCTTTAGTGCATGCAAACTGTGGCTAGGAAGTTTCCCTACACTCTGGGCTTCTGGTTTCCCCTTAATTAAGTGGACTGATTGTTCTTTTCCAGAGTCTCTGATATGAAAGCCACAACAAGAAATATTTTCTCCTGAATGCCAAGTACTAGACCATAAAGCTGAATATGACTAGTACTAGGTTATGTCCTCAGATTTTGTCTTTAATTTGGACTGACTTTCTGGTGGTTAGGCTTGGTACTCGAGGGCTGACATCATTCTAGCTTATAATGAACATATACTCTGACCATGAAAGCATTTGAGTCAAACTAGATTTAGATTTACAAAACAGAGGCTAAGAAAATGTAAATGATTTGCCAAGGGTCATGCAGCTAGTATCTGAGTCAGAAAAAAACCCACACCTTCAGGATTTCACAACTCCAAGTCCAATATTCTAGATGCAAAAATGACATGTATCATATTTCAATTTGCAAAATTCTCTGTATGCATTTTCTAGAGTGAAGAGCACATGATGGCAGGTAGGAAAGTCCTTTGGTAGGATGGGTTCTCTTTCTGAAGGATTTGAAAAAAAATATTTAGAGTCATTTTTGTAGGAAAAGTTAAATCAAAAAGCTTTCTGAACAAAATTACATTGGATTAACATATTTCAAAGGATCTATCATCAAGATCATGAAAGGAATTCTTTCATTGATCCCCTCAAAAATAATCACCTGAAAAATAAACTTTTGGAAAAACACACAGCACTTATTTTTCTTTCTATTTGAAATGGACAGAATGCTTTTTCAGAATCTGTCAGAAGGGTAGCATGGAAAATGTTCTGAATTTGGATTTTTGAGATTTTGGCTTTGACACTGACTCAGCCATGTGACCTTGAACAAATTTCCTTTAGCCTCAGTTTCCTCATCTGTAAAATACACAAACACACACACAGAGACACATGTCAAATTGGCAAAGATGAGCTCTCAAATGTCAAATATTGGTGAGACTGTGGAAAAAGTCATATCAGTGTTGGATCTGTGAATGGGTATGAGAGTTTTGAAATGCAGTTTGCAGTTATACACACAAAGTCACTATTGTGCATGTTTTTTTCTCCTAGTTATACCATGTCAAAGTGCACCTTTACTCAAAAGAAGCCAAATGAAGTTATTGAACCTATTTCTAGAAGAAATATTATGTATATGAATGCATATATATATATACACATATACATATACATGCACATACAATACATACATACAATCTGTGCTTAATTGTAACCTTCTGGAAGGAAAGAAAGGAAGGGAAAAGAATGAAGCAAAAAGTACACAACAGAGAAGAAAAGAAAATAAGGATGGACAGCTCTGAATGCAATGTATAGTATTGCATAGACTTTCTTAAATGGAGATTTATTGTTGTATATGTTGAATCCTCTCTTATATTTTGTTGTTCACATGGCAATGCTTCTTTTTTCTTATTTTGTATTTAAGTTTTAGTACTGTTTACACTATATTTTTTAATTTTCTTATTGTGTATTTTAGTTTTTGTATTTAAGTGTGAAATAAATTAATTTAAAAAAACAATCTTGAGAGCAGTTGGAACTCTGATCAACACAACTATCCAAGATTCCCTGGGACTGAAGATGAAGCAGGTCATATTCAGGGTGTGGAATGAGATATATTCTTTAAGCATGATCATTAAGCAAATTCCCTTTCTCTGGCTACAAATATTTGTTACAAAGAATTTGTTTTCTACAGTATTTTTCTTTTTCTTTGGAGGCTAGGGAAGGAGAGAGAAAAAGTAGATTTCTGTTAGTTTAAAAAATTACTAAAACACAGTATTTGTAACACATAATTTCTAAGGCTTCTTCCAACTCTGAGTGCCATGAAGTATGAAAAATATTTCTGAATACAACTATCCTATGAACATGCCACTTTCATTTTAGTAAGTAAAATAAATATTTGTCCTTTTCTAGTAGCTCATTGTAAACTGACTATGCAGGTGATTATTTTTTAAGCTCATAATACATCTTGACTAAATGTTTCTTTAAAATTATTTTTTAATGTTGTTGCAATGTGCCATAGGAGGGCTACTTTCATTGTATTAGTTTGCTTGCAAGTAGAAGTCACAGGCTGTCAAGACTAATTACAAACTTAGACACCCAACAATTGCTATCACATTTTACAATAAATATAATGAAATATGTTAGCATTGGAATTTTTGAGGTAGGTTTCTTGGCTTTCCATTTTATAGTTTTAAAAGACACCTCACTCTGCATTCTTTGGTACCTGCTATGTTAGAAACTGTTTTATTGTTTGAAGGAAGGGAAAAACACAATTCTTAATGAATTTCAGTTTCCTTTCTCTAGGACTAGAGAGAAATTTGCTGTGACAGCCACAAAAACAAAAAGTACAGGAAAGAAGAAAGAAAGAAAGCTGGGAGGGTAGGGAAAAACAAGATTGGAGGTTTTTCTCTACCCAGTAAGAGTTGATTCTCAGAAAAGGGAAGGGCAAGTGTTTCAGCAACCTAGTTTATATAAAATGCTCCACTAACTTTTCATGGGGTCCTAAAAGCAATGATTTAGAGAAGGAAGGGATCTTTTAGGCCATATTGTATAATCCTGTTATATTGGAGGAGAGAAATTTTATCCTAGCAAAATCAAATAACTCATTCAGTGTCACATGAGTGATAAATGGCATTTAGGTTTGGAACACAGATCTTTTAGTCTCTATTTCCAATGTTCATTGTATCAAGCTGTTCTTCACTAGTAAATTATTCCTTGGCACTGACTTCTTAATATAAATTGCTTCAAATAGTTACAAAATCATAGAGTTGGCCGATAAAGCATAGAGTGGATATAGTACTAGAATAAGAGTCAAAGAGGCCTGAGTTTAAATCCTGCCTCAAGAAACTAACTGTATTAGTCTAGGAAAGTCACTTCTCTGGATGTCACTTTCCTCATTAGAAAAATGAAAGGGTTGCAATGAATGACCTCTAGCTCTATGATCTTATGAAAACTCATGGGCTATCTGTGCTAAGATGTACATAAAAAAGAATCCTCTCTCCACCGTACTCAACAAATAGTCATCTAGTTTCTAATCTACAAGCTTCAGTGAAAGAGACCCATTACTACATAGAAAGCACATTCTCCTTGAGGATATTGGGATCTACCTTAGCTGTCAACATCATCATCATCATCATCACCACCACCACCACCACCATCATCACCACCACCACCAGGAGCAACAGATTTGAACCTTGACCTTAAATACTCACTAGTTGTATGACCCTGGTCAAATCACTTAGTCTCTGCCTGCCTCAGTTTTCTCCTCTACAAAATTAGTTTATTTTACCTCCTAGGGGTGTTGTGAAGGTGAAATATTTGTAAAGAACTGTGTAAACCTTGCAGCACTGTGTAAATGTTAACTATAGCAATCTGTCTTCACTAATGGTCTTGTTTTTCATATCCTGACAAAAATTACAGCACTTCAGATATGCTTTGACAAGGGTAGATTATAAAAGGAATATTTCTGAACACTATACTATGCCTCCCTCAATGCAGACTAAAATTTAATGAGGTTTTTGAATTGTCATATCATATTACTGGCTCATATTGAGCTTTTGGTTCATGAAAACTCTCAGATATTCCTCACCAAGCAACTGTTATCTAGTGATATGACCCCCATCTTGGATTTGTAAGATTGATTTTTTGAGTCTAGACTTGGGATTTTACATTTATTTTCACTAATTTTTGTCTTATTAGATATATACCCACATTGTAATCTAGTATGAGAACTTTTTGCATATGAGTTATCAACTATCCATCCTAGGTTTGTATTGTTTCACTATCCAATGAACTCAGATATGTTGTTCACAATTGCTTGGGTTTACCGGATTTTGAAATAGTCCAACAACAACTTTCAAATCCCACAAATTCTGCTTACCATGTCAACGTATCCCTGCCTGAGTTTTGCAATATTCAATTTTTACCTACATTTGCTTTACAAAGGTGTCATAACTTCTAAAACAATCAAAAATTAGAAAGTAAAATGAATTTACATTCACTTTATTTTGATCTAAAGAAAAATAAAACATGTATTTTTAGTGTTTTTTAATCAGTGCCTTCATTCAGTCCCTGCCTTTAAGACACTTATGGCCAATACTCTTGCAGGTCAAAAGTGATATACTATCCTGCTGAATGTCTGTCTAACTAAGTACCTAATTTAGAAATTAGTAACTGGAGAATCCAGGTGATCTAGTCTTTCAATAGAGTCATTTAGTATATGTGGATGGGAAGATTGAGAGGGTAGGTGTGGGGTATGATGGGATAAAAGTTTGCCTTTGTCTTTCTGAGCATGTGTTTATAAGAGAAAAAAGAAAGGGAGAGAGAAAGAGCGAGATATGTGAATGAGCTACAATTTCTTTCTTTAAATCTTCTATTCCTCTTCAGAATATGATACTCTAAATAATGGTATCACAGTGGTGGATAAGGTGCTGCACAGAGGGCTGCTGGCCTGCTTTCTGCCAGGTACTGAATAGTCATTACTTAGAGTGCTGTTTGCCATCAGAGAACAAACAGACAGGCATGCAAACTGGTAAGCTGTTCTGACCTTCTCCTCTTTGGTCCCCAGGGAAGCCTTCTTTAAAGGAAAACCATTGATTTTTTACATCAGACAGATACATATCACAACTAGTAGTAAATTGCCCATGATTCCCTGTATTACGTTCCCCAGGGAATCTTCTGTAAGGGGAAACCAATGATTTCAACTTTTCAGGTGTGAATTTGCCCTCAAATTATCTCTTTTATAGCCTTAGTCTGTACCCCATCAATAATGGGAAAGCAAAAAAGTGAATGAGATAAAGAAGAGATACTTGTTTGAAGGACTAGCACACAGGCTTGACAGTTATTTTTTTAGATTTTATTTTGACTCAGGAGTATCTTCCCCCACCTCCAATCCCCAATCCTTAAATTCTGAAGGATTATTTCCTTATGATTGCAGACATTTGTATTTGTTACATTTTGCTGCTAATCAGATTATTTGATTCTCTGATTATTAATCAGCTCACTAAAACAATTTGTGTAAGATAGCACAATTCCAAATTTCTCTTACAATTTTTCTAACATCCGAGTATAACCTTCTTGACACGCTGGCTACTCTTGTTACTAACAACTCTTTAAAAACATACTGGCAATAAGAATGCTCTGGGGAGGTATGGAAACATGAGAGTCAGTTGAGGACATATTTATTTTTACTTGCTACTTCAGATCGGAATCAAATGATGAATCCAAGGGTGACAGTCTATTACCTAAGAAATATAGAGCTCAGAGCAATCTGGGATAACTATTTTGTTGCTTATGACATCAAAGTAAATAGTGATGTATAAGAACCTGGATTCTAAACAGCACCTATATTGTTGTGAGGTTCAAGCATAACTGCTATTGACTACCGTTCTTTCAGCAAATACACTATTTACTGCTGCCTTCTCTGTCTTTTATTTCAACTGCCCTTTTGCCCTTATTTCTTTCTCTGTAACCTCAGCTGATTCTTTTGTTTTTCTCTTGGAAAATTTCTAATTTTCCTTTCTTTGCTTTCACTTTCAACATTTTTTTCCAATTATTTTATTGCTCCCTTTTCCCTGTCTTCCAACATAGGAAAACTCGAGGTGAACCATATATGTCTTTGTCTCCATGTTAGATGTGGTTCATACATGCAAATCTCTCAAGCTCTGCCATCAAATGAAGTTAATTTTATGCTGATTTCAAAACAGAAGTCAAATAGGTAAGGCATTTGACTGAATAAGCACCAGGGCAAGATAATTGCTTGTCCTAAACAAAATGTGAAGCCCTGCTCCCAACCCTGACTCTGTCAATGTGCATTTGAAAATGACACTCAATTGGTGCTATTGCCCATTGGAAATTTTGCAACTTTGTTGTAATTTATATGATACAACATCATGAAATCAAAACCAATGCCAACAAGAAAGAAATAGGCTGGGATTAAGAATGTATATTATTTTCCCATATTAAAATATCTGCCTCATTATGCCTCCTCATGATAGTACTTGGATAGTAAACCTCACTTGTTATTTATGTAGTCAGAAAATAATTGAGCAAAGTTTTCTCTGTGTCTGTATCTTTCACAAATCTTGCATGTACTAGACTCAGGGTGAGAAATAAAAGCAAAATAAAATGAAATGAAAAAACAAAAAAAGAAGAAAAGGAAGTAATGCATTCAAATGTATGGCTTCTTTCAAGGTAGTTGTCCTGGGAGATTTTGTGCACCCTCCTCCCAAAGATGATAGTTGTGCTCCAATCTCTGTGGAGCTCCTCTCCTAGAACTGTTTTCTGGGATACTTTATGAGCTCCTCCTTCTCAGCCCTGACACCCTCCCTCTCTTCAAAATCTAATCTCATCATTCTGTATAGCTTTATATCATTTAGAACCCAGAACTAGAATTCACCAACTTCATTATCCATATTTATTTGCCAGATTTGTCTCCAGATGATATTTGGATGTTTGAGAAAATAAATTCCACCTTCAAAGAACAAACTTCTGCCACAATTTAAGGCATTGCCAGTACCTTTCATGTAATATCCTCTGTAAACCATCTTTTACACAGACATTAGGACAGAACTCATTTGCATATTGTAAAACTATTTTATGCAGAGATTTATTTTCTTAGATATGGGCATATCAAGGAAGCTTCAAAATATTTTAATAGCTTGCTTTTGTCCATTGTTAAATATTATAATTGGAACTTAAGGCATCACTCTACCTGTCTAACCTTATACTATCGGGGAGGGTGGCATTACTTCCACACTTTAGCCAATCTGGATTACTTGTTGTCTGTTGTAGACACATACTTTATACTCCACCTTTCTTTATGCCTTTTCTAACACTCATGCATATCCCTAAAACATTTTCTCCCAATGATACTTGTTGATTTTTATCTATACTGACAAATCCAAATTCTACAACTTCCATGAAGATGGAACCCAGATCTCCTTGCTTGGTCATACTCTTCCTTCTCCAGACTTCACATATCATGCCTCTTGATAAACTTACGTGAATTTATATTATAGTCACTTGTGTATGTTTTATGTTATTCCTTTAAATGTAAAGATAGGGCTAATGAGAAGGACTCTACTGTATCTAAACTTGCTATCCTCCTAGAATTTGCTCAGCATATAGTATATGTCTTAATAAATATTTATTTAAATCATTCAGGTTCTACATGTATATTTGTTGATCCACTGACACCTTGATTATGCCATAGGCTATGGCAACAATTCCTAAAGAAATATCTCCAAGTCATTTGGAATCAGTGCATATAAAGAATAATTTGAAGGGAACAATGGCCATGGCTTTATAAGTTACGGAGAATTCATTTTAAAATCATGTTCATTACCTTATACTGATCACTTGTATATGATAATTCATAAAGAGTGAAGTGATATGTTTTAATATAATGTTATCAATTAACTTATCTTAAGTTCCTCATCCAAAAAATGAAGCAGTTGACCTAAATATCTCTAAGGTCCTTCGCAGAGTTAAAATGACGTGATCTCTGATCAACTTAAGATCTACAATGGAGTCAACCAGAAAGCAGGTGAATAAGAAGAGTGGACACAAATGAAACCAAGTGCTTGTAAGGAAATAAGGGGTTTCTATAATATGTGAGGGAACACTCATGTCTCTCTGCATCCCAAAGATGTTTCCATATGTTCTTTATAATTTGCTGTAATAATTCAAACCATTTAAAATGTTGCTCAAAAGTAAGTATTACACCATTGTATTTTCAGTCGAGAATGT
This sequence comes from Bettongia penicillata ogilbyi, assembly GCA_023548195.1. Lineage (NCBI taxonomy): Eukaryota > Metazoa > Chordata > Mammalia > Diprotodontia > Potoroidae > Bettongia > Bettongia penicillata. The sequence goes on along the minus strand of JAJHZJ010000322.1, from coordinate 7,668,983 downwards.
CTTCCTGTTGCACAACTAAAGAAAAATAAATGCAAAGCCTGAAAAGTAGCCAACTCAAATATTGCACACCTGGCTCCCATTTGTTATAAGATTACCACTGAAAACAAAGATTCTTCACTTTTACAACTCAAAATTGTGTGGCCTTCCTCAGCAGTACATTGCAATACTCCCAAACTTGACCTGGTGCTAAGTGAACTGAGAACAAAGCAAGCCCCCAAACCATCAATTTTATGATTTTCCCCACATCAGTGTCTCCCCCTCCTGGCCCCTGAACTTAATGACAACATTTTAAACAAAAACATAAAAAAGAAAATATGACAGCAACAAAAATGTTGGGTTGCTTCCATCCACCCACCCATGTGTAGTGATAAAGCAAAAATATGACAAAAACATTTTGCTTTGGCAGGAGAGTGTTGCTTTCCTGGTGGAGATAGCAGGGCCTCATAAAACAAAACAAATTTCTCTTATGTTCTTTCTGTTTTAAACATGTTTCAGTTTCTGAAATGTGCTAGTGAATTATAAAACTCCCAAGAAAAATAAAACAGGACAGAATAACAAGAGGTTTGCCTGCTGCCTAGGTGTGTCTCCATTTAACTATTCTGTTTTGCTCAAGTTTTAAAATCCAATTTCTAATTTCAATGAGCTTGCCAGTTTCATCAAGGACTGTAGGAAAGCTAGATGAAAGAGCGAATATCCTAGAGCTGGGAAAGAATTGGAGGTCATCAAATACATTCCCTTAGCTCCATCTAGGGTTATACCCAAAGCATCCTAGACAAAGAGATATCTGTTCTATTTTTCCAGTCCTTTAGAATGTATTTTGATAATGATTACTTTTGGACTAATAGTCTCCTAACATTAAAAAACCCTCATTGTTAGGAACTCGTTTGTGACAGAAAACCTACGTTTGTCTGACAGTTGTCAAGCCTATTTTCAAAGTGTCCTCATTAGAAATGGAGAACATATACACATACACATATGCATATATACATGTGTGTGTTTGTGTGTATGCATGTATGTCTGTATACGTACATATGAGTGTGTATCTATAAATGTGTATTATATATATACATGTATCCAAGCATAAAATAATGAACGTGACTTTAAAATGAATATGCTGTAATTTATAAAACCACGAGTATTGTTCCTTTCACACTAATCTTTTTGAAAGAGTATGCACACGTATTCAAAATGACTTGGAAACACTTCTTTTGGAATTGCTGTCATAGCCTGTGGCATAATCAAGGGGTGAATGAATCAACAAACATACATTTAGAGTCTATTATTCATGTTGGTAATTTACATAAGTATTTATTAAAACACCCAGTATATGCTGGGCAAATCCTATGTGGATGTAAATGTCAAGTTTAGATACAGCACAGTTCCTATCTTCAGTCCTTATCTTTACAGCTTAAAGAGTGACTGCACAAACACAAGTAACTATAATATAAAACATTACATGATAAGTTCAGACATGTATGTTTCTATGTCTACATATACACACGTGTATATATTTAAATTTCAGACATGGACAATTTTCTATTGCATATAAGCACAGTATGAATTCAGTTGTGTTAAACAGTTGACTAAGGTTCTTGGCAATCTGAGAAACAGGCTCAGTTTAACCATGATAGTGGGGAGAGTTCAACTTTGGGAGAGATAATGAAAACAGGTACAGTGCATGGAGATGTTGACAAAAGATTTTCCTTCGTCAGCATGGATTGGGGATCATAGAAATTGTATCCTATGAAAGTGTCCATAATGGGTTTTGTTAGCTGTGTCAATAGAATAGGAAAGCACTGGTATAATAGTAGGTATTGTAATGATTGCTGGAATATTAAATCTAAGGTCTCCCACCAGATCTAAATGAATAATGAAGCCTATAGAATTCTATGATCCAGAAAGTGCAGGGAGGTATAGATCCGTGGTAATTATTGTGGTATCAATGAGAGGATAACAAGGCATAGATACAGCAATGAGGCAGGAGAAGGAAGAGGGCAAGGAGGGAGAACGGTTGACAGCATTTTTCTGAGATAACTTAAAGATGGGTGGTCACAGAATGGGGAGAGGTTGATATAAAATTGTCAAAGAATTGGCAAGCCTAGGTCTAAGAGTAGATAGAAGTCTTCTTTTGAAGTCACATCTTTCCTCTAACCTTTCACCAGTTCTAGTCTCAAAAGCTAATGATATCCTTTGCTTCCTTCCCTCTCCACTATCACAAATAGATATGAGTATATCTTTCCTAATGCCATCCTTGCCAATATCAGTCAACAATAAATCGAGTAATACATTATTAACACCAATTATCCATTTATAGCATAGAACTTCCTCATGTAGTGCTATTTCACCTAACATTGTGTTTTCAAGGAATCAATTAATGACATTAGGTACTGTACCTTTTTTTAATTGTGCTGAGCAGTACAGGACTAACTTGAAGGTAGAAGAGAAGAGTATGGCTATTAAATGGACTACACAGCCTCAGAAAATGGACCTATATTTCACTGTGTCAATGGGCACGGTGTGTTTGCAAAATCAAATTCTTTGTATGTAATAGTTGATATTTGTGTAACACTTTAAGAGTTATAAAATGTTTTATATACATTATCTAATGAGATTCTTGTCACAACTTTTCTGAGGTCTAATAGCTTCCTAGGGATACACCTCTCAACTCCAAGTCTTAGGTTTCCAAGTATCCTTTGAGATTCAGCTCAAACATTACTTTTACATTAAGTTTTTCCTAATCCTCCAGCTACTACTCCTGCCCCCCAAACTTGATCTTTGGATGGTACATGCCTATTATGCAAATTTTTTTTAGTTCATCTAATGTTAGTTTCCTAGAGAAAGTTAAACTTTTTTTCTTAGTATCCCCAGTACTTAGCATAGTGCCTGACAAATAGAAGGTTAATAAATAATTACTGACTGATTGTACTTAGTACCATACAGCACTACAACAAATCTGTGATTGCATTAATCTAGCTATTCCTTTTATGATTAAGAACACACCTATCCATGCTTGCTAGTCCTAAGCGACTCTTGCTCATATTCTCCCATAAATTACAGATGTTATTCCAATTTTACTGATGAATTAACTGTGGGTTGCTTGAGATCACAAAGTTAGCTAATTATCTAATGCAGACTTAGAGCTAGGAAGACCTGAGTTCAAATGTAGCATTAAATACTAGCTATATGGTTCTGGGCAAATTGCTTAACTTCTATCTGTTTCAGTTTCATCACTTTCAGTAGGGAAATAATAATACTTACCTCCCAGGGTTGTTATGAGAACATAATGAGTTATTTGTGGAATATTTCTCGAACTTTAAAATACTCTATAAATGTTAGCTATTATTATTATTTCCATAGACCATAGTACCTCTTAGTTACTCCTAGATTCAGTAGGACTCTACTGAATTAAATTAAATTTAAATGACAATTTAAATGATAATTATTCAATACAGAACTTGACCCATATAATGTTCAACTTTTGCTAAGCCAATCAGGCATCCTTAAATCTAATAGCAAAGCATATAATTACTCAATCAATATGTATTTATCAAGCACTTACTAGATTCCAGCCACTGAGATAGATGTGGATGATACAAGTACAGATCATGAAATATTTCTTATTTATAGGGAGCTTAAAGGTGAAACAAACCAGAAGGGTTTTATAAAGGGTTTATAAATGCTCCATTTATAAAGGGGTAAAAATCTCATATCTCCAGGGAGTAAATGACTTTAGAGGAGAAAAGACCTTAGAAATCATTGAGCCTGATGCCCTTATTTAATATATGAGACCAAGAGAATTGAAATGGCTTGGCCAAAGCCACAGGCCTAGGCAGTAGTAGGGTTGAGTGGTGAACTCAGGTTTTGACTTCAAAGTCAACACTTTTTACCATCTATAGATTGGTCTTTCTTTAATCCTTCTAATTTCCCAGCACAGCTGGAGGGTACAGTCATTTGGTCACACTAGTCCAAGTGGGAGAAAAGTTTCTCTAAGTAGAGGGCAATGTTTTGTGCTTTGTTCAATCTTTCCTGGTTATTTTGGGGGCAGTTCTATAGTAATCATTGTTGGGATTAGATGGCCCCATGACTGTTCTACCACATGGTGGCACTCTGTCTCTCTGCCTCATCTTCCGTGTCTGTCTCTCTCATCCTTTCTTTTGTCTCTGTATGTCTTTGTCTTCCTATTCTCTTTCTCCATCTCTTTCTGTTTTTGTCTCTCCTCTTACTCATCTCTCTTTTTCTGTATCTCCTTGTGTGTTTCTGTCTCCTTCCCCTCTTTCTACCCTCTCTTCTTCCCTCACTCTTTCTCTCTTTGTTACTGACTCTCACTGTCTCTTTCTCCCTATCAGAGTCAGCTTGTGGCTTAATGCTGGAGTTAGAGAAATCTGAGTTCAAATCTAAACTCTGAAACTTAATAGTTGTGTCAGCCTGTCATATAACCTCTTTTTGCCTCAGTTTACTGAGTTGCAAAATGGGGATAATAAAAGCACCTACTTTTTAGGATTGTTTTAAGGAGCAAATGAGATAGTATTTATAAAACTGTTCAGTACAATCTCTAACTCGTAGTGTGTACTTAATAATTATTTATTTCCTTCTCTTCTTCCTTTGTCTCTTTCTCCCTCTGGCCTTTTCTGTCTGTTCTCCCTAGGTTCAGTTCTCAAACATGACTCTCCTCTATTTCTCCCAATGTCTTGACATATCCTTTTCCTCTTTTAAGAATCAATCTCACCTGTATGAAATGAAGCATGAATACAAGATATGGAATCTTCCTTGGCAAGCACAAAGTATGTATGTATATGAACACAAGTGTGTGTATATACACACATATGTGGCATCCTTGAGCCAGGTCCTAGCTACTCAGCAGTACCAATGATTAAATTTTCAATGGGAGAATTTGCACCCTAGAAATCAGCAAATGTTACAAAATCAGGACTTGACTGATTATGTTGTAATTTATCTAAACTCAATAAAGCAAGGGTAAAATGTGAATAATGAAAATTAAACTGAAAAGTGCATCATGGGTACATTTTTTTTCAGAGAGGCGATTGTTAAACACTTATCAGCACAATGTTTCATTTGATAGTTTTGGCTAAATCATTAATCCATAATCCATCTGTAATTAGGAAAAATGATGGAGTCTTATCTTCTACCAAGCTAATTAGCATGTCTGTTTCCTGGACAGACAGAAGATTAAATCAATAGTCTACCTTCCCCCTGTATTCTTTTCATAAATTCATCTACCAGAAGATGAATCATGTGGAGTTGATGCGTTGTCTTAATATTATCACTCACCTGTATGTTATTCATCACTGGATATGCTTTACAAAAAAAGCAACTTTGAGCTTCATTTCTGATCAGTCTTAGTTTCAGAGTGTGCCTACACTTGTGGGATATCTTGTATTTCCTAACTAAAAATATACTTCACATACTCTGCACATCTGATGGCAAACATCTGGATGCAAAATGAAAAAAAATTCCGTCTAGATGTTTGTTGTCTATGGATAGACCTGCATACTGAACATTCTAGAATCACCTGAAAATTTTAAAAGAATACATCTATAGGTCTCTACAGAGCAGCAATTCAACTGTGCATAGAGTTAGGACTTAAGTGTTTGTGACAGTAAGTATATATATATATATATAGATATATATAGATATATATATATATATCTTTTGAACTTCAGAAGGAAATTAGGCAGGCAGACTTCTTTTCTTTTTTTTGAGAGAGAGAAAGAGAGAGAGAGAGAGAGAGAGAGAGAGAGAGAGAGGAGAGAGAGAGAGAGAGAGAGAAAGAGAGAGAGAGAGAGAGAGAAAGGAGACTATTCAAATAAGTAGATAGATAAAGTGGGCAATAATATCAGTTTAGGTAAGTCTTCCATAAGACCTTAGATAAGACCTAAGGAAGACATTCAACTTGAATGGTGATGAGTAGAAAGGAATGTATCAGATTTTTCAGACCATCCACACCAATTTGTTCACACTCTTGCCTTTTTGTTTATTACTGTGCCAGACTGTTTCATCATGGCACAAATATGGAGTTTATCTCTCTCACAAGATAATCTTGTTATAGGCAATCTGGTTATTGAATGTCCTCAACAAAGAACAATCTTGTTAATAGCTTTTCTGCTCAAAGATGTGTCACTTCAAATTCATCTTGTGTTGGGAACCCAGCTACATATAAATGCCCTGATCTTCCCTTCTCTAGACTGATGATCGTTGCTCAATCTCAGAGTCATGATACAGAAACAAAACAAAGCAAAAAAAAAAAAACCTCTTTCTAAAGAATTTTCTTCTTTTTTAAAGGGATTTATAAATATATCTCAGCACCCAATGCCTTTCTCTCTTAGAAACACACTGATGCTATATTTGTGGGTTTTTCTTCCTGAAGAATGTTATCCATTAAGTCAGACTCAGATGAAAAATAGAGGCTTTCACATACCATCTTCCACCCATTAGGATAAATTCTGCCTATCATTACCTTTACGTTTGCCATTGAAAATGAAATGTATGTATGGCAATTTCTGCATCATTCAAGAGAATTTTATGTTTCAGTAATGAAAGATAATCTAAAATTGTATCTCTTAGATAGACCAAGAGATTAATCACTGGGGTTTTCCTTTGTTTTTTCCAGTGAATTCAAGTCCTGTCTCTGATACAAGCTGTCTATTGAACATCTCATGAGGAAGTCATTTAACCTCTCAATGTTCTAAGGAATACTGCATACCTTGAAATTGCAGAGAAGATACCCACCTTCACTGGTAGAAGAAGCCTCTCACTCCCTACCTCTTTTTACCCCTGGGATGCCCAATTCTAATGAAATCATTGAATCAGTTCCTTCCCTTTTACTTCCAAGGAATACTTTCCCAAATAATTCTAATATTGGCCTTGGATAAATGGGAATTTCAAGGTAAGGGCAAGGAGAAAGTGGGATTTGGAAGACAGAAGTAAACTTTGGACTTAATTTTGTGGCAAATGAGGAGTAATTCCTTAGATTTCTTTGGAAAGCTATCTATGATAGAGTTGACTTCGAAGAGACAGGAAAAAAGGAAGGGAGGTAAAGAAAAATTTTCATCATGAAATCAAATTTTAAATTAGATATTGCTTTTATTTTTATAACACCTAATTTATGCAGTATCCCTCATCTTCTCCTCTCAGGAAGTCATTCAATATATTTTAAATGTTATTTTTCAAGGAAAAAGGAAAAGATAAAGAATAGGAAAACCAGCAAAGCTGATTGAAGTACATCAAAAAATTTCAAAACACACATGCAATGTTCCCCAAGTGAGGATCTTCCACCACTGCTAAAGAGTAATGGGAGGTCTCTACCAATGTTTTTTTTTTCTCCCTGTGGGCCCATGCTTGTGGATTCTTTTAATATTTTATTTTGCCCCCTGGTTCTAGAATATCAGGGCAAGTTTTCCTTGATAAATTCATGAAAGATGATGTCTAGGTTCTTTTTTTGATCATGGTTTTCAGGTAGTCCCATAATTTCTAAATTGTCTCTCCTGGATCTATTTTCCAGATCAGCTGTTTTTAATGAGATATTTCATGTTATCTTCCATTTTTTTCATTCTTTTGGTTTTTATTTTGTGATTTCTTGGTTTCTCATAAAGTCATTAGCCTCCATCTGTTCCATTCTAATTTTTAAAGAACTATTTTCTTCAGTGAGCTTTTGAACCTCCTTTTCTATTTGTCTAATTGTGCTTTTTAAAGCATTCTTCTCCTCATTGGCTTTTTGAACCTCTTTTGCCAATTGAGTTAGCCAATTTTTTTAAAGTGTTATTTTCTTCAGCATTTTTTGGGATCTTCTCTAGTAAGGTGCTGACCTGCTTTTCATGTTTTTCTAGCATGTCTCTCATTTCTCTTCCCAGTTTTTCCTCTACCTCTCTAACTTGATTTTCAAAATCCTTTTTGAGCTCTTCCATGGCCTGAGACTATTGAATATTTATTTTGGATGTTTGGGATACAGAAGCCTTGAATTTTGTGTCTTTCTCTGATGGTAAGTATTGTTCTTCCTCATCCAAAAGGATGGGAGAAGATATCTGTCCACCAAGAAAGTAACCTTCTCTAGTCTTATTTTTTCCCCTTTTTTGGACATTTTTCCAACTAGTTACTTGACTTTTGGGTCCTTTGTCAAGAGTAGGGTATACTCTGGGGACCCGTAAGATATCAGTTCCTCCAAGGTAGCACAATCAAGCATGTACGCTGGTCTGGGAGTAGGAGAGATTTTCGTGCCCAGAATCTTAGTAGTTACCTCTCCACAGCCACCTGTCCTCCAGTTCCGCCAAGTCAGCACTGGGGGCTGATTTTCATATAAGCTGTGGGGGCAGGGCAGCCATTCAATGTGAGATAAAGATCAACTCCCTCAGGGCCTGTATGCAGGGCTGAGGTAATAATAAGCTCTTCAGTGCCCCCAGGGTTTTTACGATCCAACAATGGATGTGGGCTGCTGTAGGGGCTGCTGTGGGAACTGCTTCCACCTGCCAGATGTGGCCTCTGCCGGCTGCCTAAGGCCAGAGCTATAGGAAGGCCCTTCTCCCTTCCCAGCCAGCTGAAAAAACCCTGTCACTGACCTTTGGCACCTGTGGGTTGAAGGATCTGTGAACCGCTGCTGCTGTGATTGGAGATTTGATCCCTGATTTGTGCTCCTCCCAGAGGAGCTGTGCTTCATGGCCAAGGCTGGGCTGGGCTCCACTCCATGACCAGTGCAACAGACATTTCCTGTGGGTCTTTCAGGTCACCCTGGGCTGGAAATCTCCTCCATTCTGTTGTTCTCCACTTCTGCTGCTCCAGAATTTGTTGATAGTCCTTCTCTACAGGTATTTTGTGGGCTGTGTAGGTAGAGCCTGCATATGTGTGTCTTTCTACTCTGCCATCTTCCACAGCACCCTTTCTGATGTGGGTGTGCCATACTAAGTGGTCCTCTGCCAATGTCTCCCATGTTGCACTGTCAAATTTAAAGTTCTTGAGGGAGATCTTGAGTGTCCTTGTATTGTTTCTTTTGGCCATCATGTGATTGCCTGCCCCATGTGAATTCTACATAAAATAGTCTTTTTGACAAGTGTACATTTTGTATTTGAGCAACATGGTCAGCCCATTGGAGTTGCATTCTCTGAAGCATAGTTTGAGTACTAGGCAGTTCAGCTGGAGGAAGGAATTCAGTGTCTGGTACCTTATCCTATCAGGTGATCTTCAGAATCTTCCTAAGACAATTCTGGATAATGGACAATGCTCTCGTGCCTTCCCAGTCACAAATGGAGTGAAATTGGGCTGTGTGCTTGCTCCCATGCTTTTTAGCATGATATTTTCAGCCATGTTGACAAATTGTTGACAAATGCTTCAAAGAGGAAGAGCATGGCATGAAAGTCAGCTACCATACTGATGGTAAGCTCTTCAATTTGAAAAGGTTACAAGCCAAGACCAAAGTGGAGCAAGTGTTAATGCATGATTGTGCACTCAATGCAGCCTCTGAAGCTAAGAGCAACAAACTCTGCTGTCCGGGCTAATTTTGGACTAATTATTAATACCAAGAAAACCCAGGTGCTAGTGCCATGAAAAAATAGAGAATTTGACCATTCTCTGCCTCTGATCCCAAATTTCCTTCTTACTTAACCCTAAATAGCTGAAACATCTTGAATGTGCCTAGCCCAGTGATTTTCATATAATAGAAACTTATTATTTAATAAATAACCAATTTAATATTGGTTGGATTAAATGAATGAGTTGATGAGCATAGCAATTACAAAGACAAACTATGCATACAAGTCACTGAAGGATATTTTCAAAGGTTATGCACACATTACTTGTGTTAAGTATGTTGTAGAATGGACACTCTAGTATGTAAATATGAGAGATGACTGTATAAATAATCCTTTGAACTAAGGCACAGTTTAGTTTTATCATTTTTAAACATGCTGTCAAAATTCAACATGACTTTTTTTTGTTATAGTAGGGATCTATCTTAGCTTCTTCTTCAAGGAAGACAATTAATAAGACTCCATTATAAGGCAATCTTTTTTATAAGACTATCCTATTGACCAGGAATATATCAAGATATCACAGTTCCAGTTTTTTAGTGAAAACAGTTTTTAAATTATTTCATTTCAAGGGTGAGAATGATAAAAATTTGCAACCAAAAACTTTTATAGTGGACAAACTGATGGGCATTTAATTATGTTTAATTATGAGGAGTGACTGAACATTTTCCATTTCTGATACATACCTTTTCCATTCATTCTCACTAGAACCATCCTAGAGTCTGTCCTTAAATGATCATTACTGAGCTGCAATAACTTCTCAACTAGTCTTTTTGCCACTAGATTCTTTCATCAATCTTTGTGTTGAAGTACTGTCAGATTAGTCTTATAAAAATATAGCTTTCATCCTGTCAATCTCCTACTCACAAACATCCTATTGCCAACAGGATAAAGTCCAAAATCTTTAGACAATTACTCAAGCCTCTCTCCTGTTTCATTATTGCCTCCTCTCTTCAGTCTACATGTCTGTCTCTATCTCCCACAATGCCTTTACATAAATCCTCTACTTTTGTCAAACAGGGCAACTCATTGTTCCTTTCATTCCTTTATTCATCCACTACTCCCCCTGTCTTGTAAGATCACCAAGTCCTCTCCTTTCCATCTTTCCACATATCATCGATTCAACTATTTTTTCCTGTAGTCTTTATAAAAACCGCTCTATCTCAGTGTTCTCACTCTTCTAAACTCATCACCTTTATGATCTAAGTGGAAGAAACTGGAGGAAACTCTTCTGTGGAAAAAACTTCTCATTTTCCAATGAGTTACCTTGTGAGAACACTAGAGGTGCATTATTTTGCTTCATTTATCTTGTGTAAATGTCATTTCTCCAAAGAAGTTTCAGATCCTCAAGGACAAGAATCATTCTTGCACATCTTTGTTTTTTGCAGTTGTCATGTTTGATAAGTGCTTGCAAAATGTTCTGAATGAAAGGTTTGATCAAATCATTTGATTAAAACAAAAAACCTTAGATAGAATTCACTATACCAAAAATCCAGATGGAAACCAATACATTTTAATTTCCTAACTGTGGGGTGTTTGGAGTCATAGAGAAAATGTATTCCAATATGTGACTGACCTTTTTAATCATAGCCAGACTCTAGTTAAGATTCTATAAAATAGTAAATAGAGAGAGATCTTTAAATGAGAAGGTAGAAGTACTTATTACTATTCTACAGAGTCACCAAAGACTCTACACTTTGCTATAAATGCAGCTCTACTGGAAAAAGGAAGATTAGCTGCTGAGAAAAAGGAAAGGGAAAAAGTTTATAAAATACTAATAAAAAAAGAAATTAATATCCTCCAACATCATAGACAAAATAAAACAACAATAGAAGCAACTGCCAAATTCAGCACCACAATTCATTTCCTAATTTACTTCTGCAGATCTGTCATTTCTTTAGCAAGGAAAGAAATGAGCATTTATCAAGTGCCTAATATGTGGCAGCCACTATTCTAAGTGTTTGACAAACGGTTTATTCTTAAAATAAATCCTGTGAGGTGATTGCTATTAGTTTCCCCATTTTGCAGTTGAGGAAATGAGGCAGACAGAGGTGAGATGACTTCCCCAGGGTCATACAGCTCTTAAGTGTCAAAGGTTAGATTTAAATTCAAACTTTATCCATTATGCCTCCTACCTGCCACACACACTGCCTCCACACCTTGTTCCCATAAAGATGATTATTCTTCCAAAAGTTCTCATTAAGATTTTCTGATGACCTTTCTTTATTTGTCCCATAGACCTAGAGGTAGAAGGACCTCAAAGGCCTTTGTGACCAAAATCATGATTTTACATATAATGAAACTGAGCTCCAAGGAAGCTAAATGACTTGCCCTAGATTGCACAAAAAAGAAATATCATTAGTAGGATCTAAACCTAAGTCCACTGACTCCAGATGCAGCTCTTTGTAATTCACTTTGCTTTTATTTGTAAACCCAGAATTTAAGACAGTGCTTAGTATACTGTAAATGCTTGATAAATGCTTGTTGATTTATCCCATCTTGTCTTTCCACTATACCATACTGTCTCACATTGGGGCAGCTAGGTGGTGCAGTGGATAGAGCACCAGTTCAGGAGTCAGGAGGACCTGAGTTCAAATCACACCTCAGACACTTGTCACTCATTAGCTGTGTGACCTTGGGCAAGTCACTTAACCCTAATTTCTCATCCTGATGAATATCTGATTCCTGGATTCAGACGGCTCTGGAGGAGAAGTGAGGTTGGTGACCTGCACAGCCCTCCCTCACTCAAAACAAAGTCAAGTGCAAGTCATGTCATTATTTCTCTGATGACATGGTCTTCTTTGGCAATGAAGGATGAGCACACACACAGTCTTACATGGAGTCATAGGTTCATGAATTTAGAGCTAAATTGAATCTTTAGAACTTGTTAAATTCACCCCCCTCATTTTACAGATGAACAAACTGAGTGACAAAACATTTAAGTGACTTACTCAGGATCATAGGTACCTGAGGCAGGATGTGACCCTAGGTCTTCTGATTATGACACTTTGACCTGATGCACAGGGCCTTGGACCATAGTCCTTCCTCTTTTATTGTCCCAAGGGTACCAAAAAACTTGATAACTCCTCTGTGGTTTCTAATTCTTTATTCATTAATAGTTTCCCTCTTTTTCTCAATAACGTCTTTAGTACCTCTTCTTAAACATGTATTTTAGTTATTACTCTATTGGGTCTATTGAACTACATCATGTCTCTCCCTCCCTTCCTCCCTCCTTCTCTCTCTCTCTCTCTCTCTCTCTCTCTCTCTCTCTCTCTCTCTCTCTCTCTCTCTCTCTGTTATGCTTTGGGGTGTTTGTAATTTTTGTATCTCTTGAGAATTAAAGAGGGTGTCACCTTTCCCTAACAGATGCATAATAGTTTATAACTTGAATCACAATATCCCGTTTAATTAAACCAGAGGTTCTACTGATGTTCTGGAAGTGCATGACATTCAAGAATAATTATTCTTTCTTTTTTATGTCATAGGTGCAATGACACCATGGTTAAATGATTGTTTTGATTTTTTGGTATTCTTTTAATTATTGCCAATAGAGATCAAGTAAAATGATTGATGAAAATAATCATCTCTCCTGTATTTCTGGGAATTGACTTGTGGCGTTCATGGCTTTTAGATTATACTCGAACTCCAAAGCAGTTAGTCAAAACCCATACCTATTTTGGCCTTCAACATTCTTCACCAAGTGGTCATCTCTTTTTAACTGCTCTCATTTTCCTCATATCACTTCCTTCTTCTGCAGCTCCTTGCAACATCGATAGGGGTGAGAAATTGGTGGCCTTGCGGTCATGTGTGCCTCTAAGTACTCGAGTGTGACTCTTTGACTGATTCCAGACTTCGTAGAACAAATTTCTTTAATAAAAGGATTTGTTCTGTGAAATTTGCATTCAGTAGAAGGGTCGCTTGTGACCTTGAGGTCTCAGTTTCCTCGCCCCTGCTGGTTGTTTAATAAATATTTACCCTTTGAGTTGATTTTATCTGACATGAACTATATTATGTTTATTTAGTATTTTAATTTTCCCCTATTACATGTAAAAATAATTTTCAACATTCATTTTTAAAACTTTGAGTTCTAAATTCTCTCCCTTCCTCCATCTCCACCCCCTCCCTTCACTGAGAAGGCAGAATTTAATATAGTTTATGCATATGTAGTCATGCAAAATACTTCCATAATAGTTATGTTGTGAAAGAAGACATGAAAAACAAAACCTCAAAAAATAAGTCCAAAAAGTATGCTTCAGTCTGTGTTCAGACACTATCAGTTTTTTGTCCAGAGATACATAACATTTTTCATCGTAAGCCCTTCAGAGTTGTCTTGGATTGCTATATTGAGCAGAATGGCTAAGTCATTCACATCTGATCTTCTTACAATATTGCTGTTACTTTGTACACAATACATTTTACTTTGCATCAGCTCATGTAAGTCTTTCCAGGTTTTTCTAAGAGCATCCTACTCATTTCTTATGGTTAAATAGTATTCTGTCATAATCACATGCCACAATTTGTTCAGGCATTCCCTAATTGATGAGCATCTCTTCAATTTCCATTTCTTTGCCTTAGAAAAGAGCTGCTATAAATATTTTTGAACATATATATCCTTTTCTTTTTAAAAACATCTCTTTAGGGTTACAGACCAAGCAGTGATATTGCTAGGTCCAAAAGCAAACATGGTTTTTTAGCCCTTTGGCCATAGTTTCTAATTGTTCTACAGAATGGTTGAATCAGTTCACAGCTCGGCTAACAGTGCATTAATGTCACATTTTTCTTATATCTCCTCAAACATTTATCATTTTTTTCTTCTGACCTATTAGTCAATCTAATAGGTAAGAGATATTACCTCAGAATTGTTTTAATTTGCAATAGTGAGCTATCTTTTCATATGTCTATAGAAAGCTTTGATGTTTCATCCGAAAACTTACTTATTTTGATTATTTATCAGTAGAGGAATGGCTCTTATTTTTATACATTTGACTCAGTTTTCTATATGTCTGAGAACTAAGTCCTTTATCAGAGAAACTTGCTTCAATTTTTTTCACAGTTATTGTTGCTATTTCCTTCCATTGCATCCTCCTTCTTATTCTAGACTTTCTGTCCTTTCACTCCACAAAAGTGTTTTGCTTCCGACTACCCTTCCCCTAATCTGCCCTTTCTCTTCTCCTTCCCCCTTTTCTAATCCTCTTTCCTTCTTATTTTCCTGTAGGGTAAGAGATTTCTATACCTAACTGAGTATGTATATTACTCCCTCTTTGAGCCATTTCTGAGGAGAGTAAGATTCCCTCAGTCACACTTACCTCCCTCCTTTCCCTTCTGTTATAAAAGTTTTTTCTTGCCTCTTTTATGCAAGATAATTTACTCCATTCTACTTCTCCCTTTCTTTTTCTTCCAGTACATTCCTTTTCAATCCTTATTTTTTTAGATATCATCCCATCATATTCAGATCATATCTCTGCCCTCTCTATATATAAATGCTCCTTCTAACTATCGTGATAATGATAAAGGTTCTATGAGTTATAACAAACATCTTTCTAAGTAGGAAAGTAAACAGTTTAACCTTATCAAGACCTTTATGGTTTCCATTTCCTCTTTATATTTTTTATGCTTCTCTTAAGTCTTGTATCTGAAAGTCAAATTATCTATTTAGCTCTGGTCTTTTCATGAAGAAGGCTGGAAAGTACTCAGTCTCAATTAATGCCCATTTTTCCCCCTGATGCAGTTTGCTCACTTTTGCATAGGTGATTCTTGGTTGTAATCTTAGTTCCTTTTCCATCCACAATATTGTCTTCCAAGACCTCTAATCCTTTAAGGTGGAAGTTGTGCTACCTTGTGCTATCCTTATTGTGGCTCCTTAATATCTGAATTACATCTTTTCTGGAAGCTTGCTATATTTTTTTCCTTAACCTGAGAACTCTGGAATTTGACTATAATATTCTGGGCACTTTTCATTTTGATATCTCTTTCAAGAGGTGATTGATGGATTGTTTCCATTTCCATTTCTACCCTCTGGTTCTAGAATATCAGAGTCATTTTCCATGATAATTTCTTGAAAGATTGTGTCGAGGCATTTTTTTATCATGATATTCAGATAGCTCAATAATTTTTTAATTCTTTTTCCTGAATCTATTTCCCAGGACTGTTGTTGGTTTTCTTTCTTTTTTTTCTCTTTTTCATTTTTTAAAATATACTTTATTTATTTTCAGTTTTCAAAATTCACTTCCACAAGATTTTGAATTTCAAATTTTCTCTTCATATCTCCCCTCCCTCATCCCAGGACAGTGTGAAATCCAACCACTCCTTTCCCCAATCTTCCTTCCCTTCTCTAATCCCCCTACATTTATTTTCCTGTAAAGCAAAAGAGATTTCTATAACCCATTGCCTGTACCACTTATTTCCCAGTTGCATGCAAAAACAAACTTTAACATTAATTTTTAAAGCTCTGAGTTCCACACTCTTCCTACCTCCACACCACCCTGACTGATAAAGCCAGCAATTAGATGTAGATCATACATATGTAGTCATGCAAAACACTGCCATAACAATCATGTTGCAAAAGACTAACGACATTTTTTCTCAATTTGTCCTGTCTTCCATTAATTCCATTCTCTCCCTTGACCTCTCTCCCCAAAATAGTGTTTGCTTCTGATGACCCCTTCCCCCAATCTGCTGTCCCTTCTATTCTATTCCCTCTATATATGCCTATATACATACAAATATACATATATATAATATATACACATATATATATATCCACCTATACAAGCACACACACATATATATGCATATATACATATGTATATATACATATTTCCTCTAACTAATCTAATACTAAAAAAACCCTCAGGAGTAATAAATATCATTTTTCCTTGTAGGAATGTAAACAGTTCAATAATTGATTTTTTCTGGCTGCTTGTTATATTTTCTCATTGTTCTGGAAATTTTGGAATTTGGCTACAATATTCCTAGGAGTTTTTCTTTTGGGATCTCTTTCAAAACATTATTGGTAGATTCTTTCAATTATTATTTTGCCCCCTTATTCTAGAATATCAGGGCAATTTTCCTTAATAATTTCTTAAAAGATGATGTCTAGGCTCTTTTTGCATCATCGTTTTCAGGTACACCAATAATTTATAGATTTTATCTCCTAAATCTATTTTCCAGGTCAGTTGTTTTTCCAATGAAATATTTCACATTGTCTTCTATTTTTCCATTCTTTTGGTTCTGTTTTATAGTTTTTGATTTCTCATAAAGTCATTAGATTCCATTTGCTCCATTCTAACTTTTAAGGAATTATTTTATTCAGTGAACTTTTGGACCTCTTGTTCCATTTTGCCAATTCTGCTTTTTAAGGCAATATATTTACTTCGTTAGTTTTTTGGACTTCTTTTGCCATTTGAGTTAGTCTGTTTTCAAAGTGTTATTTTCTTCGGCATTTTGAGGGTCTCTTTTAGCAAGCTGTTTACTTGTGTTTCATGATTTTCTTGCAGCACTCTCTTTTCTCCACATTTTTTCCCTCTACTTCTCTTACTTGATTTCAAAATACTTTGTTAGCTCTTTGATGGTCTAAGATAATTTCATATTTTTCTTAGTGGCTTTGGATATGGGAGCATTCACCTTGCTGTCTTCTTCCAGTTGCATACTTTGATCTTCCTTGTCATAAGAAAATAACTTTTCACCAAGAAAGTAACTTTCTATATTATTATTTTTTTCCCCTTTTTGGTCATTTTCTCAGCTAATTACTTACCTTAACTCTTTGTTAAGTGGAGGGTGTACTGTCCCCAGTTTCAAGGGTTTTGTGCAGCTGTTTTCAGACATATCTCTAGGGACCTTAAATTCTCAGTTCCTCCAGAGTGGTATGATCAAAGGAGGGATGTTTCCTCCTCTCCTAGTCTGCGCTCTGGTTTTTGAGCAACCATAAAGCACTCATTTCTGCCCTGAACTGTGAATATGATTCCCTCTCCATAGCCGCCAGCAGGTCTGCCATGCCAGCACTCCTCCTTGCCCTAGCACCACCACCCAGGACTGTGACCAAGATCAGCTGCTTGATTCCCCCACTGTTTGTAAGCTGAGACTTCCAGAAACAGCTGTCATTGAAGTAGTGGCTGCTGCCACCCTGGAGCTGGGGCCAGACCACTTTAATCTCTCACTAGGTGAGAGGGCTTTCCCACTGACCTTTGAAGTTATCTTTGTGGATTGTGGGTTGAGAAATCTGGAAATTGCTACAGCTTCCAGTGATTCAGTGCCCTGAGCATCTCTGCCCCAGTTCCATCTGTGCCAGCATGGCACACATTGAGCAGTGCTCCTCTCAAAGTCAGTGTAATAGATCCTTCCTGTCAGCCTTCCCAGATTGTCTTGGGGTGGAAATCAGTTTCACTTTGTCATTTTGTGGTTTCTGCTGCTCCAGAATTTGTTTAGAGCATCCATTCCTTCATTGGATTTTTGGACCTCTTTTACCATCTGATCTAGTCTGTTTTTTAAGGTATTATTTTCTTCAGTATTTTTTGTGTCTCCTTTACTGAGTTGTTGACTCATTTTTTTCATTATTTTCTTGCATCACTCTCATTTCTTTTCCCAACTTTCCCTTTACCTCTCTTACTTGATTTTCAAAACATGTGTTCAAGACTTCCATGGCCTGTGACTAATTCATATTTTTCTTTAAAGCTTTGGATGTAGAAGCTTTGATTTTATTGTCTTCTTCCGAGTCTATATTTTGATCTTCCTTGTCATTATAGAAACTTTCTATAGTTAGAATTATTTTCTCCATGGTTTGCTCATTTCCATAGCCTATTACTTGAGTTTTAACTCTTTATTAAACTTGGTCTCTTGCTTCCAGGGCGGAGTCTACATGATTAAGAACAAAAGAGAGACACTATAAGCAAGTTAGGAGAGTCAGGAATAGGTTACCTGTGAGAAGGGAAACATTTGTGATCAAAATAGTGATAGAAAATATTATGAACTATAAAATGGATAATTTTAAATACATTAAATTAAGAAATTTCTGCACAAAGCCAATACAATCAAGATTGGAAAAAAAAAAAAAACAGAAAGCGGGGAAACAATTTTTATGACCAGTGTTTCTGATGAAGGCCTCATTTCTAAAATATAAGGGGAACTGAATTAAATTTATAAGAATACAAGTTATTACCCAAATGAGAAATGGCCAAAGGATATGGACAGGTAGTTTTCAAATTAAGAAATTAAACCTATCTCTAGGCATATGAAAAAATATCCTCAACCACTATAGATTATAAAAATGCAAATTAAAACAACTCTGAAATACCACCTCACAGCTATCAGATTGGAGAATATAAAAAATAAGAAAGCAATAAATACTGCAGAAGATGTGTGAAAATAGAAACAATAATATATTGTGAGTTCTGAACTGATATAACTATTGTGGAGAGCAATTTGGAACTATTCCCAAAGGGCTATAAAATTGCATACCCTTTGATCCAGCAATACCACTACTAGATCTGTTTCCCAAAGACATCACAAAAATGTTTATAGCAGCTGTTTTTGTGGTAGCAAAGAATTGGAAATTAAGGAGATGCCAATCAATTTGGGAATGCCTGAACAAGTGTGATATATGAATGCAATGAAATACAGCTTTACTATAAGAAATGATGAGCAGGCAGATTTCAGAAAATCTCGGAAAAACTTACATGAACTGAGCCTGAATGAAGTGAGCAGAACCAGGAGAACACTGTACACACTAAAAGCTATATTATGGGATGATCAGCAACGAGAGACTTCATTTTTCTCTGCAATACAATTATCTAAGACACTTCCAAAAGACTCATGATGGAAAACGCTATCCACATCCAGAAAAAGAATGATGAAGTTGGAATGCAGATCAAAACATGCTATTTTTACTTTTCTCTTGCTTTTTTTCTTTCTCATAATTTTCCCCTTTGTTCTGTTTCTTCTTTTGTAACATGACTAATGTGAAAATCACATGTATACACATACATATTTGTATATATACATTTCTGAGTTTATGTAAATATTTTCTGTTATAGTTATAACCTAGAAAGGTACAATTCCATGTGCTTGAAGAACAGGAAGCAATTGAAATAGTTTTAAATCTTAAAAATGGCTTAATCCACATGTGTATTTTAGTTCCAAATCACTTGGTCTCTTCCTTTTATCTTAACTGTTGATTTCTCCATAATTTTAGAAAGCAAATCCAAATATTCAGTCCAATACAGTTAAAAGTCAAGTAATAGTGAAATACTACCTAGTTAGATTTCCTCTCTTCTTTTTGTAGTATAACACATAGACTGAAGGTCACCTAATCTTTAGTAGGAAATGATATCTGTAGCATTCATCAAGTAGAGATGTTGATACAATAAAAAATACATATTCATATACAAACAAAATTGGAACTGGTGTGCTGAAAACATAGCACTTGAAAAACACCATGGTTTTAGGCTTACAGAACATATCATTGTATTCAGTGTAGGAGGTGAAGACAAGAGGCAATTTATTCTGCAGCTGGTTTAGAAATAAACACAGCAAAGAAAGATAAGGACTGAAAGAGGGATAAATCCTCCGGTAGCAAACTTGATGGACAGACAGGCTGCCATTAACAATGCTGTTGCCTTTGTAAGTACAGAGTGATGTGGAGATACCCTGGCATTTATACTGTAGACATGGTCCTTAAAGATTTTACACCTCCAATTCCTTAGAATTATCAGCTATCTCCAGCCTGTCAGTCAGGCAAGCAATCTTAGATTTTTAGCTTGCAGGCCAGGCAGATTATTGACAAAGCAATCCAGGGTGATATAACACACCCTGACAAACAACAGTGAGGGGATTGTGTTTACCACTTTCACGGCACCAATTCAGCTAAATTAATTCTTAACACTGCAAGTAAACTTTCTCTCGATAACCATTCATTGCCTCCATACCACTGTTTGGCTATCATGCAGCAATTCAAGAGGAGTTGTAATTATCATTCTGATGCATCTAATTTAACCTACCTGGGACTAATAGAAATAAAGTAGGGGACTGACTCAGTGGCAAACAAGCCAATCAATACATCTCCAAATATAAAGCCCTGAGTCACAATAAAGTTAAGGATTTGACTTCATTGTACAAAAGTAGTAGAATCTCACTTTCAGATGGCCAGTATGTTGTCAACTCTCCCTGCACACTTAGAGTAGTTGTCACATGAATGAAATTCTTAGATCCCCATGTACTTCAGAGGACTATGCACCATGGTTTAAAAATAAATAAATGAACAAAAGAGGCAAAAATTGACTGGAGCTGACTTTTCTAATGCTTTTGCCTAAAGACAACTTTAGCGTTTGAGTTGTAAAATCTTTGTGAAAGACACACAAACACACACATAAACAAGTTCAAGAAAAGAAAACATTGGCATACCCTTAACTGTAATAATGGCTTAAAGCACTGATAACATTCTAAGTAATTACTTGGACTGTGTTTATTTTGAAGAGTATGTTACATATTAACTCATTTGGAGAACATAAAATGCCATGTGGGTTCACATGATGAAACTAGTTCTGATCTCATATTTTGAATTTTTGTTCTTTTTAGATCACCAGCTGTGATGACATTACTCTAGACTTCACATGTTTCTCACATGGAATTGTAATGATGTTGCAGTCACATGAACATGTAATTTCTAAAAAATGTTTTTGAAATTCCATTGATTGTGTAACTTAATGCACTATGCAAATTGTTTAAAGGAAGGAAGGAAGGAAAAGGAAGAAAATGAAAATAAAAGAAAGAAGGGAGAAAAGAAGGAAAGGAAAAGACAATAGAGGATGTCATCAAAGAAATATTTATATGTGAATGTAAATGATGAATTGGTTGTGTGACAGGAACAAAATACAATTAACCAGATTATGTGATTCATTAGCACTCTTAAGACATTAGAAATGAGGAAGGACTTTAGTACATTGGGTAAATTTCTGAATCATTTTTTCTAAATCAAATTACTTATTTTTAGTTTTCAACACTCATTTCCACAAGATTTTGAGTTCCAAATCTTCTTCCTATCTCTCTCCTCCCCCGCAAGACACCATGCATTCTGATTACCCCTTCCACCAATCTGTCCTTTCTATCACACTTCTCCCTTCCTGTATCCCCATCTTTTGTCTTTTCTAGTAGGGTAAGGTTGATGTTTACACCCCATTACCTGTTATTTCTTATTTCCCAGTTGCATGCAGAAACAATTCTCAACATTCATTCCTAAAACTTTGAGTTCCAACCTCTCTTCCTTCCTCCCTCCCCATTCACCCCCACTGAGAAAGCAAGCAATTCAATACAGCCTATATATGTGTAGTTATGCAAAAGACTTCCATAATAGTCATGTTGTGAAAGACTAACTATGTTTCCCTCCATCCTATCCTGCCGCCTATTTATTCTGTTCTCTCTTTTGAACTTGTCCCTTCCCAAAAGTGTTTACTTCTAATTATTCTCTCTTCCCATCTGCCTTCCCATATCCCATTTATACCCTTCTCCCTTACTTTCCTGGGCCATAAGATGGATTTTCATACTAAATTGATTGTGCATGTTATTCCCTCCTAAAGCCAACTGCGATGAGAGTAAGCTTCACTTTTTCCCTGTCACCTCCCCCCTTTTCTCCTCTATTGAAAAAGCTTTTTCAGGGGTTGGAGCCAAGATATCAGAATAGAAAGACGGACATGCTCTAACTCTTCCACCAAAGCCCATAAAATTCCTGTAAAAATGACTCTAAACAAATTCTAGAACAGCCGAAGTCACAAAACAAGAGAGTAAAAGCAATTTTCAGCCCAAGACAACCTGGAAGGCTGATTGGAAGGTTCTATGATACCAGGCTCAGAGCAGAGTGCAGCCCAAGGAGTATAGCAGCCTTGGGAAAAGTGCATGACTTTAGGGACACCAAAATCACAGCCAGCAGCTGGGGTTCCCAGATACCTCAACCCTCAAATGCCATAGACAGCTTCAAAAATCAGTGAGAAAGCTGCCTCACCTGGCTGAGAAGGGAACATGGTCTGGCCCAGGCCCTAGGGCTGCGGTAGTAGCTGAGGTAATAGTATCCATTTTAGAAGTCTTCAGTCTAAAGGCCCTGGGGGCTTGCGGAGCCAAGATGGAGGAATGAGAGCAATGACTCACCTAAGCTCTTGGACAAACTCCTTCAGATAACTCTAAAAAGAGAACCTGACCAAATTTTGGAGGTACAGAAACCAATAGGAGACAGACTGTGGCAGATTCAAAGCCCAGGACAGACTGAAAGGTCCAAGGGAAGGATCTGTTCCACTGAGGTGAGCCCTTAAGTGCACAGCACAGCAGCACATCCAGCACAGCAGAGCAGGAGGGCCACAGAGAAACCTGAGATGGCAGAAGGTGGAGCCAACAGAGCGGCAGCCCAGGGTGAGAGATCAGCAGAGTGAGTGACAGCTGCTGAGCACCAGATATCAGTGCAGCAGCTCCTGAGACTTTCAACCTGAGGATTAAATGTCTGTAAGTCACCTACTTGAATATCTGGGAGCCAGGATGGCAGAGTGATCAGTAAATGCTCTCTCCTCCCCACTTTATGACCTTGAGAGAACCATAAAATATTTCCCTAGAAAAATCCTGGATCAGCGGAAACAGCAGAGGGGGCAAATAGTCTCATAACACCTGAGGCTAGGAAAATAGCTAAGGAGGATTCCTCCTTCTGTGGAGGAGGCAAACCGGAAGGAAAGGGGCCCCAGGGTAGAGGAAACTCACACTAGGACCCAGGCAAGCCTCAGTGCCAGGACAGGAACCCCAGGAAAGGTGGAAACTCCCATTAGGATCTAGGTATGCTTCAGCACTCCAGAGGAAAAGGAAAGACAATAAGGCAGCTGTGATCACCATCCCCTGAGCTTGCCTTTGGGAAAAGTGCATGACTTAATGACTTAATGACTTAATGACACTTAATAAGCTGACCCCAGGGCAAATGGGGGAAACACAAAACAAAAACCTGC
The DNA here is from genome assembly GCA_023548195.1 of Bettongia penicillata ogilbyi. Taxonomy (NCBI): domain Eukaryota; kingdom Metazoa; phylum Chordata; class Mammalia; order Diprotodontia; family Potoroidae; genus Bettongia; species Bettongia penicillata. The sequence continues at coordinate 7,645,483 of JAJHZJ010000322.1, read as the reverse complement.
TCTTAGCTTTTTCACACGCCTGCTCAACACCAACTGAAAGAACCAGAAGCCACAACACACAATCACAATCATGAACAAGAAAAAGCTAAAGAAGGGCAAAAAAAAACACAGAATCTTTCTATGTGGACAAAGACCAAGACTCAAATACCAAGGAGGTCAGTGGTGAAACTGTACTTCCATCTGAAACTTCAGAAAGCACCATGAAGTTCTCACATGCACAAACAGCTCTCCTGGAACAGCTGAAGAAGGAAACAGAAGAAAAACTGGCCAATGATTTTAAAAGTATAAAAAAAGAATTCACTGATGAGAACATCTCTTTGAAGAGGAAAATTGAACAAATGGAAAAGAAGTACAAAAGTTAACTGGAGAAAGTAACTCCTTAAAAGGAACAATTGGACAGATGGAAAAGGAAGCAGAAAACCTAACTGGAAAAATTGGACAAATGGAAAAAGAAGTACAAAAATTAACTGGAGAAAATAACTCCTTAAAAGGAAAAATTGGACAGATCGGAAAGGAGATACAAAAGTTAACTGAAGAAAACAATTTGATAGAGATTAGAATTGAGCAAGTAGAAGCTGACGACTCTGTGAGACAGTGAGAATCAGTCAAACAAAATCTAAAGAATGAAAAGATAGAAGAAAATGTAAAATATTTAGTTGCAAAAACAACTGACCTAGAAAATAGATCCAGGAGAGACAATTTAAGAATTATTGGCCTGCCAGAAAGCCATGATGAAAAAAAGAGTCTAGACAATAGCTTCCAGGAAATCACCAAGGAAAACTGCCCAAAAGTGCTAGATCCAGAGGGCAAAATCATCATCAAAAGAATCCACTGTTTACCTCCCAAAAGGAATCCCAAACTCAAAACCCCAAGAAATATTATTGCCAAATTCCAGAACTATCAAGTGAAGGAGAAAATACTACAGGCAGCCAGAAAGAACCCATTCAATTATCCAAGAGGTACAGTCAGGATCACACAGGACCATGCAGTTTCTACATTAAAAGATAGAAGGAATTGGAATATAATATTCCGTAAGGTAAAGGAGATGGGACTACAACCAAGGATCAACTACCCAGCAAAGTTCAGCATAACATTTCAGGCAAGGAGATGGTCATTCAATGAAGTAAGGGGTTTCCAGATCTTCCTTACAAAAATGCCAGAACATAATAGAAAATTCGATCTTAAAATGCAGCTCTCAAGAGAGGCATAAAAAGGTAAACAGGGGATAAAACAAACCAACTTATTACTCAATTTGGGCAAACTGTTTATCTCCCTATAAGGGAAGATGATACCTATTAATCTTGAGAACTGTGCATCTATTATAAAATATAAAAGGGATATATATATAGAGAGAGAGGGAACAGGTATAAAGTAAATGATGTCATGTTAAAAATATGATTTAAGTATGTGAAGGGATTGTAGCAGGAGGTGTGAAAAGGAGGAAGCAGAAAATGGTAAATTGCATCACAGGAAGAAGTACAAACTCATGATAAAGGGAAAGAGGGGATGGAGATGAGCATTGTTTGAGAGGTACTGTCATCTGATTTGGTTCAAGGAGGGAATAATTAACTTAAGTATGTAATTCTAACTAGCTTAATAGGCAGTAGGAGGGGAAGGGGAAGAAAGGGGAGGGAAAGCTAAAAGGGAGGGAAGAAGTAGTCAGGGTAAATGGGAGTTTAGAGGGGAGGTGAAAGAAGGAAGGGAAGACTGTGGGAAGTGGTGGTCAATAGTGAAAATTCTATTGAGGAGGGGAAGGGAGACAGGAGAACTAAAAGCACAAATGGTGGGAAAGAGGATGGAGGGAAATACACAGATTGTAATCATAACTGTGAATGTGAATGGAATGAACTCTCCCATAAAACAAAGATGGATAGCAGAATGGATTAAAAGCCATAATCCAACAATATGTTGTTTACAAGAAACACATTTGAAATGGAGGTAAAAATAGGGTAAAGGTCAAAGACTGGAGCAGAATACACTGTGCTTCAGCTGATGTAAGAAAATCAAGAGTAGCAATCCTAATCTCAGACAGAGCAAAAGCAGAAATAGATCTAATCAAAAGAGATAAGGAAGGAAACTATATCCTGTTAAAAGGCACCGTAGACAATGAAGCAATATCATTACTAAACATGTATGCTCCAAGATATAGCATCCAGATTCTTAGAGGAGAAGCTGAGGGAATTGAAGGAAGAAATTGACAGCAAAACTATACTAGTAGGGGACCTCAACCGCCCCCTCTCTGAACTTGATAAATCTAACGTCAAAATACAGAAGAAAGAGATTAAGGAGGTAAATAAAACTCTGGTTAAGATAGATCTCTTGAGAGATAGATCTCTTGAGAAAATTGAATGAGAATAGAAAGAAATATACCTTTTTCTCAGCAGTAAATGGCATATATGCAAAAATTGACCATGTACTAGGACATAGAAACATCACAATCCAGTGCAGAAAGGCAGAGATAATCAATGAATCCTTTTCAGATCATAATGCAATAAAAATTATGTGTAATAAAAGATCATGGAAATATAAACCAAAAATCAATTGGAAACTGAATAATCTAATCCTAAAGAAGGAGTAGGTTAACGATAAAACCATAGAAACAATCAACAACTTCATTCGAGAGAATGACAATAATGAGACAACCTACCTAATCTTATGGGGTACTGCAAAAGCAGTTCTTAGGGGAAGTTTTATATCTTTAAATGTCTACATAAATAAAATAGAGAAAGAGGAGATCAATGACCTGGGCATACAGCTGAAAAAAACTAGAAAAAGAACAAATTGAAAATCCCCAAGTAAATATCAAATTAGAAATACTGGAAACCAAAGGAGAGACTAATAAAATTGAAATTAAGAAAACTAATGAATTAGTAAATAAAACCAATAGTTGGTTTTATGAAAAAACTAATAAAATTGATAAACCTTTGCTCAATTTGATTAAAGTCCCTGGAGTAATCAAGCGGCCAATCTGGATCTCAGTCCTGATTGGTGGCACTGGAATGAGGAGGAACACTGACATGGTGGAGCTGCTGGAGGCTCTGCAGAGGGAATTCCACTTGCAGATCCTGGGCAGAAAAGCTTGAGGTTGCTCCCAGACCAGAGAACAGGCCAGGAGAGGAGTAAATTATTCTCCCTTGATTCTGCCACCCTGGAGGAACTGAGAACTTAAAGATTCCTACAGTATAACTTCTACTTGACAAAGGAATCAAAAGTCAAGGAACAGGCTGGGAAAACTCCCAAAAAGAGGTAAAAAATAACACTAACGAAGCTTACTTTCTAGGTGAACAGGTATTTTCCTCCATCCTTTTGGATGAGGCAGAACAAAGGACACCAACAGAGGAAGACATCAAAGTTAAGGTTTCTGCAACCAAAACCTCTAAAGTAAGTAAGTGTTCAATGTTTTCAGGGCATTGAAGAGCTCAAAAAAGATTTGGAAAAGAAGATAGGAGAGTTGGAGGAAAAGTTGGGAAGAGAATTGAGAGCAATGCAAGAAAAGAATTTTTGCAAGTAGTGTCCATAACAAAGGCCTCATTTCTAAAATATATAGAGAACTGAGAAAAAATTTTATGAGAGATAATTTGCTCTATTCCATGTCTCCCTTTCTCCTCTCAATATATTTCTTTCAGTCCCTAATTTTATTGTTAGATAGCATCCTTTCCTATTCAACCCACCCTGTGCCTTCTCTCTCTCTCTTTCTCTCTCTCTCTCTCTCTCTCTCTCTCTCTCTCCATATACATATATACATACAAACACAATACATACACATGTATGTATGTATGGTATGTATGTATATATATAATCCATCCAACTACCAAAATATTGAGAAAAGTTTCAAGAGTTACAAATATTATTTTTCTAAGTAACAATGCAAACATTTCAACTTTAATAAGTCCCTTATGATTTCTCTTTCCTGTTTACCTTATCATGCTTCTCTTTATTCTTGTGTTTGAAAGTCACATTTTTCTGTTTAGCTCTGGTTTTTTCATCAAGAATGCTTGAAAGTCCTCTATTTCATTGAATGACCATTTTTCTCCACAGGTATTATACTCAGTTTTGTTATGTAGGAGATACTTGGTTTAATCCTAGTTTCTTTGACTTCTGGAATATCATATTCCAAGCCCTTTGATCCTTTAATGTAGAAGCTTCCAGATTTTCTGTAACCTTGATTGTATTTCAACACTACTAGAATTGTTTCTTTCTGACTACTTGCAATATTTTCTCCTTGAGATGGGAATTCTGAAATTTGCCTACAATAACCCTAGGAGTTTTCATATCTCTTTCAGGAGGTGTTCAGTGAATTCTTTCAATATTTATTTTACCGTCTGGTTCTAGAATATCAGGGCAGTTTTCCTTGATAATTTCATGAAAAATGATATCTAGGCTCTTGTTTTGATCATGAATTTCAGGTAGTCCCATAATTTATAAATTTTCTCTCCTGGGTCTATTTTCCAGGTCTGTTGTTTTCCCAATGAAATATGTCACATTGTCTTCTCTTTTTTCATTCTTTTGGTTTGGTTTTGTAATTCGTTGGTTTCTCATAAAATCATTTACTTCCAACTACTTCATTATAATTTGTAAAGAATTATTTTATTGCCCTCAGTGACAGCATGGGGGTGAGGAAGAGTGCTGGCTGGCGTGGTGGAGCTGGTGGAGGCTCTGAAAATGGAATTCTGCTTGCAGATCATGGACAGAAAACTTTTGTAGCTCCTAGACCAGAGCACAGGCCAGGAGAGGAGGAAACTCCTTTCCCTTGATTGTGCATGCTTGGAGGAACTGAGAACTTACAGGTTCCCAGAATATATCCCCCTTTTGATGAAGGACTAAATAGTCAAGTAATGGCTGGGAAAATGTCCCAAAATGGGAAAATATAAGACTGTAGAAGGTTACTTACTTTGTGAACAGGTATTTTCTTCCATCTTTTCAGATGAGGAAGAACAATGCTTACCATCAGAGGCCTCCAAAATAAATATGCAGTGGTCTCAGGCCATGGAAGGCTTTGAAAAGCAAGTCAACAGCTTGCTAAGGGAGACTGAAAAATATTGAAGAAAATAACACCTTTAAAAATAGGCTTACTCAACTGGCAAAAGAGGTCCAAAAAAACAATGAGGAGAAGAATGCTTTAAAAAGAGGAATTAGACAAATGGAAAAGGAGGTTCAAAAACTCACTGACCAAAATAGTTCTTCAAAAATTAGCATGGAGCAGATAGAAGCTAATGACTTGATGAAAAACCAAGAAATTATAAAACAAAGCTAAAAGAATATAAAATTGGAAGGTAGTGTGAAATATTTCATTGGGAAAACAACTGACCTGGAAAATAGATTCAATGAAACAGGACTTTCAAGCATTCTTGATGAAAAGACCAGAGCTGAATAGAAAATTTTACTTTCAAACAAAAGAATCAAGAGCAGCATGAAAAGGTAAACAGGAAAGAAAAATCATAAGGTACTTACTAAAGTTGAACTGTTTACATTCCTACATGGAAAGGTAATATTTGCAATTCTAGAAACTTTTCTCAGTATTTGACTTGTTGGATTATACATGCGCGCACACACACACACACACACACACACACACACACACACACACATATATATATATATGTATATACAGAGAGCACAAGGTAAGTTGAATAGGAAGGGATCATATCTAAAAAAATTAAGGGGTGAGAGAGGAATACATTGGCAGCAGAAAGGGAAAAATGAAATGGGGCATATTATCTTTCATTAAAGAGGTAAGAAAAAGCTTTTTCAGGGGAAGGGAAAGGGGCAGGTGAGAGGGAAAAATGAAGCTTACTCTCATGACATTTGACTCAAGGAAGGAATAGTATGCACACTCAATTTGATATGAAAATCTATCTTACACTACAGGAAAGTCGGGGAGAAGTGGATAAGCAGGGTGAGGGGCATGACTGAAGGGAGGGCAAATGGGAACAGGGAGTAATTAGAAGTAAACACTTTTGGGGAGGGAAAGTTCAAAAGAGAGATTACAATAAATGAGAGGCAATATAGGATGGAGGGAAATATAGTTAGTCTCACACAACATGACTATTATGGAAGTCATTTGCAAAACAACACATATATAACCTATATTGAATTGCTTGTCTTCTCAGTGGGGGTGTGTGAAGAGTGAAAAAGGAAGAGAACTTGAAACTCAAAGTTTTAGGAGCAAATGTTGAGAATTGTTTTTGAACATAAATGGAAAATAACAAATGCATGTAATGGGTTATAAAAATTTATCTTGTCCTAAAAAGCAAGAGAGACAATAAGGGAAGGGAGGGATATTAGAAGAGAGGGCAGATTTGGGGAAGGGGTAATCAGAATGCACAGCACTTTGGAGTGTGGGGGAGGGGAGAGATGGGGAAAATGTTTGGAACTCAAAATTTTATGGAAATGAATGTTGAAAACTATAAATAAATAAACATTTTAAAAAATAGAATTATTTTCTCTAGTAAACTTTTGAACCTTCTTTTCCATTTGGCTAATTCTGTTTTTAAAGCACTCTTCTCCTCATTGACTTTTTGGATCTTTTTTGACATTTGTGTTAGTCTATTTTTAAAGTTCTTATTTTCTTCAGCATTTGGGGGAGGGAGTCTCCTATAGCAAGCTGTTGACTTGCTTTTCATGATTTTCTTGCATCACTCTCATTTCTCTTCTCAATTTTTTCTCCACCTTTTTTACTTGATTTTCAAAATCCTTTTTGAGCTGTCCTATGGCCTGAGACCATTGCATATGTTTTTGTAGCTTTTGGATGCAGATGACTTGTATGTCTTCCTCTGATGGTATGCTTTTTTCTCTGTCATCCTGAATGGACGGAAGAAAATACCTATTCACCAAAAAAGCAACCTTCTATAGTGTTATTTTTCCCCTTTGGGGACATTTTCATGGTCAGTTGCTTGACTTTTGAGTCCTTTTTCAAGGGGAGGATATACTTCAGTGACTTGTAAGTTCTCAATTGCTCCATGGTGGAACAATCAAGGGAGAGGAATTTACTGCTCTCCTGACCTGAAAGTAGCCACAAGCTTTTCTGCCTAGGATCTGCAAGTAGAATTCCCTTTCCAGAACCTCCACCAGCTCCACCATCTCAGTGCTCCTCCTCACCCCAAGACTGCTACCCAGGGCTGAAATTCAGTAAAACAGCTGGATTCTCCCAGGATCTTTAGGCCAAGGGCTCTGCTGCTGCAGTGACTACTGCCACCATGGGGCCAGGCTGGACCCTGTTCCTTTTTTCACCCAGGTAAAAGAGCTCTCTCACTGACCTTTGAGCTGTCTTTGTCTTTGTGGGTTGAGAAATCTGGGAACCGCAGGTGCTGCTCATGATTCCTTGTCCTGAAGCCTGTTCCAGACCTGTCTGTTCAGTGTTGCATGACTAAGGCTGGGCTGCACTCCACTTTGAGGCTCAGTACAATAGACCTTTCCTGTCATCCTTTAAGGTTGCCTTGGGCTGACAGTCTCTTTCCCTATGTCATTTTGTGGCTTCTGTTGCTCTCAAATTTGTTTAGAGTAATTTTTTACAGGTATTTTAAGGACTATGGGAGGAGAGCTAGAGCAAGTCCATCCTTCTACTCTGCCATCTTGGCTTCACACACACCCCCTGCCCATTGGGTAAATTTCATGGATCAGAGTCCAACAGAATTGGCAAGCTTCGGTAGTTGTTGATGTACATCATTGGGAAGAATGATATTATCGCACATTGATAAGATCACAGATCTATTTGAGCATTTTAAGTTTATTGTCAACAGTATAAAAATAGACCATTTGTTAGAAAAAACAAAAATTCACCAGTTTTTGAAAATCATAACTATATTTAGCCTAACATTTATTATATCTTATACATATTTTGAAAGTAATTTTTAAAAGAATCAATGTGTTTTACGTGTTAAAAATTAGATGTTTTTGTCTTATAAATAATATTTTAGTACATGATGGAACTGTTCACAAAATTCTAAGGCTATTTTTTTTGCAACTCTGTACATACTTTATGATATGTACCTTATACAAAGATACAAAGTAGAAATCTGTGTACTGTGTTTTTCTGTTTCTGCATGTTGACATCAATATAACTGATGAGAAAAGTGAAAATTTCAATTAAATCAGTTTTGATAATTTTTATTGATTCTGTAATCCATGTAATTAATTGACCCTAATGACTCTTCTCAATGACTTTTATCACTTATTTAGCAAGATATATACACAGTATGACTAAAGAACTGGTTTGTTGCATTCTCTAAAATAGAAACAAGCATTCTAAATATATCATAATAATACAGGGCAATGTTTTGCATTTAGAAAAAGAGGGAGTAATTGGTAAATATCCATCTCAAATATATATATATATATATATATAATTATATATGCATGTATGTGTATTCAAAAATCCAATTTAACAAATATTTATCAAGCATTTCCTATAAGGACCTACTGTAAGTTTTCCTTGGGACATAGAGGTAATACTGGACTTTCAGAATGCAGTCAAGCATAGTGTATGTGCTAAATTGTATTTGAAAGGTTTTTAGTAAAGTTCTTGTAAAGCAATTAGTATGTGTTATCTGAGTTCCAATGTAGCCAAGCTAAGAGGGGTTAATCATTCTTTCAGTCAATCAATAAATGCTTATTAAGCACCTACTAGCACAGTGCAAGAATTGTTTTAAACTCTAGAGTTAAAAGAACGGCAATAGATGGTCCTGAATATCAGAGAGCTCACAGTCTAATAAGTTAGATAGCATTCAAACAACTATTTATAATCCAGATACATATAGAATAAACTGAAAATACTCAACAGAGAATGATGATAGATTTAGTTGTTTGTTAGATGTCCTAACTGAAAGCAAGGGACAGATGAGCTCACCAATGTGGAGACTGAAGAGAAAAAAGTAAAAGATGATTTAGGATAGAACCTGTGGGGACATTCACAATTAAGTTTTGAATGCAGGCATATATGTAATCAACAGGAGGAAGAAGGAAACTACCAGAGTATAGTGTCATGAAAGCCAATTATAGAGAGCATATTATGAAGAAGTTCATAATATCAAGTCACTGAAAAGCCAAGGGGGATGACAGGCTATTGACCATGTCAACAAAATGTTTATTATGTACCTTTGAGTTGACTGGTGAGAATGTGAGAGATTGCAAGGGAGTGAGAAGCTAGTGCAGAAGAGAAGGCAATTAATATAAATGGATATTTTTTAGCAGTTTCAAAATAGAGGAGATTAAGGAAATGAGATGAAAGCTCAGGGTTAAAGGACAGTTTTCTTTGTTTCTTAAGTGGAGGGCTGGGTATATTTGAAGGCTTAAAGGAAGAAGTCAGTAGAGAGGGGGAAATCATAAAAACAAAAGTTAAGGTCATGGTGTGTGGTGTGGGGGAGAGGTGGTCTGGTTACTGGAGGCCTCCTCTTCCCCTCTATGTCTGCTCTGATGTCTGCCCAATTCCCTTGGCTGTGCTAAGGCATTACTGGGGTACTGGTGTTGGTGCTTACCTGCTCCACACTCCTTAGGCTTAGGATCTCCTGCTGGTCCACTCAGGTGAGGCTTGCTGGGACACTTTTAGTCCTGCACTGATCCCTTTCAGTCACAGCAAAAGAGACCTTTTCAGGTTACTGCAACATAATTATATTAAAGAGAGCTAAAGATCTTCCCCATCCATTAATGGGCCTCCCCATTAAGGGAGGTTTGATTAGGGGAGATTTGTTTTGTAAGAGGGCCCACACCTTTTGTTAATTTCCAATGAGGTACTAGTTCTCTAGGGTTATGATGCCCTCTTTCTCTGAAAAGTGTCTGAGGTGAAGTTTCTTTTGGGGCTTACTGACTGGAAATGTTTGTTTGGCCAGATGAGACTCTGAGTAGTGACTAAGGAGCTCCTTGGCTTCGAAAACCCAAATGGTGATGCTTCTCTCTTTAGTAACTATGTATGTATGTAATGTTCAGAAAGTTGGATTATTATCTGTTGATTTGTGATGTATGTATTTCTTATGGTCAGACAGTTGGAAGCCAAGTCTGTTGTCTTATTTCTCTGTTTTTAATTTTCTCTGAAGTTCAGGACACTGCCTTTTTCTCTGTGAACTAAGTGAATGATATATGTGTTTGATTAAAGTAGATTGTTGATCTCTCAAAAGTTGTTTTCTTTTTAGAAAAGTAGATCTAAGAATCTTTCCAGTAGGCTCTTCTGTGTATGCTGGCATCCTTGCTGTTACAGTAGTCTCCAGAGTTAAAAGATGGTTTGTCTCTGCTGCTGGTTCCACTATTCCTGAATTTATCTTGGGGCATTTTGCTCTGGGTTTTTCAAGGTTAATCAGGGAATGTGAGAGCACTTACAGTTGACTCTACCATCTTGGCTCCCAGAAGTTCAACTAGATGGTTTTCAAACATTTTTTCTGTAAAATGATAGCCCCAGGAATAGATGCTGCAACCACATTGAGCCCTGCACTTCTCTCTAACCCAGTTCTGCTGGACTCCTCTCCTGTGCTGAGTGGTTTGGGAATCTGAACTGGTGCTGGTGAGTCAGCCCACCAGGGGCCAGTTCCAGTCCACTATGGCCATATCTGTGTTGGTCCCTCCTGTGTGCCCTGTGCTAAGAAGGGAAGATTCTTGAGCAAGTGAATAAAATGGTGAGGCATATTTTGTTTTTCTTTCTTTTATTATCATTATTATTATTAATTTTTTTGTTTTCAGTTTTCTACAATCACTTGCATGAGTCTTGGATTTTCTACCCCCTTCGTCTCCTTCTGATCCTGAGATGGCATATAATCTTATATGAGTTCTACACAAGCATTATTATTAAAACATTTTCACATTAGTCATGGTGCACAGAAGAATTAAAATGAATGGGAGAAGGCATGAGAAAAACTCAAATAAAACAAATCATAATTCAAGTGAAAATATTCTGCTTCATTCTGTGCTCCAATTTCATAGTTGTTTCTCTGGATGTGGATGGCATTTTGCCTCAAAAGTACTTTGGAAATGTTTTAGATACTTGCATTACTGTGAAGGGCTAAGTCTACCAGAAAAATTCCTTGCACACTGTGATAGTTACTGTGTACAATGATCTTCTGGTTCTGCTCCTTTCACTTAGCATCAGTTCATATAAGTCCTTCCAGGTCTCTCTGTAATCTTCCTGTTCATCACTTCTTATAGCACAACAGTATTCCATTAGATTCATATACCACAACTTGTTCACCCATTTTGCCAATTGATGGATATCCTCTCGATTTCTAGTTCTTGGTCACCACAAAGAGAGCTGATACAAATATTTTTTGTATACTTGGGACTCTTTCCCATTTCTATGATTTCTTTGGCATACAGTCCTATAAGCAATATTGGTGGGTGAAAGGATATGCATATTTTTGTAGCCTTTAGGCATAGTTCAAAATTGCTCTCCAGAATGGTTGGATCAGCTCACAGCTCCACCAACAACACTTTTAAATCTATCTGGCCCTGGAGATTTTTTCCTAGGGAGTTCATTGACAGCTTGTTCAATTTCTCTTTTTGCGATGGGGTTATTTAAGTATTCAACTTCCTCTTTTTTTAATATGGTCAATTTATATTTTTAAATGTTCATCCATTTCACTTAAATTGTCAAATTTATGGGCATACAGTTGGGCAAAGTAATTTCTAATTATTATTTTAATTTCCTCTTCATTAGAGATGAATTCCTCTTTTCATTTTTGATAATGGTAATTTGGTTTTCTTCTCTATTTTTCAAAATCTAAATGACCAATGGTTTATCAATTTTATTGTTTTTTTTTCATAAAACCAACTCTTACATTCATTTATTTGTTTAATAACTTTCTTAATTTCAATTTTATTAATCTCTCCTTTGGTTTTCAGTATTTCTCATTTGGTGTTTAGTTGGGGATTTTCAATTTCTTCTTTTTCTAACTTTTTCAGTTGCATACCCAATTCATTTATCTCCTCTTTCTCTATTTTATTCCTTTAAGCATTCAGAGATATAAAACTCCCCCTAAGAACTGCTTTTACCCATCCCATATGTATTAGTAGGTCATATCATTATTGTAATTCCCTTGAATGAAGTTACTGCTAGTGTCCATGATTTGTTGTCTGACCCGCTCATTGCTTAGCATTAGATTATTTAGCTGCCAATTAATTATTCACCTATCTTTCCATGGCCCTTGATCACATATAACTTTTATTGTATCATGATCTGAACAAGATGCATTGACAATCTCTGCCTTTCTGTACTGGATTGTGAGGTTTTTTTATACCCTAAAAATGGTGAATTTATGTGTATGTGCCATGTACCACTGAGAAAAAGATATATTCCTTTTTATCCCCATTCAGTTTTCTCCAGAGATCTCTCATATCTACCTCATCCAGAGTTCTATTCACCTCTTTCACTTTTTTATTATTTATTTTGAAGTTAGGATTATCAAATTCAGAGAGGGGGAGGTTGAAGTCCTGAACTAGTATAGTTTTGCTGTCTATTTCTTCCTGTAATTCCCTTAATTTCTCCTCTAAGAATTTAGATTCTATACCACTGGTGCATTTATGTTTATGATATTGCTTCATTGCATATGGTGTCTTTTAGTAGGATATAGTTTCCTTCCTTATCTCTTTTGATAAGATCCATTTCTGCTTTTGCCTTGTCTGATATTAGCATTACTATCCCTGCTTTTTTTTATATCAGTTGAAGCATATAATATATTCTACTCCAACCTTTTAACTTTACCCTGTGTGTATCCCCCCATTTCAATTATGTTTCTTGTAAACAACATACTGTTAGATTATGTTTTTTAATCCATTCTGCTATCTGCCTCCATTTTATGGGAGAGTTCCATCCGATTCACATCCACAGTTATGATTACTATCTGTTTCTTTCCCTCCATCTTATTTCCCCAATTCATGCTTTTAGTTCTTCCTTCTCCCTTCCCTCCACAATAGAGTTTCAATTTTTGACCAAAGTCTCCCTCAGTCTTTCCTCCCTATCAACCCCTTCCCCTTGTTTCCCCTTTTTCCCTATAACTTCTTCCCTCCCTTATAGCTTCCCCCTGCTTTTTTCCTGTTCCTTGTGTACCGCCTATAGGGCAAGTTAGATTTCTATACTTAACTGTTTGTTGCTCCTTCCTTGAACCAAATCAGGTGAGAGTGAATCACTAACAGTGCTAATGTCCCTCCCTTCTTTCCCACTACTGTAATACATTTTTGTGCCTCTTCCTGTGATGTAATTTCCCTTTTTCTGCCTCCTCCTTTTCACATCTCCCCATACAATTACTCTGCACCCTTAAATCACATTTTTTATCATCACATCAGTTAATTTATGCCCACTCCCTCTATCTATGTATATCCCTTTTAAATCTCCTAATAAAAATACAATTCTCAAGATTAACAAGAATCACCTTCCCTTATAGGCATATAAACAGTTTGCCCATATTGCTTGACAAGGTTTTCCTCCTATTTTTCTTTTTTATGCCTCTTTTGAGACATGCATTTGAAGATCAAATTTTCTATTGAGATCTGGCCTTTTCATCAGGAAGGTCTGAAAACCCATTGTTTCATTGAATGTCCATCCCCTTGCCTGAAATACTATGCTCAATTTGGCTGGGTAATTGATCCCTTGGTTGTAGTCTAAGCTCCTTGGTGTTATGAAATATTTTATTCCAGTCCCTCTGATCTTTTAATGTAGAAGCTGCAAGGTTCTGTGTGATCCTGACTGGAGTTCCTCAATATCTGAATTGTTTCTTTCTGGCTACCTGCACTATTTCCTCCTTCACTTGATAGTTCTGGAATTTGGCAACAGTTTTCCTTGGTATTTTCAGTTTGAGATCTCTTTCAGGAGGTGATTGGTGCATTCTTTTGATGACTATTTTGCCCTCTGGATCTAGGACCAGAGCAGTTTTCCTTGATAATATCTTGGAAGGTGCTGTCCAGGCTCTTTTTTTTTAACATGGTTCTCCAGTAGACTGATACTTCTTAGATTTTTCTCTGCTGGATCTATTTTCCAGTTCAGTTATTTTTCCGGTGAAATATTTTACATTTGCTTCTATTTTTTCATTCTTTCAATTCTTTTTGACTGATTCTTGATGTCTCATAGGACTAGTCATTAGCTTCTACTTGCCCAATTCCAATTTTTATTAGATTCTTTTATTCAGTTAACTTTTGCATCTCCTTTTCCAATTGTCCAATTGTACTAGTTAGGTTTTATATCTACTTTTCCATTTGTCCACTTTTCTGTTTAAATTCTGTGAATTCTTTTTTTCATATGTTTAAAGTCATTGGCCAATTTTTCTTTTACCTCTCTAATTTGGGTTTTAGAATCCTTCTTGAACCCTTCCAAAAATGCTCTTTGGACTTAAGATCAGTTCATTTTCCCTTCTGCTGTTTCAGATGAGAGTATTGTCTCAATGCTGGCCTCTTTGGTATTTGTGTTTTGGTTTTTGTCCCTATAGTAAGATTCTATGGTCTTCTCTAGTTTGCTTCCTCCTCATGATGATTTCCTTTTCCCTGGATTTTAGAGTTGATCTCTGCTTCTGGGCACAGGTGGCTCTGTCCCATGGTACTTGTGCTTAGAACTTAAGGCTTTGTGTATTATGACTTCTGGTTCTTAAGCTAGAATGCTGCAGCTTACCAGGTGCTGAACTGGCTGGTATACCAAAGCAGAGGCCAGAAGAAATCTTTCTGAGATTCCCTGGAGTTATCCTGGAGCTGCTGCATGAGGGGTGGGGGAGGGGAGTCTGGCCAGAGGTGTTCTCCTCCCCTGAGCTAGAGCACAGGCAGACTCAGCCTTTAGTGGACTCCTGTCTGTGCAACCATCTTTCTGATTCCTCTGACTGAGATAAGACACACATGGGATCCTGGTGTTGGCACTGACAGGTTCCACCCCACAGGGGCTCAGGATCTATTCTTGATTTGCTGAGGTGGGACTGTCTAGGACAGCTTCAGTCCCAAACTGGTCCCCTTCAGCCACAGCAAGTGACCCCCGTTTGTGATTTTCCTGGCCTCTTGAGTTAAGAGACTTTTTACCCCTTTGGTTAATTCTACTATTCCAGAATTTTTCCTGGGTAAATATTCTCTGTGTTTTTCAAGGTCAGCAAGGTGAAGGGATAGCATTTACAGATCACTCCACCATCTTGGCTCCTGGAAGTTCAACTAGATGACTTTCAAACTTTTAGTCTGTGAGCTGAAAGTCCCAGGAGCAGATGTTGCAGCTGCTGTGGGCCCTGAACTGCTCTCAAACCCAGTTCTGCTGGACTCTTCTGTGCTGAATGGTTTGAGAATCTGAACTGCTGCTGGTGATTCAGGCCACCAGGGACCATTCCCACTCCACTATGACTACGTCTATGGTGGTGCCTCCTTTGTGCTCTGTGCTAAGAATGGAAGATTCTTGAGCAAGGGAATAACATAATAAGACATTCTTTATGAAGATTATTTTGACAAAAGTGAGGAGGATACGTTGGGTGAAGAGTGGAAGAGGTCAGGAACAGAGAGAGTGACGGAAGCAAGGTTTTATTGGAAGCCATTGTATACTAGTTCCTGAGAACAAAAGGCTACATTATCAGTGTAAGCTTTTATATCTCAGAAATTGACAAATGCTACAAATCAAGGATTGATTTATTATTTTGTTGATTGTCTAGATTTAAGAAAGTTATAGGGAAAATGTTAATAATTGAGAGCAAACTTAAGAGTCTGGCATTCTTTTTCTTAGAGCTGGTTGTTAAACATTTATCAGTACTTTCCTGAATGTATGTCAGGGTTGCTAAGAGGAATTTTCACAATAATCTAGGTACAAGTCAAGGAGGATATAAATAAGGATTGTGGCTCTGAGAGTGAAGGGGAAACAGATATGAGAGATGTTGAAGAAGTAGATTCAACAAACTTGGCAACTGATTGATGGTGGTGAGGGAAATAGAAGAAAAGATATTTGAATGTGATACCAAACTTCTAAAATTCCGTGACTTGAAATTTGTTTATACATTAAACAGAAATAAGGAAGTTTTGGTGTGTAGTAGATAGAGTTACCAGGTTTGGAGTTAGAAAGACTCATCTGCCTGAGTTCAAATCCAGGCTCATAAAATCCCTGCCTATATGACCCTGGGCAAATCTCTTAACTGTGTTTGCCTCAGTTTCCATCTCTGTAAAATGAACTTGAGAAGGAAATGGCAATCCCCTTCAATATCTTTGCCAGGAAAACCTCAAATGGGGTCACAAAGAATCAAATGTGACTGAAGCATCTAAACAACAACAACAGCAGCAAAGAAGCTTAAATAGGGTTAATTTATGGAATAAAATTCTGAGTTCCATTTTGGAAATAGAGAGATTTTGAGATGTCAGTGAGAATTCTGTTGGAAATGTTGAGAAGACAGTGTAGGACAGGAGCTCAGTAGAAAAATTAGGGCAACGTATATGGATCCTCAAAACATAAAAAGAGAGACAATAATTGAACCCAGAGGAGTTGATTTGATTAGTACAAGAGAGGTCACAGAGAGAGAGAAAAAGCATGCTAAGGTAATTGTCAGATAAAATTTGGAGGGTATTTATGCACTTGACTAAGAAATCATAATTGTTAGAGATTTTCTAAAGAAAATCGTGGTTGTGGTTTAGGTTTGCTAAACAATAACTTTTATATAGGTAACAGTTAATTTAATTATGAAAACTCTTGTTAGATGAATCAGGTATGACAGAGGCCTTGACATTAAAAGATGAGTATACCAAAATATGATTCTTTTTACCTATTATTCACAATTACAAGGCTTTTGGGTTTAAGCATCCCTTTAGTGATGGCAGATCATAACTATGGAGCCAGAATTTCGAGAGATGGAACTAATATTATATGAATAAATATGTAACTATCTAATAGATAGTTAATTTGAAAAACAATGTTTGCAGACAGATATGGCCAAACCATATTGACATTCTCTTTAAATCGTCTTTGTCTTCAGGTATTACGCAAATGCATCCATGGTATTATCAGCTAGAATTTCTTTATTAAGTACTAAAAAATGGACTAGGTCATTGGGGATGAAGGTAAATTGGTGGAATCTCAAAGCTCTCAACCTATTTCCTAGATGTTACATTTAAAGATATTCAGTAGCTTGTAAAGTGTATGACTCTTCTCTGAATCATAGGATAGATGGATTTTTAACATTGTGTTGTTATGGCAACAAGAAATCTAAAGCACATATCAAGTAATTAAAAGCAAATATAAATAGCATTTTCTTATTAATCTCAGTCAAATGATATGTAGACAAATGGTATTTTTCAATGTCATCAAGGTACAAAATATTGCCTAGTTGTTGACAATTCCACTTTAAGGAAATTGGCATCAGTACTAATTTAAAAGAACATTGAGAGCATTAAAATATAGTTTTGCTAGCACATACTTTGCTGACCTAACTTGTAAATATTCTATATTTGGTTGCATCACTAAGAAGAAAATCATTAAAATGATGTGAAGTGATAATCAAAACCAGGATGCAATATTTTAGGACATATTAGCATGTTATGTGTATTTTCAATTTTGCCAGTTATGTGAAAGACTGAAGACACTGAAGAAATAGGTTCCTCTTTTTATAACATAATATAATACAGGAAATCCCTTTCTATGTAGTACAAGGTTAATCTAGAGGAAGATTTTCTATTATTTCTGACCTCTGAATAATTTCTTGGTACGGTGGGTAAATAATCAGGAACAATGAAAAATGCTATAAATTCCCCCAAAGAAATGTATCCTTGAATATATCATGAATGCTTATAGAAAGGGAAACTGGCTATATTGTCACAATAATAATTTGTAAGTTTAATTATTTATAAGGATACGATGGCTGACTTTCCAAAAATCTTTCCATTAAAAATTCTCCATATAAATCTCTCTGATATACTGTAATGTTACTCCATCTTTGCTGCCAGCAGTGCGGCACACAGCGCATAAACCCCCTCATTAGTCTACGCCTTTACGGGGATTGCTCTAACAAAGGGATCTGGCATGTCCTAATGACTTTTAGAGTTAAGCTACGACTGTAGCAAAACAATAAATACCCCCATCTTATTAAGATAAGTTGGGTACACCAGCACTGAGCTGTTTTATATTCTGTTCTCCCCACACATTTCAGTTCAGGCAGAAACCTAGGGATGCACTCCAGAGGAACACATAATGAGGTCAGATGGAAAATCTTGTCTTGTTTCAGATATGAATTCAATTCATTCTTTCTTTCATGTGAGACAATATTCACAGAAGGAACTGCTGCTGACATGTTTTAACTTCACTGACACTGAAAATCTTTTTCCTCCGGTTGGTGCTTTTAACCTTCACTTAAAAAAAAAAAACCAACAACAACCTATGTGCTGCATCACATTATTGTAGGTGGTCACAAAAAATTGTTTACATATTCTTTTTCACCTCTTGGCATCCATTTGCCACTTGGTGATTTTCACTCCACAAGGTCTGCTTGATCTTCTTATCCCTCAGTTTAGGTTTTATCATATGAAGAGGGATCTTCTTAGTGCTACCTTGGAACCATTCTTGTTACCCTATATCTTGGAAGCAAGCCTAGGGGTCTGTAAATAGGAGGGGGAGACTGAACATAGTAGTGGAAGGTGTGGGGGGTGGGGAAATGCTGAAAGAAAAAGAATACTGGCCTTACATTTTTAAAAGCCAGAACCTTGGAGTTCACCTGTCACAAGGAGATACTTTGGTTTAAAACCATTCCCTAGAGCCATGCTTTGCTGTTGAGCATAAGTCAGAACAACGTGTCAAGACTTAGAGCACTGCTCTTCAATCTCTAACACAACTATTAGAGAAAGAGCTAAAAGAAATCAGTTGTCAGTATAATTTGAGTTAAAATGATTTTAAAGGAATGTTTAATTCCTAATTAGCCTTTTTAGTGCATTTAAATGTAATTCTGTATCCAATAGTAAGGAAACTCAGAATAACCTATGTATGCAGAGTAACTGTATAAGCTCCAAGAGTCCTTAGAAAAACAAAGAGCTTAATCAGGCCTGTCCATTTGTATGCATTATCCATGGCAAGCATTAAAATATTTAAAAATATTTGAACCAAATCCACTCTGAGTAAGAATTCATGTGCTATGTCACAGAGAGATACAAATATTTTTTGAGGCTCTCTTCCTACTAGGAAGAAGGTGATAAATATTAGATCTCCCTGTAGTATCCCTGCCTCAAATTTGCATTACAGTCATTTGGGGTTTTGTGAACAATATACTTTACTTACCAATAGATTAGATAGAATGAAAGTGGAGTAGATTTAGAAAAGCAAAGTGGTATAGGGAAAAGAATGCTCTAATCAGGGTACATTCCAGGTGACATTCTGTGATTATCTAATCTGTTAAAATCATGTAGCACCTTTGGGCCTATGATCCCACCCCTGTAAAAGGGAGGGCGACTAGAGGACCTCTAAGATTCTGTTTCTAGGCCTAAAAGTCTAACTGTGTTTTTAAATAGTGTGATTGATGACAGACAGACCATATGGTCTTTTGATAAAGTAATAAACTTGAAAGCAAGTGTTCTTGTCTCTGGTTTTTATTCCATTATTATTGACAATAATTTTTGGTGAGTCATTTAATCTCCCTGGCTCTTTTGAAAATAAGCACAAGAAGCATTTCACAGGGATGACTTGGAATTCATTATGTATAGTTTGCAGCATAATGTGCTTTGAGCTCCATAGAGAGAGATGCCAACCCAACAGAGGGAATTATTCATTTATCTTGTCATTGCAAATATCATTTTGGTAATGTCAGTTTTACATGTATTTTACATTCAGTTTCCTTCACCAAATATATGATTTCTAATACTTTTATCTCTTTTATAATTTTTGAACCTGACTACCTTCATAAAGACCTGTAATTGCTTGCAACTTTTAAGAAAATTTGGAAAACAATGAAAATTTTGCATTTATTACAGTTATGAATTACATACACTTGCACACCCATACACAGACACACATCACACTCACACACACGTACATACTCCTATAATCTTAATCCTGTCATATAACAAGTATATTTAGCATAAGTATATAAATAATAACTTCTATTTTTGATAGAAAAAACAATTATTAGCAAAATAGTCCATACTCTTTCACTGGTAGATGTCACAACATTTTACAACTTTATAGTAATTTTAATAATCATCAGGTCTCTCATCATTTTTCACAATTTCTGATCTCAATGGGAGATAAAATGGAGTCAGGAAGCATAACCTGTAGTGTTTTCTTTTGTTTACACTGCAGGACAGAAAAGAAAACATCATAGCTCTATTTATTAAATAGTAAGACCCGAACAATAAATAACTTAGTACAGTTTATGTCCTAATGACTTAATAACTGCTTGAAAAAAATGCACATTCTTCAATAACCACAAGTACTTCTTATTATGTGTCAGGAATGTGTTGATAAATGTCGAACAGCTATCTCTCCATCCAAAAACACTTTGGTCTTCATTATTAACATTACTCCATCACTTTATTAAGTTTAGGTAATCAACAGAACTTAATAAAGCCCCAGTTTTGATGTTTTCTGACTTCTACAGGGCACTTAAAAAAATAGGTCATACACTAGAGCTCCCCCACCCCATCTCTCTTTGTAGATTTATATAGTCTCTAGATAGATAGGTACTGATATAGCTATATGGATGTATAGCCTTAGTATGTGGTCTACATATTACCTGGAAATTTGGTCTCTGTGAATATATGTATATAAATATGTATACATATATGTATTATGTATTTTATCTTTAGTATATGATAATATATAGATCATCATAGAATAAATAGTGATCCCTTCAGAGAGCTTAAGCAAACAGAAAAGTCATAAATGGAATCTTACTTGAGAAATCCTAAATAGTGGATGCAAGAACAAATTATAGAAACAATTGATAGATCTTCTTGAAACTAAACACACACACACACACACACGTATATCACCTTTTTTATAACAGAGAGGTAGGAACAAAGTAGGTGCCTTTCAATTGGGGATGACAAAAGAATTTATTCAGAGAAAAGTGGGAAAAAATATATGAACTGATAAAAAGTGAAGTTAGAGGGAAAACAAAAAAAATAAGAATAATTCATGTATTATACAGAAAAATAAGCTGGGAATATAAGAAGTTCAATAAGTTTAATGACCAACTGTGATTCCAGACAATTAATGAGGATGCATGCTTTCCATTCCCTGACAAATTAGTGGGTAACTCAAGGTGCACATTAAGGCAAACATAGTCAGGCATAAGCAAAGAGGTTTTTTTTGCTGACCATGCCTATTTGTTTCAAAGATTCTTGGTTGGAGGGGGAGGAAGAAAAAAAGGAGGAGAGGCTCACTGAATACATGTTCATCCTTCGTTGCCAAACAAGATCACGCCATCAGAGAAATGATGACATGACTTGCACTTGACTTTGTTTTGAGTGAGGGAGGGCTGTGCAGGTCACCAGCCCCACTTCTCCAGAGCCATCTGAATCCAATGACCTGATATTCCTCAGGATGATTAGAGATGGCCCAGGATGCACTGGGAGACCTTAGGCCCTTACAGCCAAGGTCTTTGCAGGTATTCAGTTAGGGTGAGGTAATGCCCATTCATTGAATAGGCCTGTTTAAGCAGAAGCTAGGGCATGGCCCCTGTAATGAGGTCAAGGAAAAACAAAGACATTAGGCTGGGAGGTAAACAGAAACAGTTACTATTGATAATCACTGTAAAGCTAGGGGAGTCCAGGAGCCCTTGACAAGGACCTCTTGGAGTCCTCTTTTCAGAGTGTAGTAGGTTTAAAGTTTTGGGAGAGGACAAGCGACAGGAGGAAGGGAAGGGAAAGGAAGGGAAAGAAAAGGAAACCGAAAGGGAAAGGAAAAAGGAAAGGAAAGGAAAGGAAAGGAAAGGAAAGGAAAGGAAAGGAAAGGAAAGGAAAGGAAAGGAAAGGAAAGGAAAGGAAAGGAAAGGAAAGGAAAGGAAAGGAAAGGAAAGGAAAGGAGAAAGGAAAGGAGGCAGAAAAACCCAGGTCAACTGGGTAACTTTTGGCCATCCAAATTTACCTTCCTTTGGAGAGGAGAAGGAAGGGGAGAGAGAGGCAGACAGGAGAGGAGGAGGTGAGCTAGCGTTCATCCTTCATTGCAGAAAGGTGGATAATGTCACAGAAGAAGCATATTGTGAAGAGTTGAGAAAATGACATCACACTTCATGAACTATGTATAACAAAATCAGTCCAAGGATGAGCTCAGTTCAGGAAGCTGGGTGGTACAGTGGACAGAGTACTGGGTCTAGAGTCAGGAAGACCTGGGTTCCAATTTGACTTTGGACATTTACTAGCTGTGTGACCCTGGGCAAGTCACTTAACCTCTGTTTGTATTTAAAGACAAACTGAAAAGAACTGAAGGAGGTTCAGTAGGACACAATATTAATAGAACATCTTACAATTGAAGGTGTCAATTCTATAAATGAAACTATAAAATAGAAATGATTATAGCACCAATTCAAAAGTTGTTTGAGGATCAAGTTAGATAATATTTGTACAGAACTTAGAATAGCACCTGGCACATGGGAAGCACTATTTGAATGATGATGATGATGATGATGATGTTTTAGAAAAGAAACTAACTTTAAGAATTACCAATCTGGGAGTGAGGGGAACGGTAGAAGAGAAGCCTCTGAGCCAGATCAATTTACAGGAAAATTTTTCCCTATTTTTAGAGGAAAAAAATCATACCAATACCAATACTAAACATATTATTCTCAAAAACTAGAAAAAAAGCTATCAAATTCTTTTCATGA
This sequence comes from Bettongia penicillata ogilbyi, assembly GCA_023548195.1. Lineage (NCBI taxonomy): Eukaryota > Metazoa > Chordata > Mammalia > Diprotodontia > Potoroidae > Bettongia > Bettongia penicillata. The sequence continues at coordinate 7,622,768 of JAJHZJ010000322.1, read as the reverse complement.
TATAATTATCTATCAAAACTGGGGAAAGACAAAGAGAGAGACAGACAAATAGAGATGGACAGAGAGACAGAGAGAAAAAGAGAGACTGAGAGAAGGGAAGAGAATAGTGTTATTAAAATCTTACATTTTTAAGAACCCAAATCCTGGCAAATAAGATTACAGCAATTTATTTTTAAAAATATCACTATAATCAAATTGGATTTATAATAAGCATGGTTCAACATTAGGAAAACAGCATAATAGTATTTAAAAACAACATATTCATAATATGCAATTCTTATGTCATATATGCACACATACATACATACAGATAAAACTCCGTGTGTACACTTGTATTAGGGGTACATGAGTGATGCACTGGATATAGCTCAGGGCCTGGAGGCAGAAAGATCTAAAATAAAGTCTGTCCCCAGACACTGTCTCTGTGACCCTGGTCAAGTCATTTAGCTTATGTTTGCCTCAGTTTACTTATTTGTAAAACTGGGATAATAATAGTACCTACATCCCAAGGATATTGTGATGATCAAATGATACAATAATTTTAAATAGCTAGCACAAAACCTGGCACATAGTAAACTCTTTTGGAACATTAGCAATTAGGTGTTACATATGTATTTATGTGGGTATATGTATGCATATGTATATATGTGTATACATTTGCATGTCTATACATGCATATATAACTAACAGCTAGCATTACATATATGTGTATATGTGTGTGTGTATATATATATGTATATATATAATATGTATATGTCATAAACTCTTAACTGACTTCCAAGCTGCTTTCTCAGAGAGAACTAAGCACTTCTCCCATCAGGATTATAAGAGTAATCCTGAATGAAAGAGTCATTTTTTAAAAAAACTTTTGATGAGCTCATACCAATATAATGCTTCCATTAATTGTTCCTTTGAAATCAGTGTTAATTAGTTTCTAATTAGAGGTACTTACTAATTCATGGTTTATAAAAGAAATTAGAAAAAAAAAAACAAAACAAAAAAACAACTTTCCCCCAAAAAGTATAGGATACATTTTCTGACAAATGTATATGGATCTTATGAAATATTGTGCTCAGTCTTAGAAAACACATGAGGTAAAGATGTAGTTCATACGTCTTGCTGGATTGAAATATTTTCCTCCTTTTCTGGAATCTCCATGAAACTCCTCATATATATGCACACATATATACATATATGTATATATACAAATGTATGTATAGTGTGTATGCAAATAAATACACAATGTGTATACATACAATACATACATATATGCCTGAATGTATGCATATGTGTGTATATGTATATACATACAAATATAATAGATATTTTTCTGTACAACTCTGTTGGATCTCTAGATTTGTGACCCTTGTGGATGTATCTGAAGCTGCAATTTCTTTTCACCCTAAAGAATTAACTCTCTGAAATTCCCTTTTGACTAGATATTTAGTTTGTCTAAGGGGAAATGTTGAAAGAGAAATCCCTTCCCAAATAACTTAAAATTGCATAAATTACCAAGAAGTCAGTATATCTAGGTATACTCAGTACTTATATACATGTTGCTCTTAAATATTCCTTAAAGAAATAAAGTACAACTTTAATAACTATAAATGTATTCATATATTCACTATTGCTGTTAAATATTCCTTAAAGAAATAAAGAACAACTTTAATAGCTATACATATAGTCACTACTCATGGCTAGACTGTGCCGTTATAAAAAAATAATTACCAAAATTAAATTATGCTTTAAGTGTAATAATTTTCAATGTACCAAAATGATTAATTCCTTAATCAGATAAAACAATAAAAACATTAATTTGGAGACAAAAAATGTAGAACTTCAAGGGAAATAATGGGAGGAAATTTTAAATAAAAAACAGTCATAGTCTTTTGGACCTTATTAAAGTTATTTGGTAGTGGTTTAAAATTATAATAAAAAAAGTAAATCAATGGTACAGAACAGACAAGGAAGATTTAAATACTTAAATCCAATGATTCAGTGTTCAATAAATCAGAATATACAAATTACCAAGGAAAGAACTCCTTATCTGATAAGAATTAGTAGGCACACTGGAAATTGGCACATTCTGCAACAAAGTAAGCATGGTTATGTGACCATGGTATTAGAAATCATATGAAATCATGCCATAAGAAAATTAGAAAAGTAGAAAATACTATAACTTTCACAACTCTGGCTAGGAGATGAATTCTTAACCAAATAAAATGATAGAGGTAATTATAAGAGCTAAAAAAGATCATTACAATGAAATGAAATTGAATATTTTTTTCATGAATGAATGAAAAAAGTATTCATTACATACTTCTTGTGTGCTCTTCATTGTTAAACAAGGAGAATATACATATGAAAATAAAGAAAGTACTGGCCCCCAAGAAACTCATATTCTAAAGGTAATCAGAATATGTACAAATACGAGTATCCAGAGAATGTAAACAAAATGAATGCAAATTAGTGTCAATAGCAAGAGTCAGCATGGCTGATGTAGCAGGTGGGGGTGAACTGGGAAAGATTTTGTGAAAAAGTGGTTATCCTTGAATCATGTCTTGAAAGAACCAAGAAACAGAAATAAAGAAAGTGTATTTCCCAAATGGAATACTGCCAATGTGATAAAACTGTGATAGGGGATAAAGCATTTTGTATGTTGAACGGTGAGTAGATCTGCATGGCTAGAATGCCATAAACTTGGTCTTTAAAATGGTAATTTTCATGATTTTTCCTTTGATCCATTTATAACTTAGGATATTATCAAAGAGTTGCCATTTATTCCTGAATCTTCTTATATTTCTTTTATAAGACATTGTTTTCAATGTGTTAAAGTATGTATATAAATTTAGTTTTTTTTTTCCTTTTCACATATATTTATGATTTCTTGTCCTAATAATCAGTTTTAGAATGTATTCTGATTTATTTAAGCTGAAGAATGCTTGCATTCCTTAATATTCTCTTTGGGAAAATAACCATAGGTGTCTAAATGTATTTTTCCAATAATCAGTTGTTTTTTATCATATATTGGATTTATCTAATTCACAAAGAAGAATATTAAGGTGGATTGCAACTACTGGGTACCATCAAAATCTTTTATTTTCTTTATTTTGGCAATACAGTTTACTTTTAGGAATTTGGATGCTCTACCATTATATGTACATGCATATATATGCATATACCTATATACAAAAATATATATTGTAATAAAGATAATTTTGTTATCTATGTTGCCTTTAAACTAGTATGGTTTCTTTTCTTTTTCAAAAATATCAGTTTTTAATGCTATGTTTTTCAAAAATTATGGCACCAACTCCCATTTTTATTGGAATTGCCTAAAACACAACAAATTTTGTTTCACATGCCCATTTTTCCACTGCATGAGTCTTTTAAACACACAGTTCTATTTCAATGTCTCATCAAGGCTTTGGGGTGACTCTGGGATCTCCAAAACTATGCTAAAGAATTGAAAGTCCTTTAGAGTCTATGATACTGGAAAGGTTTCAAGTTTGTTCTCAGGAACAGATAGTATATTTTTCAAAAGTCAGCCTCTCTAAGCAGAAAAATAGCTCTTTCACCACTAAGATAATGGATTTTTTCATGGAAAATTATGAAAAAATAAAAATATCAATGAGCCTGCTCATTTATATGGCCCCTTTATTTATATGTTTCTGCTGTTACATCGGAAAGGTGGTTTAAACGCCATAAAGAACAAGAGTTTATAGAATTACAACATTTAGCATGATACTCTATGACATGCTTGTCCAATGACTAATTAATGGCGTAATTGCTGTTAGGTTCATGCCTTGTCTTTGAGGAGGGTGTCACCCATGTTAAAATTAGTAGGGAAACAGTTTCTGGAAAATTAAAGCACTGGGGCACATGTGGGCTTTCTGTGTTTGCCTAGCATGTGATTACAAGCAACCTTTTACACTGAGTGTATACCCAAAACTGTTAACAACTTTCAGGATGAAGGTGAAGAACTTTACTTGCAGCCAGTGACTTCATGTGGAAAACTGGAAGAGTCCTAAAGCCTCCTTCTTTCCACCTCATTCCTGACCATTTAGACTGATTTATTTGGCCTTTTATTATTTGCTTCACCCTACATGAAGTGTGCGGAGTTTCTGATTAAATTAAAGAGTTTAAGTCAGGGGGAATGTGGCAACCCATGCATCTCTATACAAAACCAGAAGAATAAAGTTACATCTACATATAAAAATGGTTCACAAGTTCTACTTGAAGAAGGAAATGGAAGAAGGTGATGTTTGTGGTGGTCTTGGTGGTGATGTTTACTGTGCTACCAAAGGAAATAAGAAACATACAAACATCATTTCACAGATTTAGTGATATCATATTGGGGTTCTCATGGTAAACCTTTATAAAAATCCATGATGAAAGCAATTGCAACATTGACACAAACATCTGCTAAACAAGACAAAAAGGGAAAGATATACTGCAGAAAACTTGACATTAATTTCAAATAAAATGAACATGTAATTTAATATTTGGTGACTAATGCATGGTTAGGAATCATAGAAGATGATGAGAAATAGGCTGCAAATCAAGGATCAGGAGAAAAAATGAAGGCAGGTAAAGGATTTTAGACAGAGAATCATCAGCCCAATAGATTATCAATATTTTTAAGAATATAATTGGTAGGCACTAGAAAGATAAACACTAAATAATAACAGAAAAATGAAACTGTTCATATTTTAACATATGGGAAAATTATTTATTTATCATATGGGAATAATTGCTGTATTGACTGTGTATAGTCATATCATGTATTTGTTAGAACGATGGTCAGTATTAGCACAATTAGAATAAAGAATACAAATGAGAAAAAGGTGTGGATACAAATTAAACACCTC